>CM070876.1:87066299-87666299 GCA_036365515.1 Torymus aiolomorphi
GTAATGACACGGGCTCTGATGTTTTTTTCTTCTGAATGATTCCAAGTACTCTCGAGCTATACGCAGTGGTCAAATCAAGCTCGTGCTCTGTTAGATCTATTTTTACATCCGCCCGCTTGGGCCCGTAGAGATGATACATTATTGCAGAAAAATGTGTGGTGAATTCCTCCCAGGCGCTGCTTTCCACGGTTACGTATTTGCGTGGCGAAGTATCGCCGCCGAATTGAATGACAGCACGGAAATGGCCGGCGTAATATTGCAATCCAAGGTATGCAAACTTCGTGTGAGACTTATTGAGTGCGTAACTTGTATTAAAAAGCAAGTTTTGTGGAAGCTCGTCTTGATTCATCATTATTAAAGCCTGTTGTTGCAAACTTGTTTTTAAAAAAGAAATACTAATTCACGTGACTGAAGCGATTAAGCTGTACTGGCTCACTTTGTGTGTAAAGAAATACTGAGACGTACTTTCTACAGCTGACTTGACTGCTGCTGCTGCTGGTGTAGCGTGTTGCGATGAAGCTGTACTGGCTCACTTTGTGTGTAAAGAAATACTGAGATGTACTTTCTACAGCTGACTTGACTGCTGCTGCTGGTGTAGCGTGTTCTACTAGACTGACGCAACGTCGACGGCTGCGCTATTCGTTTGGGCGTGCGCGTTGAGATGTGGTAGGGGCTGCCAGCAGTGGGAGGCGGTCGCGCCACCAATGAGAATGCGTGTGACGCAACGTACCCGGTGGTGGGGGTAGACGGCGAGAAAAAAATATTAGGTTTATGACTGTATTCGATAAGTGTTTCCAATAATTGCCGTTATGAATGCGTCCATTGTTTAGCGCTTCCAATCACACACTCACGACAAAGATTTTTGTGAGGAGGAAATGCGCGCTGTGACGTGTAACTATAACAGTACCCGATAACAACGTTAAGTGGTTCTAAACACACTTCACTCTCGTCGTGAATGTGTCAATTGTTCAACGACTTTAACGGTCAGTTTCAAGAATGTGCTCTCAATTTTACGAGGCAAATGCATTCTTTGTTCTATGAGAAGGAAATGCGCGCTGTGATATGTACGCGATAACAGCGTTAAGTGGTTCTAAGAACACTTCACCATCCTCATGAACGTGTCAATTGTTTAATAGTTTTAACGGCCGGTTTCAAGAGGGCGTGAGAAAGAAAAATGTGTAACTGCTTAAAAGTCAAAGCGCATACATTGAACGCACTCTTTGTTCAACGACATTTAAGTGTCGCGGGGTTTAAGTTACACATGTATTTCGTAACAAAACGTTTTAATACTCTCTCTCTCTCTCTCGCGGGAGGAAAATGAATTTAACTGTTTCTTTCTTTTTTCAGGAGTGGGAAAATGAAAAGGTCTGTAAATGAAAACATGATTTATGTAATATTTTTTTATTCAATCAAACTTACAAACTATGAATACATAAACTTACAAACTATGAATACATAAACTTACAAACTATGAATACATAAATTTTGGGAAGAGACAAAAACTTACAATCTACGAATACATATGGTATAACCGAGACAGGCACAATCGATGCTTAAAATTAACTACACTTTTTGAACAGGGGTCTGCTTCATTTCAGTATTAAGTTTTACAAGTAATGAACAATCACGCATACATACATACATACATACATATATTAGCAATGCAAAATATATCTTAAAGTTAGAAAGATTAATAATAATGGTTCAATGGCATACATGCCTGAGTGCACGACCCGTACCCCCGTGAAGTAGCACACGGGAAATTGTACGCGCGGGCATCTTTTTTTTCTTTTAATTTTTTGACCTTTATAATTTTATAAAATTTAGCAGCTATTTTGTCGTTGGATCGAGCATCCGTCGTAAAGATGTTACAAAATTTTTGTAAAGTAAAACCACTACACATAAAATGCAAAAACATAACGCAATATTCGTCGCACACTTTAGAATCGAAACTTTGCAACTTCTTCTTGTTTCACCTGAACCACTTGCAATTTCTTCTGAGTCGATCGAGATGATGTCGCGACGATGGCGGTAGTCCATAGCTGTCGAAATAGGTACCTCGTGCATGACTGTTTATGTAGAAAGCCACCCAATGAGAGCCCGGCTTGTCCGCGGTGTCGAGATTTGCAATGATTGCCGCTGGATGGCTCAGTCGTCTAGGGATGTGATTGGCTGCGTAAACTCCGATTGAATTAGCAGAGAGTCCTTCAATGACGTGAGTTATTTCATTGGTGTTCATTCTTTCATTCGGTGGATGCGTCGTACTCGGCGGCCGTGACGTATATGTCATTATTATCGCTACTGGTGTCGCTATTTGTACCCCTTCGCGCGTAGGCGTAAATCGCTGTAGTGAACATCTCACTATCCACTTTTTCTTTAGGGAGCGCTTTCCATTCTACAGGAAGTATCGAATAGAGCCACTTTTTTAGCTGGTTAACTTTGTAAAGAGCACAATGCTCTTGTTTGGCCGGTAATGTTTTCGTTGAATGCGCTGTGCACAGTGTATTGGTCGGGAACATTCTCACGAGTTCTTTAAACGATGGTGACTTAAATCTTTCCAAGTTGATGGCGCGGCTTCCGAGAAGCGCTTCGATGTAGCGGGCCTTCTCCTCACCCCGTGTGTAAATCGTTCGCGACACTCGGGCTATGTTGTAAAGGTGACGATGTAGTTGGCGAAGTGTTACTTCCCCGTCAAACCATTGAAGGCCGTGAACTTCGACAGCGAGAAAGGTGTTTGTCTCTTTGAGATCGTCCGGCAATTCGGCAAAGCTATGCGGTGCTTGCACTATCCAATGGCCGCTAATTTTCTTTTGTAGGCACGTAATGGCCACTTCCTTGGGTAGAAACTTTCTTTCCGAATCACGGAAACCTTGAATATCAATTACGTAGTCCATTCTGAGTGAGTGAGTGCGTATAGAGAAATGGAAGCAGTTGTGTGCGCGTGCGGTCGCGTGTAAGAGAAAAAGCGAACTGATGCTAGAGAGCGGGACGCGTGAGCAGCGGGGTGCGCGTACCCCCACTTTTTTTTACGTACGTGGCAACGTCGCACGTGGCAACGTCGCACGTGTGTGTTAGTACTTAGGCGCTGAAATCCGTTAAAATTTGTCGTGTGGAGTCTATTTCGAGAACGTTATCGTACTCGGCGTAAACAATGCAGTTTATTGTAACAGTCGGTGCTGATGCGAACCCCACTTCGATGCGTTCACTGCCCGAACGCACGAGGTTCCAATGAGAGTAGCAGTGTGCTGATAAATCAGGCGTGAGATCGAATGCCGTGAGAAAATGACCGATTGAATAGTTGTAGCGGTTTATGCCTAGGCCCTCATTGAGAAAATGTATTCCTGTGCCTGAGTAGAGTGTTTGGAAGGCTTCGATAAATGTTGGGGAGTTGCCCGTAAAGTGCGGTTGTAATGGCTTGCTTGGTATTTGAACGCCATCGATATACAACGAGAGATAATTTATGTCAAAGTGTTGAAAGTTGAATGGGTTTAGCGCACGATTTCCATTGAACGCTTTGTTATCGACGAAGCCGATGATTATACGTTTCGGCAGTTGGCCCAGAATCGCATTATCGATGCTATCACCTAGGATGCCTGTGTGAAGCGTAAATGTTTTCACTTCGACACGCGTAATGGGGTATTTGGCTGTTGCTTTGGCCAATGTATTGGCGTGTGCGATCAAAATACCGGGGTTTATCTTGACGCGGCGAATAATGAGCGTAGCTTCTTTTATTTTTATTCCGAAACGGCCATCGTTTGAGGAATCCATCAGACAAAACGCGTCCTTGCTACGCACTAGGCGCACTCTCATTTCGACGCCGTTGATGAGCATTTTATCCTGATTAAACAAGTCGCAGTGCAGATGGCCAATCATATCGAATGCGCGCCCCTCTTTCGTAAAGTATTGTCTCTGAATGAGACCTTTGTTCGACCCGATTCCTTGATTTTCCGGAGCACCTTCCATACAGCCGGGTGTATCATCGTACCAGAGGCTTGCTGTGAGATGAGAATCTTTGGCAGCGGGTGAATAGCTCAACAGTGACTCTATGTAAGCTCTGTACGCATACATGTTGTTGGGTGGTGAGGCGAGCTTTTGATTGAGAAAAATATCGATTTGGTTGAACATTGAATGAAGAAGATTGTTTACGGGGCCAACTTTTAGATTTGAGTCGGGGTCGTCGTTGGGAAGTATTTGTGCTTTTACGAAGAGCATGGTGTGTGCGAGGTCGATGTAATGCTCGCTGGCACTGGGTACGACGAATTCGATGGGGGCATCACCCTCGTCGCTGATCGAGGAGACAGGCTTATAGTTCAAAAAAGTGCTACCCTCGATGGAGGTTTGAGTAGATGGGAGAGAGAAAAGGTCTAGCTCGCTCGACATACACTCTGACGAGTGAGAGTGTAAGAAAGACATTTTTAAGATTTACTTTGGTCCGAAAATATCGTGAATGTCCCGAAAAGTAGGGCTTTTCCGCTTTCTCTTGCTCGCTTTACGAGTCTTGCGCGTGACTGATGTAACTTTTTTCTTACGCTTGCTCCGCGAGGTACGGGTGCTTGTGCGTGTCTTTGTCGACTGCCGCTGTCGTTTGACGCGCCTGGTAGTTTTATACCCCAAACCCTTCATGATCTCGCTAATTTTCTCGGCCGCTTTTCTCTTGAGATGCCTTCCCGATTCTCCGGCTCTCGATTTTATGGCCTCCTTGAAATTGACACCATTGTTTGCGACATCGTCTATGACTTTCATACCTGCGCGCAGAGTCTCTTTCCCCATAGCCTTAGCGCCAGTTCTGACGTACGGGAGAATACGGCGAAAGAGGCCTCCTAACCAAGAGCCAATGCCACGCCCTCGCTGAAAGGGCGAGCCCGCGACAACGTTTCTCACACCGCCACCGCCCCCTATCTGCTCGTCGTAGTATCTAGTGTAATGAGCCATCTCAGCGACTTCGCCTGAAATGGAGTGTCACAGTCAGCGTACCGTACTCGAATGGAATGCGACGCCCGTGCTGGTCTCTTATATCGATGATAATATTGTGAAAATTATGATAGAGAAGCGGTATGTAGTGAGTGGATGTGAAACGCTGCACAGCACTGCAGCCGTATTTGAATTTTGAGTTATCCAAGGAAACGATGCGCAAGAGGGCGGCCTGTGTGTCCCCCACTGTGTAGGGCTCACAAATATCTGTATAAACGTACAGTTGGTCAGGTATGGCGCGCGAGAGCGAGGCTGGCCTCTCAGCTACAATTTCTCGCAGTGCGCCATGGTTAAAGGTCGTAAACAGAGTTTTTTTCCCGGGTTCGTCATCGAAGCCAAAAATGCGCAGAATTTTGTCATTGAAATGAGTCGTATGTGGCTGTTGACAGTCGCACTTGCGTCTGATGGCATAATAGCCATTGCTCTCCTTTACGGGTTCAAGCATGTGATGCTTATAAGTGTCATTCGAGTTGTTTATGGCGTCTGTCAGCTGTTGGAGAGAGTCGTAAATGCCGACTGGAAAACGGCAGAGTGTTTTCTCAGTCTCTTCGTTGTCTTCCTCGCTGTACGAACTAAAAGTGTAAAAGGCGTCATTGTCTTGAAAATGCACGATACTACATGGTATGTGAATTTCCACCAGGCCGACCTGCCACTCTCCGTGTAATTTGATCTCGCGCGGCAAATGCGTGGTGAAACAGCTGGTTGTGTTATCGGGAAAGAAATCCATACTACTGTTGCTAGGCAGTACCATGTAAAAATCTTCGCTCGCATCCATGCCTGCACGTGGTTTTCTACGAAATGCTCTTGAGTTGACTCGCTTTTACCCAAGAATTAAATTTATCGGGATAGCCTAGCCACTTGACGAGAACTTGCTTGTTGGCACCGCGGCCTTTCGTACGCACGATACGCTCGATTTTGAAGCTCTGCTCGTCAGCCACGCGATCTTGCCCGACCAATACGAGCTCTTCGTTGTAAAAGAAGCCGTCAATTATTTCACCGTTTAAGTCCGCCAATACGTACGTGTACAGTCCTTGGCGCCGCGATACACGTATTATCTTGAAAATCTCCTCGCTGAAATTTTTTTCGTATCCTCGCTCGAAGGTGTTCTTTGTACGACTGATGCATACGAGGTCACGCACGGCAAATTTACAGTGAGGCTCAGCAGGCCGCCGATAATTGGACCGTGCGCGTTTGGCCAAGTTTTCGCGCGCACGCGCAGCATTGTAAAGGTTGACCTCTGCGGGGCGCATTCGTGTACCGCTGTGGAGAGAATGATTATACGCGTACACAATTTTTTGTAGAACATCGATGTAGCGCTTAGTGTTACGGTGAGAGAAATATCTCCACATGCGCTCGCGCAATGTTCTGTTGAGGCGCTCGACCACGGCCGCCTTGACATCTGGATTTCTAGCGACACGAAAATCGATCTCCAAGCGCTTGAGAAGATTTTGAAATGCGCTGCCGAGGAATTCCTTGCCGCGATCGGATTGTACGCACCGAGGTAAGCGTGGTTTCGCTCTGTCGGTAATTCGTTCGAAAGCGTCGGCAACGTTGCGCGCCGTTTTATCCTTCAACGGTTCAACCCAGGCGAACTTACCGAGTACATCGATGACCACGAGAATATAGCAGTATCCGTCGTTGTAATCCTTTAGTGACGTTAGCTGAAGTAGATCGCACTCCCACACGTCATCGAGGTTCGTTACATTGTACGACAGACGGGGAAATCTTCTTTTTATCGGATGATGAAGCGTGTAGGTATCTTGATTGCTCAGCCAGGCGTAAATTTTGTTGTTCTCCTTCTTGGCATTCACGCGTAGAAGGTTTCGCGCACCCGCGTAACCAGCCTCATGCTCGAGATCGTAGTATTGTTGGTCGTAAGACATCTCATTTACATATCAAGCCGCAGCCATTTTTTCTTGATCTGCGCTTTACTGCGTGTTTGCATGGGCGAAGCTGCGCTATTTTCTTCAGCCGCTATAGCGCCGTGCCGGGGCAGTCGGCGCTTGGCAGTTTTCGCGGGTGCTGTCAATATTCTTCCAATTTTCAAAACTTTGGGGTTTTCGATGAGATTAACAGGCGTCTCACTAGTTTTGAGAAATTTCGCAAACTCAAAACGCCCAGCAGGCACGTCCGTCTCCTCGCTCGCAGGCGTGCTCTTTTGTAGTGTGTCAAGAAGTAACTCGATTATGTTCGAACGCGCCACATGACGCCCGTCGACGGTCACAGTGCCTGCATTATCCCACTTTAACCGCTCGGGAACCGCTGTCCTCCAGTGCCGGAGCAAGAGTCGTGCTTTGGGCACGAGTACTCTGGGTATACCTCGGAGAATGGCGTCCTCACTGAGCGGCGCGAGACTCTCTTCGATTTCGTCTATTTCGTGATTCGTTTCGCGCTCGGCGCTACGTTCGCTGTCGCAGAAAAAAAGATAACGACGTAAAATTTGCAAATAATTCAGACATTTTTCGTAATCATCGCGCGCCGCCTTCGAGCGTAAAACATCGTACATTTCGGTGTCCAAGCGAGAAAAATTATCACCCTGAGTTTGTAAACTTTTTTCCTCGTTATCGGCGGCGGCGGCGGCGGTTGGGGCAGCGGCCATCGAACTTTCGGGCACGAGAATCATTTTACACGCGCGCTCCATCTTATTGCGTGTCACGCGAGCCAAATATTTTTGAAATGAGAGTACTCACGATTGGAGCTAATAAGAT
Source organism: Torymus aiolomorphi (assembly GCA_036365515.1). Lineage (NCBI taxonomy): Eukaryota > Metazoa > Arthropoda > Insecta > Hymenoptera > Torymidae > Torymus > Torymus aiolomorphi. Next base: position 87,073,979 of record CM070876.1, read on the forward strand.
AGGTAGGAATGATCCGCCGTTCTGAACAATCACGCGTTTCTTTGTGCGCCAGTCGTTGTTTCCAACACTCGGGTGTGATAACTTGCGCAACGCGGCTTTATGCTTACTCAAACGCCTTTTCTCGCTGTCGGATAATTTTACGACCCCGTGTAAAACGTTCAGCACGCACTCGCATATACACTTGACGAGGGGTTTGTCAGCCGCTCGGGCTATGACTGTGCGATGTTTCTTATCACCGTGGCAGAGTGCACCGAGTAACGCGAGATTTTTCTTGGAAAAATGTTTACCATGAGGTAACGTAGCGCGACAAGAGGCAGCTCGTCCGTACGGCGCCATAGTTTTTTCCGACTGACGTTCGCTCGCGCAAATCACCGTGATTTAAAGTATTTGGGCACGTATGCGTAATGCGCGCCGTCATCGGGGAATATGTTCGCGCGAAATCTAAACTCGTCGAGGCAATCTTGCGCGAGGTCTATAAAGAGATAAGAGTGCGGGGTTCGCGTGGCGTCTATGTAGGCTTCGCGGAGAAAACCCGAGTCTTCGGGATGAATTTGACGCGCGAGATGCTGTATTTGTGCCTTGTCGCGCGGATTTTTGAAGAGCACAAGGTACTTTGTATTTAAACTTATGTCACGTTGCGCTTTTCCTTTGTGGAAAACATTTTGTGTTATGAATATCACACTGATATTTTTGTGATGACTACCTTTCGTAAATAAGTCTAAAATAACGTCACTCGAGGATTCTCGCATAAGATCATCGAGAATGAGTAATTTTTTCTTTTCGTTGTCCAAGGAATAGTCGGCCAGATGCGGAAGTCCCTCTCGAAACTCAATGATAGGCTCTTTGGGTTTAAAAGCTGTTCTGTAAGCCTCTTGCCATTCAGCGTAATAAAACAGTATACGGTCGAAGCGTGCGGTACACATGACCGGTAAATGAGCGAGAAAGCGCTGAACAAAGCGTGTTTTTCCACACCCTGTGGGTCCGCACACGCAGCACGTAAACGGGTGTTTCAAGCGCGTGTCCATATTTTTTTTGTTACGACGTCTAGGCACCGAATGAGCGCGTCTCACACTTTTCTATGCATTTTATAAGACCCTCTTTTTCAGTCGAGCGAAACATTGACAAAATTGTCTGCAAGACGCGCGCGCGGGGGGCGGCGGCAGCGGCGGCGGCGGCGCATGCGGACTAGCATCTTTACCGCGGTGATGAGCTGGATGACCGCGGCGACAAGCTGATTCGCGCTGACTAGCATGCCACCGCCCGCGGAAATGAACAGGTCTACCGCGGTGACTAGCATACAGCCGCTCGCGGAAATGAACAGGCCTACCGCGGTGACTAGCATACAGCCGCCCGCTCAAAATTATTAAAATTATTAATTATTATCAGCACATGCTTTTTTTTTCAATCTACTACTACTACTAATATGAGGAAAGTGATGGGTATAGGTAGAAATAACAACAATAATAATAATGATAAAACATTTTGCAGGTAAAATTTTATTAAAAATATAAAAAGAACAATTTTTATTTTTTACATAAATACACGTATTTACAGGTTTTATAAAATATACATACATACATACTATGTGTCAGTCTTGTAACCAAAAGGTAGTGATACAGCGTTGGAAAAGTATCTACGCTTCTTAAGTACAACAGAGCACGATTTTTTTTCATCGCGGGTGATTACTTCATGCTCACGCGTGCGCCTAATCGCTTTATATTTCAAAACGATTGGGTCTCTTTCGTTCTGAAAATACGCTGCGATCAAACGTTCGATACTGTCGAAGTTTATTATACGTGAATTGGTGCTATTGAGGTTAATTCCCTTAATTTTACAGCACTCGACAGTTTCGCCTGTAGAAGGTACGACCACGCGGAAACCATAAAATTTTGGCCCTGCTGAGAGAAACTTTGTAATGTAGGACCCTTCGCCGTAGGCCTTTAGCTCGTCCGTCATGTTGCCGAGTAAAGAACCCAGAGGGGGCGTATACTCAGTAGGGTCGTCTTTCTTACATGTAAAAATACACGAGTCCGTGTCCATGTATAAAACACGCGCTGATGTGAGCTTTTCAATATAAGAATACAACACGAGACGGGCCTGTGCTGTTGTATACGCGGCTATTGCTACATTTGTATTACACGAAAGTTCGATAGCATCATCGCGTAGCGCCAATTTGTATATAAAAGTTGCTCGTTGACCATAAGAACGTCGAATACTTCTTTTTCCGGCGCCGTAAGAAGTTTTAGTAGAGCCTCACGCGTCTTTATAACAGCCGTTTGTTTCAAATTTGAGCGTTGCCCGAATTTTTCCCACAGCGAATTCAAACATAATTTCGCGACAGAGCGCAAACCCGGATTTTTTTCTATTTTTTCAGGGTCTAAACTTATTCCCTCATCGCGCTCGTACTCGTAGACATACCGCTTTCTACTCTCGTCGTCTGTACAGTAAGCAGGCCAACCGCTCGCCTGCTGCTTTAGACGGAGAAAAGTATTTACATAGGATGCAAACAGGCCACCCGCACCCGTGACAGAATCAAACTGTGTGGTCTCATACTGCCAAATAACAAATATTTCTGTGACACTGTACCCAAGTTCGATCGCCTTCTGTAACTCGCAAGCAACCCATGTGCCTGTAAATTCACGCTCAGAGGGATGCTCGTGATTACAGTCAAACTCGCGCAATTCCTCACAGCACGAGCGGCAGAGACCGAAAATCAATCGCGAGTGCATTTTTACCGGTAACACAGGCAGTGTCAAATTACGAGGCGGTAAAACTTTGCACTTTATCAGCCCCTCCACGCGCGCGAGATCGTTGTTACAGCCGCCTGTCAACTCACAGCATTCATTGCCAACGTAAATACGCGGATGCCCGATTGGGTAACGTCCCCTCTTGCAAATGTATGGGTAAAGCGAACAAATATCGGTATATTTGATCTCTTCACACGGCGCAGCAGTGCGAGAAGTGACGATATTTTCCGTACGTCCACCGAAAAAAACGTCGCGAGGGTTTAAAGATATTTTGCTCATGATCGGGTGAGCCGCTAAATATTGATTAATTTCCGACTGTTGACTTTTTAAGCGCGTGAAATCGCACTCCCACATCTCGCGCACCTCGTATCCGAGACGTTTCATAGCGGCGACTTTTGCACACGTGGCCTCGTACGCCTGTGCGTATGTCTGACCATATTTGTTCTTTTTCACAGTCCGATCGGCGATAAAGCAGCGCGGGCACCCATGCGTGTAGCACCCTTGATATTCAAAAACAGTCCCCTTGTCTGTTAAGACAGACTCACCGAGCGGCGAAAGATACCCGTCTACTAGAAAACCCTCGCGTAAACGAAACTCGCGCGAACGCCCTGCGTGTATAATTTCACGGCCGCACTCGCGCTCGCAATAAAGCAACCACTCTACAGAACGTTGCGAGTGCTTATTTCCACGCCTATAGCCGGTTGGTGGTATCAGCCCGATAGTGTTAGGCTGCAAAAAATTTTTTTTAAATATATACATGCAGGTGGACGCTATTGTGCACGCGCAGACGAATGGGTCTGTTTGCGCGACTTCTATGAAAATTTCGCGAAACCGTATGCACGCCCGTCTCAAGATTTCAACGTCCATTTTACAGTATTCGACAATCTCTTTTTGAAAGTCGAATACGTAGTCTGGGGGTGTATTCTCATACCACTCGAGAAAAGCGGCACGCTCAGTCACGGACATGGTGTCAGGGCAATAAAACTCGGGCGAAGGTAGAGGACCCCTGTAGTGCTCATTCTCACGGGTGTTGAAAAGGTGCGGAAAATAACCTTTCTTAGCGCTCTCGGGCAGGCCAAATGTCGCCGGGAGAGCACTCAGTTTCAATCGGAAGTAATTAATACTATCAATAAACTTGGTGCGGCCGTACTTTAGCTGTGTAATATTATGACCGGTTAATATTACACGGGGTGAACAGCGCTCGGAACTTTCCGCAAGTTCTTTCAATATAAATTGAGAATCGAATGCCCGAGCATTGTGCGCTATACATACAATTGCGGAAAAATCCGTCTTTTCGCGCACACAGAGTTCCAAGAGCTGTTTAACGGGATCGCGCCTGAAAACGAATTCACGCACACCGCAAGTGGGGCAAGTTATTTGTACATCGTCCACGTCGATGCAGTCCGTGCATACTTGGTGAGCGACGCACAAATTAGGCACATGGACGCGCGCCTTTTCACCATACGGGGTGTCTTGTGTCGTTTCAAAATCATAAAAAATATAAAGATATTTTTTGGTTTTACCCGCCTCGTCAACATTAATCGGGTGCATGAAGCACATGTCATTACAGCTATGCTGCTTTTGACAGTGTCTACAAAAGCTAATACCGCACTCGTGTTTTTGCTTCTGACACATGTTTACAATGCGCATACAATCCTTACACAGCTGCACAGCATCGCACACTTTTTTATTATTTTTTTTGTATGAACCCGCACGCTTGTGATTCGTAAAACAATTGTGGCCGAAAAATTGACGCCCGCAATCCACGCACTCTATCATTTCGACACCGTCGGTACGGCAGGGCGGCGAAAAATTGCAGCACGCGCATGTCTGTGTACATTTGTGCTGCTGTACATAACGGTACCCCTTATTGCAATAAGAGCAGAAAAAACGCGATTCGGCCGCTCCGTATAAATTCGTAATTAAATTAAAATGACGCGCACGCTCTTCAAACATCAAATAAATAATACCACTAAGTGCGATATTTAATTCGTGGAGAGTATTTCGACCGTCAAAGAGCGGTGGTTCGCCACTTCCAAAATTTTCTTTCTCGAAAACAACCAATGCTATACCGCTTGCGAGAAAAAAATTTTGAAAGCACGTGACCTCGTCAAACCCGCATCCATCATCCGGAATATTTACCCCTGCTACGATCACGAGACTTTCCGCGCGCTCTTTTTGCAATTTTCGGCGGCCGTCCCGAATCGCTTGCCATTCTGCGCGCACCTCATCGCAAGGCTGTGCCTTGAGAGCAATGTATACCCTGCCGACCGCAAGCGCACGCGGTAAACATAAATTATCGTTATTATTAATAACGACGATTGACCGCTTCCGTAAATCGCTCAACTTTAAACCACCGCTCCCACCCGCGCCTACAGGTACTACTACATAACACACTTGTAACACGAGCCCCTCGCCGATACCCAAAATTTCGTTACTCTGACTTATGGAAGCTATTAAATTCCATAAATCAGCGTAATTAAAGTTCGCGACGGGTCTGAACGACAGCCCGCCCGTACCGCGAGAAAAGCGCTCATTACAAATTGTAACACCTATTAGAGCATCACCCGGAACACGCGCGGTTGTATAATCGTGTATATCCCTAATCGCCGCCTCTAACCATAATACCGGATTTACATTCGCACGCGGTTCTATAATTGAAAAGTTTATCCTATGACCCTGCACTCCGAAGTGCCGCAGGTATTGCTGTCCCTCGACCACAGCTGTGAATCGCACACCGGGCGGTCGTACTCTGTCGTAGTCCTCAGTGTCATAAATTTCCTCTTCCACAACTGCACGACTATCACCGACACCGCTGCCTACCTGCAGGGGCGAACGCCCCTCAGCTGTAACAAAACAAATGATACCTTTATTAATATATATCTATATTAAAATAATAATGGTTTTGTGGGATTTACTTTAAGGCTCAGCAGCCCCCGCAAAGCTTTCTAATACTCTATCCACCAATTCGCGCAGATTGTTTTCTGTGTACAGAGGAGAGCATTTGTCTTCGGCTTGATCGCGAAACCATCGCTGGAGCTGTGCATTTCGATTGCTTGATACACGCTCGTATACCTCCACTAATCGCGTAAGCTCCGGGAGCGATGGTACAATCTGCGTTACAGAACGATCGCGACTTCGTACAACTGCGCACAGGAAAATATTTTTTTAAAGAAACGGGGACATTTAAAAATATAAAAATAAATATTTACTTACACTCATTAACCACACGGTCGAGACGATCAAGTGGATTGTAACCGAAAGACGGCTGATTAGCTGTGGCGCACAACACACTAAGTATGTGCCTCCTTTCTCTGCGTGCATTCTCAGCGGCGGGAGAATCGTCGTCAGCCGCTACAGCAGGTGGGTGACTTGACAGAAGGCGAAACTCCTCATCGGTGAGAGGTGGGCGGTCGTACGGCGCAAGATACTCGCCTATGACTTGCTCTTGAAGCTCGATTTCGTTCGCCACTTCGCGCGCCTCTCTTACGTCATCATCCTCCTCCTCGTCCTCCTCCATGCGAATATTCCCTACAATTAGCGCAGGGCTTTCTACCTCTCGTGGGGGTGGAACAACCTCCTCCTCCTCCCTCTCACCGTCAGCATGCACGTCAGCTATAACAAGAGACGGGCCAGCGCCGTCTTCATCATCGCTTGTATCACTGGCATCGAAATTCAGAGTGCGAGCGACTGGATTAAACACACCCGCGGGGCGCCGCGAGCGCGAGGGTGTGTCGTCCTCAGCGCCGGAAAAATACGTAACGTCGCTGTCGTCGTCGTTTAGTAGACTCTCCAGAGCTGAAAATACCAAAATGTCAATGATTATAAATTTTGTTTGAAATTTTGTTTGAAATTTTGTTTTGAAATATTTTAAACTTACCAAGCCGTTCCGATGGTCCGTTGCTTATGTCAGTAAAAATCGGAAGATCGATTAATCCACGATCGAAAACAAACTCCTCGATTACCCGCAAAACATCACCGGCACGCCTAGACGCACGATATAGACGCGCGATCGCGCGGTAACCTGCCGTCCTAAGAGCCCTCTGTAATTGACGAATCAACTCGTCACGCGTCATCTCGCGCAAGCGTTGCAACCACGAACTGCCTCTACTATGTCTCTCTCTACCAAAGAGACGAAGTATGGCTTTTCGCAGCGAAATTTTTATGAACGTATCCATCTCGGAGTTTCGAACAGAGTGAGGTTTGCGCAACGCTGTCAAGAGCTCTTATACAAGCGTGAGCGATAAAAATTCAATATCGCGTCACGTGACATTCATCCAATCGCGCTTTTCCACGGAGCGACCAATCGCATTTTCCTAGACGGCCCTCTGCATACATGCATGTATGAAAAAACAGTGGGTGCTTGATAAAAAATCGCTATATGACACGAAACAACGCTTTTCCAAAGGAGACCCCGAGATGCTCGTTAAAAACAATGAGTCTTTTATACTCGAAACTTCTCGAAATCAAAACATTCGTGACACAGGCGAGACAAAAATTTACCGCGCATGGCTAATGGGCCCGAAATATTTTTTATAAAGCATAGTTTATTACTTTTGACGGGATGGGTATACCCCCTGTAGTGCATCGGTGTTGCCGTTCAATCGCATTTTCCTAGACGGGTCTCTGCATGCATGTATGAAAAAACAATAACAGCGGCCCTAATGGGTAGTTGACAAAAAATCGCTATATGACGCGAAACAGCGCTTTTCCAAAGGATGCTTGATACAAAACAATGAGCCTTCTATACTCGAAACTTCTCGAAAGCAAAACATTCGTGACACATCTGTGGAATGCTCCAAACCCTCCTGTGGTGCATTGGAGCTGCCGTTATATACCGCGTTCTCAAGTCGTAAAGATTTTTTTTGATAAAAATCGCCGACGGGGTAGTGCTGTAAACACCACTGAAAAATGACCTGACAAACGGCCACTAGTCACGAGTATGAAAAAATTTCTCTCGGATTAACAGACCCTGAGGAAAAACATTTCCGACGTGTCCGCGCTTTCTTCCTAATACTTTGGTGGAGAATTCCTCTCGCGTTAAAACCATCTGGGGGGTCAGTACGGCCGCATACACACCCCCTACCATACCTACTTCTTTCAAGTACCCTAGGCTATGAGGCTGATCGTGTATACGGGTTACTTCAGTCTTCACCATGGTGTCGAAAAAGGAAGGCGAGCTCATCATACAGATGCTGTGCACGGTCTGCGTCTATGGGCAGCGCGTCACCAAGCAGCTAGCGCGAGCAGAGCGCGATGCTGCGTTTATAAGATCGCGGATTGACCGTGACTTCAGCAGTCCGAGGGACCACCGCCTACTTCGAAAGATTGTCGCTTACATAAGCGAAAATTCGAAACTACTGGACAAATGCTGTGAGGACATCTGGCTATTTTTGAATGTTTGGCCCGCGGAGCAGCGCGCCAGTGTAGAGGCCTGGGCCTGTACCCAGGAAGAGGTCGTCCGGAGAATGTTGAGAGCGGATGGCTCCACTCCTGCGGACGACAACGTCAGCGCTGCCACATCCGCCAGCACCGACCCCATAGCCACGGAGATATTGGGCCTGCGGATAAGACTGCGAAGGCACCGACGGGCGCTACAACTCCACCGTGCCAACGCATTACAGGCTGCGAAGATGGTGCAGCAGCTAGAGGCCAAACTGAAGCGAGCGAACAAGGCAGCGCAGCAACAGCAGCAGTGGGAGCAGCCGAATATTAAACAGGAGGAAACGCCGCCGTATTGCAACGACTGCGGAATCATGTTCTGTGTCCTCGCCGGCGACCCGGAGGGACGGTCGTGGAATCAGTGCTGGCGGTGCAAGTGTTGGCGATGCGGAGCATGTCGCGAGGGCACATGCCCGTGTGTTGTAGGGCTGGACACGCCCGGATCGCCCAGTGCTGGTTAAAAACTGATCAGTGAGTGCGCACGTGTGTGTGTGTGTGAATGAGGCGTCTGCGCACGCCGTAAAATTTGTACACTTGCGCGTGCGTGTGCGCGTGCGGCGTATGCGAGCGCCTTGTAATTTGTGTGTGTGTATGTGTGTGTGTGTGTGTGTGTGTGTGTGTGTGTGTGTGTGAATGAGGCGTCCGCGCACGCCGTAAAATTTGTACACTTGCGCGTGCGTGTGCGCGTGCGGCGTATGCGAGCGCCTTGTAATTTGTGTGTGTGTGTGTGTGTGTGTGTGTAAAAAAAGAAATATAAAATATTTTTTATTTTTATTTTTATAAACAATTTTTAATTCTACCCACACCCACCACCACCCACCGCCTCCCTCCCCTCACCACCTCCTCTCTCTCATTCTCTCACACACCCCTCACCCACCGTCCCCTCACCCACCTCCTCTCTCTCTCTCTCTCTCTCTCTCTCTCTCTCTCTCTCTCTCTCTCTCTCTCTCTCTCTCTCTCTCTCTCTCTCTCTCTCTCTCTCTCTCTCTCTCTCTCTCTCTCTCTCTCTCTCTCTCTCTCTCTCTCTCTCTCTCTCTCTCTCTCTCTCTCTCTCTCTCTCTCTCTCTCTCTCTCTCTCTCTCTCTCTCTCTCTCTTGTGTATGCGCGCGCGTGTGTGTGTGTGTGTGTGTGTGTGTGTGTGTGTGTGTGTGTGGGTGTACAAAAATAAAATATTTTTATAAACATTTTTTCAGTTCTACCCTCACCCACCACCCACCGGCGCCCATCACCTCCCCACCCCCCTCGCCCACCACCCACCACCCCCTCTCCCACCACCCACCACCTCCCCTCACCCACCACCCACCGCCTCCCCATCACCCAACACCCACCGCCTCCACCTCCTCTCTCTCTCGTATATGGTCGGGTATACCGAGGCATATCATATTACAAGTGGGGTGGGGGGTCGCGCCTTTGTATGGGTCATTAAGTCAAGTGCTATGTAAAAACAGTAGCTAATTAACCATGTCAATGGGTGTTTTGTTTACAGAACAGTTGCGGTTGAGAACAATAGGCCCATTGACATGGGACAGCTACTGTGCAGCTACTGTTTACATAACACTTGACTTAATGACCCTTCCCGGGGCGCGAGCCCCCCTCCCCCACTTGTAATATGATATGTCTCGCTATACCTGACCATATACTACTGGCACCCATTTCAACGTATATCATCGCGCGGTCGTCCTAAGGCTCTTCTATACTTGCCTTCGGAGCGCTCCCGCACTCCTTGATAAAAAAATAAATAGTATAAACTTATATTTATTTGTCATTTATAATTACATAACAAAATATAATATTTATGTTTTACAAAATACTTATAAAATAATTAGTATATTTTTTAACATAGATTTTATCAATCAAAATATCTTAAAGTCTTTATAATTCGACGAGTTGGAATATGGCTTCGCACGAATAATGCCATTCTGCATGGGCAATAAAGAGTGCTGATCTGGCAGGTGGTCGACTCTTGACGACAATTTAAATCTTTTCGCTAAAAAGCGTTTGCTCTAGCGTAGTCGCTTTGCCCAGAAAATCTTAAATCGATACTAGCAAGGAAATGTCCCGAACTGTCAAATTCAAAAAATTATAAAAACTATACTTGGTAGTAGTCCTCTATGAGACATTCACAAATATATTTTTTTTATCGGCAACCAATGCCTTTTTGAGCGTTAAATCCAGGCTGGAAGTTCACATTGAAAAATGATTTTTTCGATATATCTCTGTTTCTATTCAATTTTTTTTATGAAACAAATTGGAAAATGTTTCTTATAAAAAGTACAAGTAACCTAGAGTATACACACACACACACACACACACACACACACACACACACACACACACACGCGCGCGCACACGCACGCACGCACACGCACGCACGCACGCACGCGCACACACACAATCTTCCTATATTATATAGAGGAATGTTATTACGTAGCCCCCCTTGCCCCCTCCTCAGCGCCCCCTCGCCGCCCCTCAGCCCCTCCTCAAAATAATGTAAAATTCAGTCATTTTTTACGTTATTTTGTGACTTATTATTCTGGTAGACTCTCCCCTCACCCTCTCAGCACCCCCTCACCCCCTCCTCACCCCCCGTCAGTTCCCCCCTCAGCTCCCTTCTAGCCTCCCTCAATGTCCCCTAAACAATGAAATAAAATAGGACATTCTCATAGTTTTTATACAAAATTTTAAAAATATTAAAAATAATATTAAAACTTTAAATATTATGTAAAATCTAATATTGGGAAGCAAAAAAATTATAGTTGAAACGAAAAAACAGTTTTTTCCACGCCACGTCCCTGGAGGTACTGTTAATGGATGCGTTGGATTTTTATTTAAAGTGGCATCCTTCGACAATAGCCCTACATAACCACTTTTCCTGTTAGAGAAATTTTTAGAAGGATACAAATGTATAGTCAGAAGCAATTCCTCTAGAAAAACTTTTAGAAAGATACAATCGTATAGTCAGAAACAATTCCTTTGGAAAAACTTTTAGAAGAATACAAATGTATAGCCAGAAGCAATTCCTTTGGAAAAACTTTTAGAAGGATACGAATGTACAGTCAGAAGCAATTCGTTGGAAAAATTTTTAGAAGAATTTAAATGTATAATCAGAATGTATTGAGGAGTAGAGGAGTTGCATATTACAATATATAATTGTAATATAAAAATACATTTTAATAATTCAAATAATATTCATTCATTTGGAAACAATTCAAGTGATTTTAAATTAACTTTATTATTTACTGGTAATTATGATTCAGGTCATTACGATATTATGTAAAATTTAATATTCGGAAGCAACAAAATTGTAGTTGAAACGAAGAAACAATTTTTTTCACGCCACGTCACCCTAGAGGTACTGTTCGAACCACTTTCTAAAAGCTTTGGAAAAACTTTTAGAAGAATAAAAATAGGATACCGCGATCAAAAAGGTGATTCCTCTAGGGCAAGGCTTTTGTTAATAGTCAAAGAACCTTCCAACTTTAAAACAATATGGATTTGAGCAAAAGCTAAGCTGTTTTCGAAATTTCAACCGCCATATTGGATCAGCCATTTTGAATTTCGGAAGTCTATTAGCAAAATCTTTATCAGCGACCTCGGAAATCCCTGTATACCAATTTTCAACAAAATCTGAGCTTTTTTCGATCTTCTAACGGACATATTGGATGCGCCATTTTTAATTTGAATAGTCTTATAGCAAGATTGTAATTAGCAACCTCGAAATATAAATCTTGATCAACGACCTTGGAAACCTTTGTATACAAACTTTAAGCAAAGTCTAAGCTTCCTTCGAACTTTTAACCGTCAAATTGGATCCGCCATTTTGAATGTCGAAAGTCTTATAGCAAAATCGTGATGAGCGACTTCGAAACCTGTGTATTCCAATTTTGAGAAAAATCTAAGCTTTTTTCGAACTATTAACCGCCATATTGGCGGGTTTCTTCAGGGCAAGGCTTATGCTAACAGTCAAGAAACCTTCAAACTTCAACAAAGGAAACGTAAATTACGGGTTACAATTGAAAAAAAGCAGTTTTCTCAAACAATATGGATTTTTCAAATCATTGCACTATGGTCGAATTGGCCCTTGTGAATATTCTTAATGTATCTCGGACATATCGACGCTCCTTACGAAAAATAGCACGATTCAGATTGCCACGAAGACTAGCCCATTTCAGCGTTTGCCGCGAAGATTATCACGCCCCATTGATTCGAGTCGAAGACTAGCATGATCCGCTTGATTGCGGCGAAGACTAGCACGATCCGCTTGACTGCGGCGAAGACTAGTACGATCCGCTTGTCTGCGGCGGAGACTAGCACGTTTCACTGATTGTAACGAAAACTAGAACATTTCACGAGGTTGCCACGAAAACTAGCACTTTTCGGGAGAACACCTGGATTTTTTATATTAAGAATATGTGACAAGTCTAAAATACGCGCGTGATAAGTGCAAACTCTATGTATAAAAGATAATATATCGCCGGTGCTTATGAAAAAAAAAACCGTAACAAAAAGCTATGAAGAAAAACCCTTTTCAAAAACGCCGTGAAAAAAAAACTTGTTTATTAGGATGCTGTGAAAAAAAAACACATTTCGGTAAACGCTGAGAAAAAAACTTTATTCCTGTAAAGGTCGTGAAAAAAACCTTATTCATGAAAATGCAATGAAAAAAACCTGCTCTTGTAAACGCCGTGAAAAAAAAGTCATCCTGCTTCTAATCAGTTTACCATAATTAAATTGTGATGAAAAAAATTGAATGATCCTCCATCGGCAGGATGCACTATAATAACATAAAATTAAGTATGACGTTTCTTATAATATCAGTATAAATAACATAAGGTATGTACCACGGTTCGAAAAATATTTATTTATCCATTGTATAATTCACAATTCATTTTTTAATCTTTAATTACAGGCTCATATAATTAATAATTAAATTGTAATATTTAATTATAGGCCCACTTTATAGAAAATTAACTTTTTAATCTTTAATTAACCACTCATTTAATTAAGGATTAACTTCTAATCTTTAATTCCACGCACGTTTAATTAAAGATTAACAATCTTTAATTATAACCATCGTTTAATTAAGGATTAACTATTAATCTTTCATTAAAGGCTCGTCTAATTAAGGATTAACTATTAATCTTTAATTAATGGCTCGTTTAATTAAGAATTAACTATTTCAAATAATTATAGGTCTATACAGAAGAATTAATTCGCCAAATTTAATTATACGACGTATCATTAAATTCTCTGTTAATTCTACGGTCTATAAATTAATTAAACCTTACTCAGGTAGTTCCATGCAGTTGAGCATTAATTTACTTAAATCTCAGGGTATCTAGGCGGTTTTTCTACCCGCTGAGCACGTTTCTGAGGACTGTTTCAGTGTACGGTGACGCGCTCATGCCCAGAAGATAACTTCCTCGCGAAGTTGAGTGTAGTTGGGGGTTTTTTCGACCAGCTGAGCACGTTTTTGAGGACTATTTCGGTGCACCTCGACACGCTGATGCCCAGGAAACGATTTTGTCGCCAATCATAGTTTGTAGCAGGAATTTGACTGTATCTGGGGGGACTGAGCACGTTTTTGAGAACTGTTTCGGTGGACAGCGACACGCTGATACCCAGGAGATAACTTCCTCGCGATTTTGACTATACCTGGATGGTTTTTCGACTCGATGAGTAAGTTTTTGAGGACTGTCAGGTGGTTTTTGAGGTGTCAGACACTTGTCAACGAGTCAACGAAAGGAACGTTTTTTGAGAACGTGATTTTCTTGGAAATCATTCTTTCCGTGCAGTAGGTATATTCAAATTTGCAAGTAAATCGTTTCCTGGGCATCAGCGTATCGCCGTACACCGAAATAGTCCTCAAAAACGTGCTCAGTGGGTCGAAAAATCCGCCAAGTTCAGTCATTTCGCGCTACAAACTATGATTTGCAACGAAATCGTTTCCTGGGCATGAGCGTGTTGGGGTGCACCGAAATAGTCCTCAAAAACGTGCTCAGCAGCAGATCAAAAATCCGCCAGGTACACTCAAATTCACGAGTAAGTTATCTCCTGGGCATCAGCCTGTCGCTGTCAACCGAAACAGTCCTCAAAAACGTGCTCAGCTGGTAGAAAACCCCCTATATATTCTGAGATTTAATTAAATTATTGCTCAAATGCATGGAAATACCTGAGAAAGGTTTAATTAATTATTTATAGACCGTAGTATTAACAGGGATATAACGCGTCTTATTCCCTTCATCCACTCTTAAACAAAACGATGGCCGGATCTAGAAAATGATGGTTTTCTTTATTTTCTTTATGAACTTTTCAAAGATATAGGTAAGAAGAAAAATAATTATGGACTCACAATAGAGAAAAAGCGCCATCACACGAAAAGTGCTAGTTTTCGCGGCAAGCTTGCGAATCGCGTTACTTTTCGTCGCAAACTCGCGAATTGTGCTAGTTTTCGCGGCAAGCTTGCGAATCGTGTTAATTTTCGTGGAAAACTCCCGAATCGTGCTAGTTTTCTTTACAAAGTCTCGAATTGTACTAGTATTCGTGGCAAAGTCGTGATTTATGCTAGTTTTCGTTACGTCGCGAATTGTACTAGTATCCGCGGCAAAGTCGTGAGTTATGCTAGTTTTCGTTGTAGTTTTCTGAAATGTGCTAGTCTTCGTGAGGAGGACAAAAAACGTGCTAGTTTTCCTAGGGAGCGTCGATATAATATATCCCTAATATATCTTAGACATATAATAAAAAATAAATGATATAAGAAAAGGTATTAGATCTTTTTAATAAATAGTAATGTAGGAACAAAAGTGCATTGCTGAACTAATAAGGTACTTCTCGCTACGGTCGAATTCTCGTTTTTTATTAACTTGATAAAATATCTGGTAAAACATTTTTATATAAAACTTTGATACGTTATCTTATTTCATTAAAAAAAAAAGTTTTTATCTATGGCTTGGACAGGAATAAATTCTATTTTATTACCAAAGGGTATGACCAGTCATCGTACATTTAGATTACCTTTAGATTTAAGTAATATTCAAAGTGCATTTGTAAAATTAGATTCTGATAAAAAAAAATTGAGTCAATTTAAGTCCAATGGAAGCTGCACGGCGATTACAATAATTTCCGTTGTATGGTAGAAGTCATACAGTTATAAGATTATCTATTCACACAGAAAATCAGCAGAAGATTATTTTTGATAAAAAAGATATATTAATTGCATTAAATAAATGGGAAACTACATTAACAGCATGGTTTAAATTAAATAAAAATGATGATTTTACGAAAAAAATGAAATATGTAAACATATCATAATACTATATTTTTTCTAATGAAAAAAAGTGGTTTTTGTTAATTATGGTAACAATTATTAAAATAATAAATTATGACTTTATCAAACAATAATTTTTATCAAAAATATATAATTTAAAACATTTTTTATTATATTAATTTCTTCAACACGTCGGGGGTTGGCGAGCGGATCGAGGAGGGGGGCGAAGCCCCACTAATATATATATCTTACTATACTATATAGTTGTAAGCTGAATTGTGTCGTTAACCCTCCGCGTCCCACCGCGTCCCTCCGCGTCCCTCCGCGTTCCTCCGCAAAGTGTCCTCCACAAAATAACGTAAAATTCACTGTTTCTTTGCATTATTTGGGATCTGCATTGTCCCTCCGCATGTCCCTCCGTGTCCCTCCGCGTCCCTCCGTATCCCTCCGCGACCCTCCGTGTCCCTCCGCATCCCTCCGCGTTCCTCCGCGTCCCTCCGCATCCCTCCGCGTCCCTCCACGTCCCTCCGCAAAAAGAGTCTTGTCCCTCCGTATCCCTCCGCGTCCCTCCGCGTCCCTCCGCGTCCCTCCGCATTGTCCCTCTAATGACAACTATTTGTGATGCAGAAGACACTTCCGTCGACAACTTTTGCATCCGTTGCCAGTTCTCCACCTCGATACATAAATAACAGGCTGCTTTCTGAAAAGAAACTATGCAACCCTCCTGCCATCAGCGCAAGAAGCGCGTTCGCGCATTTATTATAATGCGCGCATTTTCTCCGCAATTAACGAGACCAATTAATTACAGAGCAACTTTTTGAAAGGAAACTTCTTAATTATTCAAATCAAGGATAACGCCAAACTCACGCGAGCGCAGCGCGGCGCACAGTGGGCACAAACGAACATGTCTGGACAAAATAAAATATCTTCTTTTTGAACTGACCGATTGGGATGGAGATACTCTTAAAATGAAGGTTATAATAAGTACTTTAAGGGAAAATTGTAGATAAAATGTTGAAAAAATTTTCAATGTCAGTCCAAGATAAATATATAAAAATTTACTTTTTTTTAATGATCAGAAGAAGCTGGGCTGTTACCCAAACAAGCTGAAAAGATTCTTATGTGGTTTTAGGATCGCTGATAACAAATCAGCTTACAGAATTGCAAAATTCATTTTTTAAACAATAATTTTCAAATCTTTCTTCTATGAAATGTTAAATTAAAATAATACCAAGTTTAAACACGAATCATATATAAAAATAAAAAAAATTATTTTGATTCAAATTAATCTAAATAATTTTTTGTTATTGTAATATTCCCTTTAATAACTATAAGAAAACATACAACTTTATGGAAAAATTAGTACAGAAAACAACTTGTACATTACATACAAGTTGTATCCATTTTATATTAGTGCAAACAATTATATTATACAGCTCCATCATTGGTAGTCCCAAATCTTTTGAAGCCGATGATATGGTTTAAACCGTCATGCCGAAAAAAGTCCTATTTTTGTATGTCAAACGTGCAAGGTTTTACCGCGACTATCAAAGCTATTATTTCTGACGCCAACGTATCTTCAATCGTAAATCCAGAATAAGTAGTAGTTGATGGTGATGTGATCACTTCTAAACCTATGGATGTAGATCATTCTTGGGAAGCAGAAATGCAGGGTGAGCTCTCCAAGGAAGAAGGTAAAAATGAAAGCGAGGATGGCGCAGCTGTGAAGGAAAAAGCTCCTCAAACTTTCAACCAGCAGGATTTGAACGATCTCATATGAGATTTGGGACCATCCAAAGATGGAGCTGAATATCAAGCAGCTGCACTAAAGAAGAACAATTTGTTGTCAAAAGAAATCAAAGCTTACATTTATCGTGATAGAGAAAAGGAGTTTCGCAAATTTTTCAGGTAAGAAGAGGAGAATTCATTCGTTTTTTTCGGATGTAAAAGGGTTGGTTGATGAATTAAAACCGAACACTTATAAAGACGAAGAGTGGAGACTTTTTATTAATTCTTCAAAACGGTCTCAAAGCTGTGCTGCTTCATAACGGGAACACATATGCACCCATTCCAATAGCTCACTCAACGAAACTCAATGAGTCTTACGACAATTTGCAAACAGTTTTGGAGAAAATAAACTACTGGGATCATCAATTGAATGTTTACGGTGATCTAAAAGTTTTAACCCCGATTTTAGGACAGCAATCAGGTTTTACAAAAAATTCATGCTTCTTATGTATGTGGGATAGCAGAGACACAAAAATCACTACGAACAGAGGAATGGCAAAAGAGAACGGAGTTTCATCCAGGGACGAGAAACATCATCAACAGCCCGTGGATTGATTCTTCAAATATTCTGCTACCATCTCTTCATATCAAGCTTGGTCTTACGAAGCAATTTGTCAACGCTCTAAACAAAGATGGCGATTGTTTCGAATATTTAGGAGAAAAGTTTCCATCGATAAGTGATGCAAAATTGAAGGAAGGTATTTTCGATAGCCCGCCAATTCGCACTCTTTATCAAGACAAAAATTTCACGTACCACATGAATGATACCGAAAAAGCGGCATGGAAAAGTTTCAAAAACATCTCTCAGGAGTTCTTAGGAAATAAGAAGAGTGATGACTACCAGAATTTGGTTAAAGACTTGTTGACAAATTTTAAAGAGTTAGGCTGCTTGATGAATCGCAAACTGCACTTTCTGCACTCTCATCTTGACTACTTTCCTGAAAACCTAGGAGACTTCAGCGAAGAACAAGGAGAACGATTTGATCAAGACATAAGTAAAATGGAAAAACGATACCAATGAAGATGGGATGTTAACATGATGGTTCTGATGGACGCTCAAGAGAGAAACGAATCAGAATACAAAAAAGAGAAAAAGAAACCCGTTGCATAGGTCATTTGAAGAGAAAAGAGTTCGCTACAACAGAAAGAAGTATAAGAGCAAAATTAGTTCCAGATTTTGTGCTATTCGTGATTTTGTAGTTTTTTGTTTCCCGAATGTTTCAAATTTTCTCGATTTTTAGCTATTTTTTACAGTTTTGGCAATATCGGTAAGTAATAGAATTTAAAAAACTTCAGAAATGAGTTCAGCGCATCAAAATACATAAGAACTGTAGAACTTAAATGGACTCCAGATTCGGATTCAGCGCGAAAAACTACACAAGAAACACCCTTAATTCGAGTCAAAAAAATTTTTTCAAAATTTTCTCCTACACTAAAGTGATTTTTCGCCACTTTTCGCGATTTTTCGCGATTTTTCGCAATTTTTAGTTTTTTTTTGCAATTTACTCAAAATCTCGAGGTGTAGGGCTTAAACAGACTCCAGATTCGGATTCAGCGCGAAAAAATACATAAAGATAGGTGGGTCTGGTCAAAAGTACAGACCACTTTTTTTGTGTGCCGGTGTTATTATTCAAGTATAATTGTTTTCACTAATATAAAATGGATATAACTTGTGTGTAATGTACAAGTTGTATTCTGTACTAATTTTTCCATAAAGTTGTACGCTTTCTTATAGTTACTAAAAGGAATATTACAATAACAAAAAATTATTTAGATTAATTTGAATCAAAACAATTTTTTTTTATTTTTATATATGATTCGTGTTTTATCTTCTTATTATTTTAATTTAACATTTTATAGAAGAAAAATTTGAAAATTATTGTTTAAACAAATGAATTTTGCAATTCTGTCAGCTGATTTGTTATCAGCGATCCGAAAACCACATAAAATCTTTTCAGCTTGTTTGTGTAACAACCCAGCTTCTTCTGATCATTAAAAAAAAGTAAATTTTTGTACATTGATCTTGGACTGACCTTGAAAATTTTTTCAACATTTTATCTACAGTTTTCCCTTAAAGTACTTATTATAACTTTCATTTTAAGAGTATCCCCATCCCAATCGGTCGTTTCCAAAAGAAGATATTTTATTTTGTCCAGACATGTTGATTTGTGCCCACTGTGCGGCGTATGCGCATTCATTTGACAGTTCAATTACAAGTCGAACGCTGTCCGTATTTTTTCTTCCCAAAGAAAAGTGCAGCAACTGCAAACAGAGCATGAGAAAACGGCGAGAGACGAATTGAGTGCCTTCGTTAGTTCTTTCTCTCCCCCTCTCTCTATCTCTTTTTTCTTCTCTCTCCTTCTCTTATATACATATAGTGTAGGAGAGGCGTTGCCGAGCTCATCCTCGAACATCTCGCGTCATCATCCTTTTCTACGTTAAAAGTAAATAAACAGAAATGTAGTAAAAATAAAAATTTAGAGTATGAATCATATTTTGGTAATATGAGTTAGGTTTGTAAATTTTCTTCGGCAGTATATTGGAAAGAAGAAAATAATAAATCAATTTGTTGTAGTACGGGTAAAATAATTTTGTCTCCGCTAAGTATATATAATAAAACACTGAAGAATCTATTATTATATGATAATAATTTTCGAACTTTAATCAGATATTATAATAACTTATTTTGCTTTGCTACATTTAGTGCAAACGTAAAATACGAAAAGAAAAAAGCTATTTATAATTTAAAAATTCAAAGACAAGTTTGTCATATAACGCCAAATACTTTATTACCAAAAAAATGCAGAACCTTCGTGTGGTCAATTATATATATATATATATATATATATAAATATAAATATCTTTAAGCGTTATATCTGGGACGTTTTTTGTATATATACCCGTTATTTCTGGGACTCCACGTTATTTCTGGGACGTCCCAGTTTTACACCCCCTCTTTTTGCGTTATTTCTGGGACCCCGCTAGAGTGTCGGTACTAAGAGAGGGATTATTTCTTTAGTCACTTGTATGGCGCAACTCTGAGAAAACGGACTATATAACACTGTATAATCCCAGAAATAACGGTTAAAAACATTTATATATATATATATATATGTATATATATATATATTTATATTTTTCTATATATATATATATATATATATATATATATATATATATATGTCTATATATATCTGGTGTCCAATTTTAAAACCACCAGGCAAATATCTCGAAAACTAAGGGAGATGGAAAAAAACTTTTAATACAAAAGTTGTACAGTTGGTTAAATGTAGCCAATGGTAGGTTTTGGTATAGTTATAGAATTTGTAGCTAATAGCCGTACTACCAAGGTGTTTTTTATAAGTAAAACAATTATTTACAACGTTTCGGACATTTTATTACGTCCCTCTTCAGGTTCTAAATACAACAAATATACAATTATTTTTTACAATTCACAATAACTTAATTGTTTTACTTATAAAAAAACACCTTGGTAGTACGGCCATTAGCTACAAATTCTATAACAAAAGTTGTAGGGTTCAGAGGGGCCCAATTGATCGTGACCTTGGTTATGACCTTGAGGTCAATGATCAAGTTCATTTGAAGGTCAAATCGATTTTTTCGTATGGGAACCCCCACTTTTGACCTCATAAATGGAAAGAGCGGAAAATTTTACGTTCAGATATGTCCTTGAGTCAAGGTCATGGTCATGGTCATGGTCATGTTTAAAATCAAAATCAATCAACGCATCAAAACATTCCCATAATTAGGTATACGAGACAAATTGTTAAATACAAAAGTTGTAGGGTTCAGAGGGGCCCAACTGATCGTAACCTTGGTTATGACCTTGATGTCAATGATCAAGGTCATTTGATGGTCAAATCGATTTTTTCAAATGGGAACCCTTACTTTTGACCTCGTAAATGGAAAGAGTGGAAAATTTTACGTTTAGATATGTCCTTGAGTCAAGGCCATGGTCATGGTCATGGTCATGTTTAAAATCAAAATCAATCAACGCATCCAAACATTCCCATAATTACGCATACGAGTGTTAAATACAGAAGTTGTAGTGTTTGGAGGGGCCCAACTGATCGTGACCTTGACCATGAACTTGAGGTCAAGGATGATGTCGTTTGAAGGTTAAATCAATTTTGTTTAACGGCAACCCTCACTTTTGACCTCGTAAATAGAAAAACCGAAAAATTCTGATATGACCTTGGGTCAAGGTCATGGTCAAAGTTATGGTCAGTTTCCGTGCAGTTAAGAGCAAAGTCGGAGATGACCCGGTCACCTAAGACAAGGTCTGAGATTACCCGGCCAGTTAAGGCAAGGTCGGAGATGACCCGGCGAGTTAAGGCAAGGTCGGAGATGACCCGGCCAGTTAAGGCAAGGTCGGAGATGACCCGGCCAGTTAAGGCAAGGTCGGAGATGACCCGGTCAGTTAAGACAAGGTCAGAGATGACCCGGCCAGTTAAGGCAAGGTCGGGGATGATCAGGCCAGCTAAAAATTCATTGGAAAATTCCACGTTCATGTGTATTTAGTCATAGGATCCATGTGTTTCGGTTACCATTTACTGAAGAAGATGCTCAAAAGTTGCACCATTTACTGGTTGACAACATTCTATTCTCCTTTTAAAGTTTCTAACAGTATTTAATAATACTTGACGTAGAATACTTAAGCAGATTTGTGTAATCCTTTGAATCATGTCATCTCTTGTAGTTGGCCTGTTGCAGTAGACTGTATTTTTTAGGAAGCCCCATAAATAAAAATCTGGAGATGTCAGATCTGGAGATCTTGGTGGCCATGCTACAGGACCTCCTCTACCAATCCATCGACCGTTAAACCTTTCATTAAGAAAATCTCTGACAATTCTGGCATAATGTGGAGGAGCACCATCTTGTTGTAGCCATATTCTGGCCCTTGTATGGAGATCAACGTTTTCTAGAAAGAGTGGCAGCTCGTCTCTCAGCAACTGTAAATAAGTATGTTGAGTTACGTGACCTTCAAAAAAATAAGGTCCAATCAGACATCCGTTAATAATACCACACCATACCGTTACATTCCAGCGATGCTGATGATCAACTTCTCGCATCCAATGAGGATTAACAGGAGACCAGTAGTGGCAATTATGGCGATTGAACATACCAGTACTCTGAAATGTAGCCTCGTCGCTAAAAAGAACATTGTTAAAGAAATTTTCATCATCAGTAATTTGTTGTGTTGCCCATTGGCAAAATGTTATTCTCCGTCGATAATCTTCCACAGTTAAAGCTTGATTTAGAGTAATGTGGTAAGGATTGTAACGCGCATATCGTAAATATCTACTGGCCGTAGATCTTGGAATACCCATTGTTAACTCGATTTCGCATAAACTGACATGAACATTTAAATGTACCATGGCTAGAACAGCAAGAAAGCGAGGATTATTTTCATAATCGTGTTCATTCAGTGTCCTCCTTCTTCGAACGAAGTTTCCTTGTCGACCGCGCAGTTCAATGTCACGTATTACCGTATGATCAGGATGTTGTCGTTGAGGGAACCGAGCACGATACAATCTGCTTGCCTCTCGATAGTTTCGTCGACATTCTCTTAAAATAAGAAGAATGTCAACTATTTCATTAGCAGAATAGTCAGGCATTCTTTTTTAGTTGTAAATGCAATTATTTATCAAAACACACCACAAAAGAAATAATATGTTATTATACTATACAATATTTTAAAACGAAAAAGTTTAATTTTCTGTGCCAATATAAGTGTGCTCAATTTGAAAACAATTTGATGTAAACAGTAATAATTATTGACTATTACCGATCAATGCTGAATACTACCGGTCACTATTGGATACAGGTGGTCAACACTTATTAACTTTTGTTATTATTTGATATACGTGGTTAACCCTGGTTAATATTGATAATAGTAAAAATAGTAAAATTTTCCGCTCTTTCCATTTACGAGGTCAAAAATAGGGGTTCCCATTTGAGAAAATTGATTTGACCTTCAAATGACCTTGATCATTGACCTCAAGGTCATAACCAAGGTCACGATCAGTTGGGCCGCTCCAAACCCTATAACTTCTGTATTTAACACTCGTATGTGTAATTATGGGAATGTTTGGATGCGTTGATTGATTTTGATTTTAAACATGACCATGACCATGACCATGGCCTTGACTCAAGGACATATCTGAACGTAAAATTTTCCGCTCTCTCCATTTACGAGGTCAAAAATGGGGGTTTCCATTTGGAAAAATCAATTTGACCTTCAAATGACCTTGATCATTGACCACAAGGTCATAACCAAGGTTACGATCAGTTGGGCCCCTCTGAACCCTACAACTTTTGTATTTAACAATTTGTCTCGTATGCCTAATTATGGGAATGTTTTGATGCGTTGATTGATTTTGATTTTAAACATGACCATGACCATGACCATGACCTTGACTCAAGGACATATCTGAACGTAAAATTTTCCGCTTTTTCCATTTACGAGGTCAAAAGTGGGTGTTCCCATTTGAAAAAATCGATTTGACCTTCAAATGACCTTGATCATTGACCTCAAGGTCATAAGCAAGGTCACGATCAGTTGGGCCCCTCTGAACCCTACAACTTTTGTATTAAAAGTTTTTTCCATCTCCCTTAGTTTTCGAGATATTTGCCTGGTGGTTTTAAAATGGGACACCCGGTATATATATAGGGTGTGTCATTTTAATTGACGCACCCGAAAATTTCAAAAACGGCGTCTCCTAGAAAAAAATGATTTAAACAAAAGTTGTAGGGGTTGGAGGGGGCCAACTGATAATGACCTGACTGACTTTGACCTTGAGGTCAAGGATCAAGGTCATTGAAGGTCAAATCGATTTTTTGCATAGGAACCCCCACATTTGATCCCAGAAATGGAAAAAGCGGACCATTTTACGTTCAAATATGGCCTTGACCCTAATTTGAAATTTAATATTGAAGGTCATTCTAATGTTTGAATTGATCAATGATCCATTTCAAAAACTACGCATTCAACCATTAATTACAAACTTTCATCTTAAGTGACTTCTAATAATTATCAATAACCAACGTTTACCTAAGGTGACCACTGATGATATGATTTCTGCTTGCGCACTTAATCTCAAGTGAAAGGCACTTAAAATTTAAATTAAAGGACCATTTTGCGCATTCAGTTAATACGACAGACATACATTATATTGTGGAGTCTCCGCTCTTTATTGTCCACGGTTTAATAATTTGGTCTTAAGTTTTAATTATAATTTTTCATTTTGCTTCCAATTTAACAAAAACTTTTTGTCAAAAATTATGGCAGACTACCCACCAGCTGAAATTGTTGATATGTTGATAATTTTCGGTGAATGTCATGGTAGTTACCGAGCTGCTACTAGACGATATGCAGAGCGTTATCCAGATCGGTGACATCCTAATGACAGATCCATTCAAAGACTAAAGCTGAGAGCTCAGAATGGCCACTTAAGTCAACAACGTCCAAGTCGTGTATACGACGAAAATGATACACGTGTTCTTGTAATTTTAGCATACATTCACCTATATCCGCACACAAGTTGTCGAATCATTTCAAGAGAGTTAGGTATTCCTTTTAAAACTGTTTCAAGAATTATCAAAAAAGTGAAATTCCTCGCATATCATATAGTATTAGTGCAAGACTTAACTCCCAATGATCATCATGATCGTTTAATTTTTGCAATTGGGCTTTACGAAAAATTGAGGAGGACCATGACTTCTTTAGGTTTGTAATGTTTAGCGATGAAGCTACTTACAAAAATAACGGCGAACTTAATAGACACAATTGCCATTATTACTCAGAGGTTAATCCTCATTGGTATCGACAAGTTGATAACCAACCCCGTTGGAGTCTAATCGTCTGGTCTGGCATCGTGAATGGTTATCTAATTGGCCTATACTTTTTGATAGAAATGTAACAGGAGCTATTTTTCGAGAGATGCTTAGAGAGCACTTACCTGGTATGCTTGAAAATGTTGATTTGGCAACGAGACAAAGAATGTACGTTCAATTAGATGGTGCAGGGCTGCATTATGCACAAATCGTGCGGGACTTTTTGAATAACATGTATCCGCAAAGATGGATAGGATGAGCAGGTCCAGTTTCTTGACTTGCCCGATCACCTGATACGACATCGCTTGATTTTTTTTTTGTGGGGATTCATAAAAGATATAGTGTATGAGGACGCGCCAACTACAAGGGAAGACATGAAAAATCGAATAAGAGGAGCTTGTGCGGCAATTCCAAGAAACGTACTGCTGAAGACTTGATAATTTTCAAATTAGAATCAATTTATGTCTCGAAGCTAATGGTGCTAACTTTGAACAACTATTACGAGGTTGACATTGATTGATATTGGAAAAGTAAATTACTCCGGATCGTGAGAGGCGAGGGGACTCACGGAAACAGAAAGCACCCCGGAACGTGAGAGGCGAGGGGACTCACGACAACAGAAAGCACCCCGGAACGTGAGAGGCGACAGGACTCACGACAACAGAAAATACCCCGGAACGTGAGAGGCGAGGGGGCTTACAAAAATTGAGCACTCCGACGAAATACTTTCCTATCACGTCTACGTCGTTGTGTCTGGGTAAAGCTGGAATAGGTCTTTGTCCTTCTTGGATCTCTTCGATATTTATCCTAGATCTTGACGTCTATGTCAAGGCCACATCTTAATATTGTGACGTCCGGAGACGTATTCTCATTTTAAAGAAAAAGCATAATTAGTATCAGATATTCCTGACACATAGAAGCGAGAATGCAACTTAATACTACGCAGCGTTCTGCTTATGCGACCTTGTGACGTATAGAGTCACCCACTCAGGAAGACAACGCATGCAGTGTTTAACATACGGAGCTAGAATTCAAGCCACCGAACTCCGCGGCAGTCGAAAGGCCACACTTTGCAATGCTCAGCATTTCGCAAGTACGACGACCCAGAAAACTTGTAATACATAAGTTGTCAAAAGATGAATTCGATACGTACCGGGCCCATCTTTGACCTAATTATTTTGTATTATAAAGGAAGTGACGTGTGTCACGCGAATCAGTCATAGCGTACAAGAAACCTGGCGAGCTTCGTGTACCTCGACGGCATCGAGGAAGTTGAAATCGTAAGCCTTACTCATCTAGCAAGCAGATCTTATAAATTATTGAAATTGTAATCGTAATCCTTACTCATCTAGTAAGCAGACCTTGTAAGTTATTTATAGTAAATTTATAAAAGCAAGTGTAAATTCTAAACGTAAAGAACAATTATAGAAAAAGAATTGTAAGTAAAATTACAACGCATCGATCTACCAGAAGCCAGCAGCTTGTATTGTTAAATAAATTATTGTATTCTATATAATAAACGTATATAAAACCAATTACTATTTATTTCCACTTATTTCCGGACTTCACATTGGTTTCGGTACAAATCGAACGTAAGTTCACTAGATTTATACGAAAAATAAGACTGGAATGAGAGGAAACGAATAGTATTTGAAAATTACTAAGAAATATCACTACTAACTGCTTCCGAGCTTGTCGTTTTACAGTAAGAAATTGAGAGGATTATTGTAGCATAATCGTTTAAACTTCTGAAGATAAACGTGTACAGCTCGACGAGTTATTAACAACAAATTTCATAACAAACTATAAGTGAAATAGCAATTGTCAAAATAAAAGTACATATTGAAATCAAAATATATTATACGGAGAAAATAGCAGTCAAAGAAAATAAGACAAGTGAGAAAAAGAAATCAATAATAAAATATTTAAAAGGAAAAATAATAAAACAAAAAAGAAACATTACAATATATAAACAAAAATATTAAAAGAAGAAACAAAGATTATAGGAAAAAGATTAAAAATAAGTTGAAAATATATACGGGATAAAGAAAGAATAGAATAAAGGGTTAAACGTAAGAAAGGAAATTGAATAATAATTTGAAACAAAAATTATTAATTAAATAATCCGTGTATAAATAAATAGTATATTTTAAATAATAAGATATAAAAGCACTAAGAAAAATAAAGTGAACGGAAAATAGAAGAGATGGAGATACAAAAGCAGCAAATAAACAAATTATAAAATCATATAAAACAATTACAAAAGTATAAGTATACACAAAAAATAGTAGAACTAATAATAAAACCTTATTTAAAAAGAAACATTATAGATATCATAAACAAAAGAGTAATATGCCATGTGAACTAAGGAAGGTACTGAAAATAAGGGAAACAAAGGGATTATAACCAGACAAAAGACCCAAAGCGATCCAAAAATAAAAAAAAAACTAGTAAACGATAATAAGCGAACGCTTTCGAAAAGGAACTAAGAGTTTTAAGGCTAGATTACTAACCATACTGATACATAAATAAAAAGAATAAAGAATAAAACATAAGAAAAGAATGAAGAGAAATAAATAAAAGGAAATAAATAATAGAGAATTTACACGATACAAAATAGGAAAAATATGAGAGATATAATCAGTGTATAAAATAATCAAGTCATTTTTAATCAAAATAAGGAAATCAAAATAATAATAAAAAATAACTAAACAAACGAAAAGTATTACAATAAAAGTAAGAATATTATAATGAAGAATCATACAAAAACAGAATTACAATAAAATATTACATTGCAAAAGGGAATATAATAAAATAAGAAAATGAACAACACTCAAACGAGAAAATGAAAGAAAGACAATAATATACAAAATAAAAGATAAATTAAAAAATAAATTACAATAATAATTACGAACACTTAATAAAATGAAAAAGCGATGATGAATAATCAAGCTAATATATTTTATAATTTTGAACAACAAAACCATTATTATACTAAAGTATTTCATTGTCAAATTTGCCGAGATCAATATCACGAAGCATTGTTTTGCTCTAATGCAGTTTGTGTTTTTTGTAAAAGTAAAGATCATATATCATATTTTTGCAAGAATGCTAAAAATAAAATAGAACTTCTTTGTAAACGCTGTAATTATAGAGGACATTCTGTAGATAAGTGTACATTTAACCAAACAAATGAAGTTTATTGCCAATACTGTCAAATCATAGGACATACAGCTACTCAATGCCCTGTTGTAGAGAAATATGAACTTGATTGTGATTATTGCGGAAGCACG
Organism: Torymus aiolomorphi; assembly: GCA_036365515.1. Lineage (NCBI taxonomy): Eukaryota > Metazoa > Arthropoda > Insecta > Hymenoptera > Torymidae > Torymus > Torymus aiolomorphi. The sequence goes on from CM070876.1 coordinate 87,102,373, forward strand.
GGTCACTCAACTAAAGACTGCTTGTCAGCAGTATGCACGAAATGCAATAAACTCGGACATTGGATGATATACTACCCTATAAACGGAAAAATAATGTGGTGCGCGTTATGTAAGGAAATTATGTAAGGATCACGATGCATCAGATTGCAAGCGTGCGATTTTAAGAAATAGAATAATTTTTCAAATTTGCGAGGCGGTCACACATACTGCAGCGTATTGCCCAGATCGAAAACAAGTTTAAAAGTGAATACCAATTACACGAATATTAACCCAAATTATAGAAGTTTAGAAAACAAATACACGTACCACACACAAAGCAATTCAAGGAATACAAACAGATTGAATAACATCAAACAACAAAATTACAAACGAAGAAATATGATTTTTAATAATAAACAACCCAATACAGTAAATAGAAAAAGAATTCAATGTGAATATTGTAAAAGAATCGGGCATGACGTCGACAACTGCAGAAAACTTAAAAATCTTATAATGCAATATAATGCAATGGAAAATCATTGTGATCTTTGTAAAAATCCCGGTCATACTACTGAAGAATGTGAGGAAATCAAACAATATCCAAGTACTAATACTGATGAATCATACCATAATGTTATAAAAGAAACAATTAACGAATCAAAAATTCAGAAAAACAAAGTTAATGCAACGAATATTGAAAGGTATAATGGTAATTAACTAATTACAGAAAATAAAGTAAATAAAAATAAAGAGGAAACTAATATCATTGAGGAATCCACAATAATTAATGATGATAAAGAAATCAATTCAATTATCGTATCTTTTATAAAAATACATGAAATCACTGATGAACCAAAAGATAATGATATATTTATAAAAAATCATGGAAATACTAATGAAATTAATTTTATAGACTTTAATGAAATTTTCAAAAATAATCATGAAATTGAAGAAATTATGGAAACAAATTTAATTGATTCTATTGAATTTACTGCAAAAAATTATGAGACTAATGAAGAAATGAATTTCAACGAATCTAATATAAAAACTCATGAGGATTGTGATGAAATTAATGTAATTGATTTTAATGAATCTGATATAAATAACCAAAAATATGAAATTCCGAATGAAAATAATAAAGAAGATAATAATTCGTTGGAAACAGTAACTTTTTATGATGATCTTAAAGTCATTTTAGACATAACTTTTGCTTTAGCTGAACCATTTGAATCCGAAGATGATCAAATGAAAACTAAATTCCAACAAAACTGGCTAAAAATTCGTTAAAAGAGAATATAGCATCAATACATTCACAAGAGTCATTTTTAAATGATACAAAAAATCTAAAGAACTTATTAAATAATAGTAAAGTAGTTTTCGAAAATGAAAATCAACCAAAAGATATGTTTGATAATCAAAAACTTAAAGAACATTTAGAGAATAAAAATCATCTAAAAATATTTGATAATCAAGAACACCAAGAACAGCTTGAGAATAAAAATCAACTAAAAGAAACTTTAGGTAATCAAGATCATAACGTAATAATCAATCTAAATACAAATACTAATAAAGTACACCAATTGCAATTAGTTTTAACCAAAATAACATTTAATAAAAACGTCAAAAAACTAAAATGTATATCTAATAATAAAAAACATTTTAAAGAATTTGTAAAAAATACAAGATTAAAATTAAAATCTAAAGGTTACTACAATAAATTTATTATCAGAAGAAAGTTTAAAAAGGGAGACAAAACATGGCCTATTAAAGAACCAAATATGAATAAATTTCAAAAGGATCAGCATAATAAGAATTTTCAACGCTATCAAAATGAACAAAATAATATCTTAACTAATTATGAAAAACAAGAAAAGACAATATTATAACAAATAATAACATAACATTTTTGTTTTAGGATATGGACAACATACTCAATATTAACATCTATCATAATCTCTTCTTATTTTTCCAAATTTAATACAGCAATAGAGAATTATAATTGCAGCTGAACTTTTCCATTTGAAGCAAAACCATCCTACTTCTTGGTCAACTAGAATATAACCCTAAGGTGATCCAGATTTTACCAAATATACAATTTAAAATTATAACCACTTATTTGTTTGTCTAAAATTGTTCGTATCAACTTGTCAGAATTTTGTGAAAAGCAACTATATTTCCTAAGAAAGTTAATAATTTTATAAAAATGCGATTGGAATAATAGAAATTTGAATAATGAAATTCTAAGAAATTTTTAAGAAGACAGCAAAAAGATTCATACATGAAAGATTTTAAAAGTAATGCTACGACTAACAATAACATCGTTGACAATTAAAAAAAATATATAACAACAACAAACAAAAATATTACGATTACATACTAAATACCTCAGTTTTTGGTTGCTAATGAAACAAGCAAAAAAATTTTATTTGTAAAAATTATGTGTTATTAAATCATAGAAATATTTAATTAATTATTTAGTCATAAGGTAGAAAACATTTCAGGGATTAATTTAATAACTTATTATTCTATCTATCTTTGAATAAGAAAATATAGAACTAATCTAAAAGAAAACGAAATAAAACCATTCCTAAACCTTGCAACTCTAACAAATATAGATAAAAATAATTTCACTGTAATCTTATGCAAAATCAGATTGTATTTGTTTACAAAAACTGTTCGCATTCATAAAAGAAATTTTATGAATAGTTCAAGAACAAAAGAAAGAAAGAATTTAGGTAGCTGTACTCACATTGCTAAGATTAAATCGAATATAATGTATTGGAAGTGATCAATTTCATCATATACTGACATGATCATCCTACAAGATACACTATTCGGCACTGTATTGAGTAAAGCAATTCTCTACTCTAACGCACTGCATACTCTAATGCAAATATGTGAATGCTACTCATGCCAGAAAAAAATCTTGAGTTTTAAAATGAACTTTTAAAACGGCTTAGATTTTCAAAGAAATGTAATACAATGATGCATAAGAGCAATAACAAGTCAAAATTAACAAAAATCACTCCGTCCTATTAACCTTCCTTTTTTATCAATGTTTAGCTCGTTCTAGTAACGATCGAAGTTGCCGGATCGGATGGGGAAATGAGTCGAAAAAACGTATATTCGCTAAAGGAATTTTATTAGAACACAATGGTGAAACATGGAGACACTGAAGTAAACAAGAAAATATATATGTGATATATAGATAATATGATAGAATTAAACACAAGCTGAAGGTCTCTGGACTGAGGAGGTCTCGGCCAAGCGGCAGAGGACTGAATGAATGAGCCCCTCCGCGATCCGCGCTTTTATAGCACAGCCGTAGACCCTGGCCGACGAGAGGCCCTCCCTCCAAGCGCCACGTGCTCCGATCGAAGCGCGTGCGCGAGCCGGCAGCCACGAGGCGCGCCGCTGCTGCCGCGCGCGAAAATGCCAACCGCCACCGACCCACGTGCGCGAGAACGAAACAATGCTGATGGCTAGCGTGGGTCGGCACAGATTCTAACAATCAAAAATACTTACCAATATAATTAAATTTTTCTTTTGGAAATAATTATAATTTTTCTCAGTATACGGTTGAAAAATATTTTTTTATAATGATAATATCAAAAACCCTTTAATGTTATTCGTTTATATTGATTATTATTGACTACCATCGTAATAAATGAAAAAAAATAAAAATAACATATAAATATTAATGTTAACAATAAAAAAATGTAATTCATATCATTAAATCCATAATAAAAATTTATATATATAAACAATAATAAAAATTCAATAAATTTAAACAAAATTTCGTATCGTTTATAAATTTCTATAAAGTAAATCATTTATTTTTGTTCCTAACACTAGACTACACTTAACCTACGGTTTTAATTTTATATAACAATTGATTAATAAAACGTTACGTAATAAATATAGCATACGTTATGCATTAGAATTTGTATAGAGATATATAATATGTTGTTTGAACATCACATTTCGACAATTAAATTAGTTTATTACGCTAATGTATAATAAATTTTGTTTTGCTGGTTTTACATAAAATAAAGTCATTGATTAACTGAGTTTAGAAATAATGTGTGTATTAAATAATTTTGTAATAAATAAAAGGTGAGGAGAAATATAGGGAATGATTCAAGTGATCATTCACTTCCCTCCCTGCTGAGATATTAGTAGAAACTTAAACAAGGAGGAAAAAATAATATATCTTTTGCCAAATATCTCAGCAGGGAGGGAAGTGAATGATCACTTGAATCATTCCCTATATTTCTCCTCACCTTTTATTTATTACAAAATTATTTAATACACACATTATTTCTAAACTCAGTTAATCAATGACTTTATTTTATGTAAAACCAGCAAAACAAAATTTATTATACATTAGCGTAATAAAATAATTTAATTGTCGAAATGTGATGTTCAAACAAGATATTATATATCTATACAAATTCTAATGCATAACGTATGCTATATTTATTACGTAACGTTTTATTAATCAATTGTTATATAAAATTAAAACCGTAGGTTAAGTGTAGTCTAGTGTTAGGAACAAAAATAAATGATTTACTTTATAGAAATTTATAAACGATACGAAATTTTGTTTAAATTTATTGAATTTTTATTATTGTTTATATATATAAATTTTTATTATGGATTTAATGATATGAATTACATTTTTTTTATTGTTAACATTAATATTTATATGTTATTTTTATTTTTTTTCATTTATTACGATGGTAGTCAATAATAATCAATATAAACGAATGTTTGTACATATCTAAGTAATATACATATACACATTCGTACTTACACGCTATAGCTGTTTTTCATTTTTTCATTTTCAATTTTCTGTGTTTTTTATTTTTATGACTACCTTTGATTTTGTTTTAATTTTTGTTAGTAAATGATCGACAGTTTTTGCTGTACAACAATGTGTTTTATTATTAGGCAAGCGATATTCAAAGGTAATTGTAAACATTCTTGCACGAAATGAACCACAAGTCTAAGGGGGGAGGTGTTACGTCGGAAGACGTATTCTCATTTTAAAGAAAAAGCATAATTAGTATCATATATTTCCTGACACATAAAAGCGAGAATGCAACTTAATACTACGCAGCGTTCTGCTTATGCGACCTTGTGACGTATAGAGTCACCCACTCAGGGAGACATCGCATGCAGTTTTTAACATACGGAGCTAGAATCCAAGCCACCGAACTCCGCGGCAGTCGAGAGGCCACACTTTGCAATGCTCAGCATTTCGCAAGTACGACGACCCAGAAAACTTGTAATACATAAGTTGTCAAAAGATGAATTCGATACGTCACCGGGCCCATCTTTAACTTAATTATTTTGTATTATAAAAGAAGTGACATGTGTCACGCGAATCAGTCACAGCGTACAAGAAACCTGGCAAGCTCCGTGTATCTCGACGACATCGAGGAAGTTGAAATCGTAAGCCTTACTCATCTAGTAAGCAGATCTTATAAATTATTGAAATTGTTATCGTAAGCTTTACTCATCTAGTAAGCAGACCTTATAAGTTATTTATAGTAAATTTATAAAAGCAAGTGTAAATTCTAAATGTAAAGAACAATTATAGAAAAAGAATTGTAAGTAAAATTACAACGCATTGATCTACCAGAAGCCAGCAGCTTGTATTGGTAAATAAATTATTGTATTTTATATAATAAACATACATAAAACCAATTACTATTTATTTCCACTTATTTCCGGACTTCACAATATTGACCTGGAAATCAATATCATGGTCAGTTGCCCCGCCTCCCTACATTCATCTGATTGAGTGTTGACTGATTTCCTTCTTTACATTATGTTGACCTTTGAGTTTGAAGTTAGGGCCAAGGTCATATTTGAACGTAAAATTTGCCGCTCTTTCCATTTCCGGGGTCAAAAGTGAGGGTTCCTATGCGAAAAATCTATTTGACCTTCAAATGACCTTGATCCTTGACCTCAAGGTCAAAGTGAAGGTCATTATCAGTTGGCGCCCTCCGTACCCTACAACTTTTGTTTGAATCATTTTTTTTTCTAAGAGACGCCGTTTTTGAAATTTTCGGGTGCGTCAATTAAAATGACGCACCCTGTATATATAAGTGTCTTATTAAGTAGTTAATGATTGAGTACAATGTTCTTCTTGAAGCATTGCATGCTCCGCCCGCACACCGTGTTCGCCTTACGGGAGCCGGCAGTCGAGAGAGAGGGTAACGCGAGTCTGCCGCTGCTGCTCGCGTCGCTTGCGCGATAGAGCGGTGATGAGGCATGTACATGTATATTCGTGTCTGTGTCTGTGTCCGCGCTTCGCCTCGCTGCTGGACGCTGCTCGTCTAGTACAATATGAAATGTACATTTACAACAATATTATATAAATATACTTACGTAATTTAAAATGCACCTGCTGCATATGAATCATCGTATTCGGCTGTTCCTTTCTTTTTCTCCCAGACTGAGCAAGGAGCAACATCCAAAACCTTGCCAGATGTATTGCCAATAATACTGGTGACATCTTGTAAGGTAAAAAAGCTTTTTTTCCTCCAAGAGCCATCACCAGTAACAATAAGTCCAGTATTTTGTGGTGTTAACTTCTTTCATTGCTGTATCCATGAACTCTTGATCCGCTTCTACACAAATATTTCCAAGATGCTCATTGATTTTATAATAAGCACAATGAGTCTCTGATGGTAATAAGTCCATGATTCCACAGAAAGTTGATAGTCCAGTGTGACCGTGGCCGAGTGCACGAATGGCAAGCACACTCCTTCTATTTATTTCCCATGCATTATTCATGGGTCTAACTTTCTTGCAGTAATTTATTGCTGCAATTTGGCCACATCGGTCACACACTAAATCAATTTTAAGTCCAAAATATTGAAGGCTGAATTCCCTTATATGACTGACTCATTCTGCTTATGATAAAATCAATGAGTATCTTGGAAATATTTGTTAAAGCTCTTTTGAGCTCAGGAAAGAGAATACTGATGTTGATTATTCTATTCTGTGTGTCGCAGTGAGAAGATGTTGACCTGTCTCTCATCTTTCAAGCTGAAGTTGATCTTCTTCTTCGCTTTCTGCCATTTTCCTCATTATCGATATTTCCTTGAGAAATTCTAAAACTCTTCTTGATCCTTCCTCTTGAGTATTTGAAGTCAGGGTGAGAATTGCTAAATCTTTGCTTCGCATCTCGTCCATTCTTAGAAGCCATTTTCAAACTTTGTTAAAAGTCACTTTACTTCCTTTTTTAAAACACTATTTTTATATTTTAGTAAGCACACAAATCTATAAACACAATAATTATACTGTCAAATAAACACACGAACCGTAAATATCAAATAAAACTCTTTTTACGTTAAAAGCGTCGTAAAACGAATCCTAATAATTGAAGCATTCGATTCAACTGTCAGTGTGCTTTGTTTACACAAATTAAAGGCCTGAAAGTAGGTTACCATGTCAAATGCTCAGAGCTCTTTCTACATATGTTTGTTTCGTATGGAACAAAAGTGGAGTGCTCTATCTATAGTATACGCAATTCATGGTGTATCATAGTCCGAATATCTTTAGTTCAACATAGTTCACGCCCGATTGCTCCAAATCGTTCTATACAATAAGGGCTCTTGCACAATAGAGCAATAGCGAGGAATAACGCCTGACACCCAATAACAAGCGAGCTTTAAAAAGACGTGTTCATTTTTGAAGGAATAAGAAAGAATACATCTTTTTAAAACTTGCTTGGGATTGGCTGCCAGGCGTTATTCCTCGCCATTCCTTCATTCGTGTAAGAGCCCTAATTGTTATATATTATTTGATAGTATAATAATTGTTTTATATTCAACCGTTTTATTTTCAATTGTTTTATATTATTCGATATATTTCGACCATAAAACAATATAAATTACGAATCTTACAGATTATACCCGTAATTATACACGTATAATACATGTATTATACGTGCTCGAAACGTCATTCGATTGATTTTTGTCATTTTTTCTGTATTTTTTTTCTAATAAATTGATTTATTTTTACATAATATTTATTTGTACTTATAAATATATTAATGTAGATTTAATAAAATTTAAAAAAATATATTTACAATAGGAAGAAAAAGAAATACTACCAATAAATAAAAGCATGTATGTCGAAAAAACTGAATATTGGAGAAAAACGAAATTACAGTGAAAAATCAATAAAAAGTATAATCAGAATTTCATCAATCTCTTTGGAAAAAAAAATAGGTATCGTTCTCGGGGAAAATGGAGCATATTATATAGATATTTTTCTATAAAAAATGAAAAAAAAATGATTTTTTGAAAAAAAAAGGTTTCTAGCCCCCTTAAGAGTGCTAAGTCACATCTGAAACGGGTAATTAGAAAACAGATGGGGATTACGAGGAATTCAACGCATTCATCGTTTAAGTGGAAGGTGCTCTTAACTCGTGTCTACTCACCCCGCTGTCTGGGGCCGAGTCGCTTCCGGCCTTAAGAATTTTACAATTTTTCTTATTTTCTTTATTAATGTAGTGATCTCCACGTATAATAAATTAGCTCTTGTATTTTTATTAGCTCTATTCGGCTGTACCTTCAATTCTTTTGATTGTTTGGAAATTATCCCCATAAAGTAAGAGAATGATAATTACACATCCTAGTTTTTTATTATTAATGTTTGAGGTACATATATTAATGAAAAGTAGCAGTGGAAAGAGCTAATAAAATTACTAAAAGAGGTAGTTTATTGTTAGGTGTAGATTATTTCTTTAGTAAATGAACGAGAAAACTTAAAAACTTCTTTTGGATGGAGGTGGCTCGGTCTGACACCCAGACATTTTTGACAGGTTCTCTCTTATCAAATCCGGAACTTTCAGAGCCAGGCATCCTACTAAACCATCTTGACCACTGGCGATTTGTCCAGGCGATGCACCATCAATTTTGGCTTGGATGGTCGAGGAAGTATCTGGACGGTCAATCTCAAGAAAGACGATCTTGTCTTGATACCTCACTGCTCCACAGAAACCGCTGGCCTTTGGAACGAGTCGTCTCCGTTCATCCAGCAGTAGATAGTCTTGTAAGAGCTGCGATTGTTCGAACCGCATCTGGAGAATACGTCAGACCCACCATCAAACTCTCCATCCAGCCATCGGCCTGCAACGACGTTAGGCGGCTTCAACTATCGCTTTATTGTTTTTTTCAGGTTTTTGTTAACTTTTTTTTTTCAGTCGTCTTGGTACCACATTCGTTAATTCTTGGAACTAGGTGGACGGCTATGCTTTAACCAAGAGCGGTTTTCTTTGGCAGGAACAACTCGGTTTATATTTTGATGTAGAAAAATGTAACGGACGTTGGACGAAGATTTGAAGGCTTTAGCAATTAATTCTCGCCGACGTTTCGGGAGTTTTCATACTCCGCTTTTCAAGGCTACAAGCAAATTTAGACCAAATTATGTAACCGGAGAAAATGTTAAAAGAGAAACAATAAAAATATATTGTAAACTAGTAAAAAATAGTATAAAAAAGCTAAGAATCACCTCATGTTTCGTCGCTCGTATATTAGGTGTATAAAACTATCACGGTTTGACTCAGATGTAAAAATTGTTGTTTTGAGATGATGAAAAGAAGTTGTATTAATAAAAATGTAAAGTATGAAATTAGTTAAAAGCACAACGAGAATGTCGTGGCTGAGCATAGCTTTACCAGCATGCCAATCCTTGGTGTACAGTATCCGTATCCATTCGACTATTGCCTGGCATACTACGGATTTAGAAACCCATATTGAGTACGTTGGTTCCTCTATAGAAGAGCAAGTCCCCAGTGCGGTGAGCATATCTGCGATTTCGTTTCCGTCGAGTCGAATCGTGTTTCTCTCTGTCTTTGAGCCATCGTTAAACCAGATGTCTGCGCTGCCCGGTAGATTGACGCTCTCCGTCGTGCCTCGATGGTATGAGAATCCAGTATCCCTTCCAAAGGTGTAATGCGAGATTCTCGCATCCGATGGCATAGAGCAGACGAGTAAGGAACTCAGTTCCTTGAGAAATCGGGTATGCCTCATATCTTGTCTCCACTGCCCTGAGTCGTAGACCTGTTAGGTGCCATACCTGCAGCTGCGGTAATAGTGAGGTAAAGGGGCTCGACGTTCGTAACTACCCCCAGTGCCCTTGTGAGCCCGTCACTATAGGCTATCGTAGCCCTTCCAGTATCCTCCTGACCTCGGACAGCTCCGTTCTGTGCCAGCACACGGAAAAGTCATTGGGCACGCTGCAGCCTCGTACAAGCCTTCGGGATAACTAATTGATACGAGCGCGGCGTTTTCATGCTTCAGACGCACGGCTCACTCACATCGGGCGCGCGGCGCGCCCCGTATGAGGCTCCTGCAGCACGAAGATACCGAGGCTGCGGTAGCTCGCTTCGTGCTGTTACAGCAAGCCGGAGCTAATGGTCGCGCCGTTCTCTTTTTTTCTCAAATCTTCACGCATTACTGTTAGCTCAAGACTTTAATTATTTTTTGCAGTAAAAATCTTATACAAACGCTGCGTAAATAAGTGAGCCGTCGGCTCCTCGCTCTAATTGTGCGATCATGCAGCGTGCTTAAAATTGAGACGACGGCGCGCCCGCGTATACCCGACTTGCAGCGCGCCAACTCTGCGGGCGCGCTGCAAGCCCAAAAGTGAGCGTGATGCAGCACCGAGGTGATGGTGGTGCCGGACGCTCTTCGCAGAGGCTACGGTGTGCTCAATGATTTTTCCGTGCAGACCGTAGTGGCATATGCGAGCCTGAGCACCAGTACGGCCCTGTAGAGCTATAAGATAATCTTGGGGCTGAGGCTCCACGTGCTGCTAAACGCCTTCCGGAGAAATCTGTCGCGTTGGATAACCACGTGCTTGTCCCAAGTTAACTTCTTGCCCAGGATGACCCCGAGGTATTTAGCTGCATCCTTCATCTTCAGAGCTTTGCCGGTCAATGTGGGCTCTCTGTACGGTTGAAGTTTGTACTTCCGGGTGAAGACGACAAGATCAATTTTCTCTGGATTCACAGAGAGTCCCGTTGCTTCACAGCAACGTTTCACCCTCTTAAGTGCAAGTTACATTACGTCCATGGCTGCCTCTGTGTACCTAACTTTTATGAGAATCAGGAAGTCGTCCGCATAGGCCTAAGCATAGCAACCGCTAACATTCATCGCCTCGAGAAGTCTATTGGCTACCAGGCACCGGATGGTGGGGAAAGATACTTCACCCTTCGCGCATCTCCTACTGACCACCCCCGTGACCTTCGTAGAACCTAATTTGACCTCGACCATGCCAGTTTAACAGTGGCTCCGGCACCCCTTGCTTCCCTGCTTCCTTTCGAACGATCTTTATAGAGGTGTCGTTAAACACCCCTTCCACGTTGAAGACGGCTTCTACCACGATTTCCTCTTTTTCCAGCACTCCTCCATGCGATAAACCGCTGAGTGTAAGACAGCCTCCGTTAAGTGGTATGCCCTATGCCAATGGCCTGATTGTCAGCACTCCATCCTGCAGGTATCTATCCACTAACCTCTCCAATGTGTTAAAGACGAAGGAGGCCAGGCTGATCTGCCTGAAATCCTTAATGGATGTGTGGCTGGCTTTCCTGGCTTTCGGAATAAAGACAATTCTGGTAGATTTCCATATACGTGGCACTTGTCCCAATGCAATGCTGGCCCTAAAGACCTTGTCCAAGCGTCCAATGAGTACCTTAAGACCCTTCTAGAAGGCGGATGCACCCCATCAGCTATCGCAGCCTTGAAGTGCTTGAAATAGTTGATCGCCCATCTAGATCTCTCCAGCAAAACTATACGGGCGGTCAGATCCCAGGCTGCCCTCCTCGGTGCCTGTGCTCCGTGAGGTTATGCCTGAGGATCAAGATTCTGATGTAAATTCGAAAATGGTATTTTCCCCGGTAGGAAGCTGAATAGCTTCTGTTGGAGTATTTGGAAAATCAATACAACTTCATGTGAAGTAGAAAATTAAAAGATGATTTATTGAATTTACTTAGCCTGCGTTACATCATAGCTTGGGGCCGATCAGAGTCTGTCTGACTCGCAGCAAGCGACACTCACATATACAGAGTGGGGAGGCATACATGAGTGCATCTAGCACTTCGCTAGCTCTCGATGTGCGTTCTTACTGTACAATATAACAAACCGCTTGTTTTTTCGTGAGAACGCTTTTCAGCCTAGCCGCGTCAGCGTATTTTTCGATTCTCTCGCAGTAGTTCCTCCATCCTCCTTCATTTCGCGTTAATGCGGGAGTTGTACTTCCTCTGAATCTCCCTGTGAAGGACCTAGTCTTCCGGTCTGCGAGTATTACGAGCCCTATTAAAGGCTTGCCTCACTTCCCGGCGAAAGTCCTGGAGCTCCTCTCTCTACTAACGAGTCCGTCCAGTCCTCCTAGGTTTGGTCATCGGACAGCTCCTCTAAAAGAAGACATCGATATCCCTTTCAAGCTCCTCTTACCAGTACTCCAACCTCTCATTTGTAGTAAAGTCTGGCCTGAAGTTTCGGACTTTCTTCCAAAAGTTTCCCTGTAGATATCCCAGTCCGTTCTCCTGGGATTTCTGAAAGTCCTGGTACCTGTGCCTCCTTTTCTGCAGGTGAAGACGATATGTCTGTGATCGGATAATGAGGGATAGGCAGACTCTCCAGCTCTCGATCCAGCTGCTAAGCTCCTCCGAGAAAAGTGTCAGGTCTATCTCCCCCTCCCCCCTCCTTTCTAACATAGGCGAGCGGCAACTACTCCTAAAATAGCATAGCAATGACGAGATTTATTCTAGTCGCTAAAAATGGTCTTACTTTATTGTTTTAGAGGGTGCTGAATACGAATGTGAAGTTTATTTTTTACTAACTTTACTTTTTTTTTACTCGTTGGGGAACATTATGAAAAACGACTTTCTAGCCAAAAACGATATGTAAAAATTTCACGATTTTTTAAATTAAACTCGCTACATCTCAGCGAAATATTAATAACTTTTAATGAAATTTTAATGCCATAATCTTCAACTAATTTATAAAATGATAAAACGAGCCCGAAATTTCCAAAGCATTTTTGGGCCGAGCGAGATATTTTTGAACATTTTTTTAACGTTGGTTCGAGTTTGTATATACAATCGTAAATATTGAGTGACGAAGTTTCGAAATTTCATTTACTACCTGTATAACCATATCTTCATTTATTTTTCCTATTTTAGTTGTACAAGAATCGCATTGAAACGCATTCTTGGACGAACAGTTTATGTTCATGATAACATAAAGTAGCTACAGAGCATCAAAACCTAAACTAATACCATATTAACTCTATTCATAATTCTTTGATTCATTAAATAAGAGGAACTGGGCTTGGCTTCTGTAGGAAGGCTTAAATGACTCTCTCCAGCCACCCAACCACAAGACATATACTTCAATGTTATTTTTGAAGAGTGCCCAATCGCATCAGAAAATTCTCCACTAAGCTTTTGTTCTCGACACTCACTGCACTTAATATTTTGTAAAAGTTTTGACCACACTGATGCATGCAGAAGAAGAAATTGTCCTGTCGTATTATCAATAGGTGCATGGCAGTTCATTACTTAACAGGTTGGACTGTTCCACTTTTCTTTTGGCCTTTTTCATCATTAAACTCAGATAAACCTATCTCTTGGTTGGGCCCCCTTTTTCTGGACGCCAACGTCTATTAAGGAGGTTCGATAGTTTACATCAAAATCCAGCCAACAATTTAGCATTGAAATTGAGCGTAAAAGAACTTTGAACATAAAAATCTCTTATAGAAAAAGCAGAAATAAAGTTAGAATACCTTCATTTTTATAGAAAAATAATCGAAGAATAAAAACGCAGAGGGATCTTGGTCGCTTACAAGGCATTTGGCTGTGCGAGGAGGTGCGCGGTGAGAGGGAAGCTCCCGCGGGGATAGAAGGGACATTTCTAGCCTCACCCCGCAGCATGTCACTATCAAACCGCCTTAAGAGAATGCATTTTTGACTCTTAAAAAGAGTAAAAATACTCCAAAACACAATAGACAGATATGTGGACTTTCGTCTACTTGATTGTTTACTGTGTAGCAGGGATGGGTATGTCTAAAACTAGCTGTCGAATACGTAAGTTTTCTACACGTAATAAACTATGTAACATACTGTACGAAACTTTTGGGCTTTTTTAGAGTATTTTATATAAAAATCATGTAATTTAAAATTAAAATTTGAGTCATCAAAATTTGACTTGTCTTGCTAAAACAAATATAAAATGGTTTCAAAAGTTAAAGCGTCTTTGAATTTGAGTTCAAAGATTATGAAAAAAATGGCGTAAAATGGACAAAAAAATTAATAAATACAATTTTTGAAAAATATGAAAAAAAATATATTATCAAATTTATGTGTGCACATGGTTTTTTCTTAAAGTTAAACAGTTATAGATTACATTTCTGGAATAAAACAAAATCGAATGTTTGATCATTTTCAATGGTACTCTACCCTTAAAATATCTACATCATTTTTTTCGATTTCATATTAATAGCTAAAACTTTGTGAAAACCCTCCTGATATCATATATTTTAATACTACATAGTAGTATATGAAATTTCGAAACTTTGTCACTCAGGATTTGCGATTGTGTATACAAACTTGGACTAATGTGAAGAAAATGACCAATAATTTCGCACTCGGCCCAAAAATGCTTTGGATATTTCGGGCTGATTTTATCATTTTATAAATTAGTTAACGATTATGCCATTAAAATTTCATTAAAAAATATTAATATTTTGCTGAGATACAGCAAGTTTAATTTAAAAAATCGTGAAATATTTACGTATCATTTTTGGCTAAAAAGTCGTTTCTCATAATGTTCCCCCAACTTTTGGGAAAAATAAATTTCATATTCGTATTCAATACCCTCGAAAACATAGAGTAAGATGATTTTTAGCGACTAAAATGAATCTGGGGTAACACTTTCCTGCTTCTAAGCGCTTTTTTTGGGGGTGTGCCGCTCGCCTAACAGGGCTGTAGGTCAGTTCTCTGCCTCTGTTCAGATTGCTCAGTTTGGTAGAGACCAAATACTGCAGGAACGCTTCTATCCTGCCGTTAATGTCGGAGCTTCTCCAGACAATGTGGCGCGTGTTAGAATCACACCTCAGAATAATGGCCAATCTCCGTGATCTACAAAAGTCTATGAGTTCCTGTACCTCCTTCGGCAGAGTTTCGTCCTTAGAGTCGTATGGAAAGTAATCTAAAGCTACCACGATCTCTCTCTCTCTTAGACCCCTCCGCATCTAGAAGTCTCGCTTTGACGACCGCTAAGTGCCCGCTGCACCGGGCTGGCATCAGAAAGACATTCAACCTCTTAACCTCTTAACGAAAGACATTCACAATACACGCCCTTGAAGCATTTTGGGCAGGATCTCTTAAGATTTTCCCGACTCTACTTAGATCCCGGATAGCCCCTGCGGTCACGCATGCGAACTTGGATTACGCAAATGCCTGATAACAGAGGGATCTCTACTATGGTCAGCCTTCGGTCACTTCTTATTCACCTAATCCACCTTCACCTTCATTTAAACGGTTGTTCACTGATGAGGAGCGATAACTTGCTGGAGCTTAAGCCTCCTCACCGACTCTGTGACCGACCGTCATATTGGGTGGAACAGAGCTATCTGCAAGGTTATACAGCTCTTAGACGAAGAGTCCATAACTCATAATTTAATAAACTCCACCTACGATCATCTTGATTACATAAAAATCAAGTCAGTAAAAAAACACCGCAATAATCTCAATTGAATACATAGTTTGAAAAATATTCATAACGATCAGTTTGTATCTCATAATTTCGAATCTAACGGTAATACCACGGCAATAAATAATAACAACTCACTTTTTCATTCGAATATTAATATTTTCAACGTAATAGAAACTAAAAATAAATGGTTGATAAATTTGACGTGCATACAAATCCATAAGTATGCAGTAGATATTCTCAGTTTGAGTGAAAAGTTTAACTTCACTCTACACTTTAACAAAAACACCCCTTTTGAAATTATAAAAAGTATAGAGAGTGACGTCCGTCTAAACAACCTTGACGACAAAGTTAGGTATGATCTTCCGCCGGCAACTAATAATTTTGTTAAGAATAATAATCAAAAACATATAACAACAGAGACTACAACATTTTGTTAAACAAAGCGGATAAGGCTAATGTCACAGTTGCATTAGAGAAAACAGATTACAACAACAAAGTGGAAGCAGCACTTTCAGATACGAATTACTACATCCAATTAAGAAAATCTCTATCAGCTTTACAAAAGAAAATTTAAAATCTTACTAAAGATTGGAAAAGCAATAGAGTTTTCGATTCTGACGACTGCTTCTGCCATGTTGCATAACACAAACCTGCGAGAGCATATTGTCACCTGTGAAGTAAAAGGTTACAGCTCGGCTCGGCACTTAAGAAGGTTACAACTCGGCTCGGTGCGTAAGAAGGTTATAACTCGATTCGGCGCGTAAGAAGCTTACAACTCGGCTCGGCGCGTAAGAACTTTACATCTCGGTTCGGCGTGTAAGAAGGTTGCAACACGGCTCTGCGCGTAAGAAGGTTGCAACTCAGCCGCTTCGTTTTTTCTTTGACGTTTGAGTTCAGAATCGCTGTAGAGATCGGAGGAATTCCAGCTTGCATGCATAATATATTTATTTCCCAATGTATCTTATTTTCTAGAAAAATAAATTTTATAAATTATTTTGTCTCAATATTGTACTAGCAAAATTTACCTTGCTCGCTGATACTCTATCGGTTAATATTTATTTTTTGTTCTTTTAAATTATATTTGCGAATATTTTTAGGTTTAATATGTTATATTTCAATACAAATTTTTCAAAAATGTCACTGAAAACTGCATTAAATTAATATAGCACTTATTTCGATGGATTGATGTTATACTATGTAATTATTGCTTCCCCGTAGAGATAGCTCATTTTTATACTAAACCAATGCTTATATTTTTTGTTTTTTATTTTAATGAATTGATTAAAATTAACTTTTTAAGGATAAAGGTAAAAAACATACATTTATCTATGTCTTATACGTTGTTTTGCTATATGAGGCGCTTCACGTCAACTGCCCCAGCGCCGCGTGCGAGCGCCAAATCGTGCTATTTCTAACTCATGTTTATGATACTAAAATGTAACTAAAAAAAATGTTTTATAACCGTTTCCGACCTTTTTTTTTCCTCAGCTTTCGAATCGTGTAGGCAGTTTTTCCGAAATTTTCCATTTTCACCTTCAAAAAATACAAAACATCTTATATCTCAAAAAGTGTATTTTTAATATTTTTGGACCATTTAGATCGAAACCTGAGCATTTTTTACATAGGAAATGATTTTTTTCATAATTTTCTCAGGATCTTTTCTTCGAGAAATAAAACGTGAAAGAGTAGCGCAACGGCTCTCCTGCGCGCGTGACGTCGCACGGAACGTCGCGTAAACTAGGCCTGCCTCGCTTCCTAATAACCTTTCATAATCTTTACCTGTTCTTTCGAATGCTTTGTAATGTAAGAATAATATTTTATTGGCTTTTTTATAAAAAAAAAAAACAGAGTTTCATAGCTAACAGCAATATAGTAACTATACTAACGCTTTTTTCTCAGTGCAGATAATTTTTCTTTGTTTTTTCTAACAGTTTTTCTCGGGAAGATTTGATATTCAGAACTTAAAGAGATTTTTTTGAGCTTCAATGTACTTTCAACAATTGGAATAATAGCATGGTATTGTAATGTGCCTGGTATGAATTTAGCCTTATCCAGTCTTGGTTTTAGTTTCAAGACAGTATCTTCATATGATTCTTTACTGCTATAAAAAACTTTGGTTTCTTTGCAATAATCTTTAGCCCAGTTACAAAGCGTTTCTGGCGTTAAAATATGATTATTAGAAGAAACTTGTAGACTCGCTCGTTTTGCACCTCTTTTTAGGTTGGCGCCTATACCATCGTATGCACCTTTGCCATGCGCCGTGGCATAAAAATGCCACTCAGCTGGAACATCAAAATTTTTCCCATGAAAAAGAAGATTTAGAAAATTAGATTTATTTTTAAAATGCTGACCTGCTCTATCAGTCAAATAATAGAATTTTTTTACTATAAATTTAGTTTTGAGGTAAGATATTATAACTTTTTGATATTCATAAACGGCAACAGTATCATGGTTTAGATTGTCGGAAATCACAGCAATGCTTACATGTTTAAGCTCTTCATTTTCTTTATAATACACAACAACTGTAAAAACAGTTGCTTGCTTGTTGTTCCAGTGGAACGATTCTGTAGAATTTTATATAACAAACGCATAATTTTCGGCAAAATCACAACACATAAGAAATTCTCCTTATTGAAGGTTGTTTTTTAAGTCACTTACAAAAAGTGATTGATTGTTAGCAAAAAAATCGTGAGATTTTAATTTTATCAATTTTTCTCCTAATATGTCCATAAATTCATGAACATTTACAGTTTTAGAAGCTATTATATACCGATCTGTTTGAAACCATGATTCATACTCTATTTGAAAAATATCACTTTCATCAAAACATTCAAGCAAATGTTTACGTAATATGGACACATTGGGGCAATCTAAACAGTTACCCAAATAGCATCTATCATGTCCATCATTACACATAATTGCTTGAATGCAATCGTGGTAGTTTTTAAGAGGCAATCTAGTATCTTTTGTTAAATTTTCCAGATCCATAGCACTTAGCACGAGCTTTATGTTTTCATGATGTATACACACGCATACATTATGCTTACCACTACTTCCAGCTAAAACACAATGTGGTGGCCTCAATTGTGTAAATTTAGTAAAACCAATATTAACGTGTTCATTTTCTTCTTTATATGAACTATACACTTCATTTAAATAACCAAGCAGTAATCTTTCTTGAGCATGTTCTCTTTACCATTGCTCTGCTTAACAGATATGTAATCTTCTAAACCTGGCATAATTCGGCTTACATCATCTTTTTCATAAAAGGTTTTCACTGAATTTACAATTTCAGCTCAAAGTAGTTTGCCACTTTTATTAGCAGGTATTGAAAAAATTCCACTTTTAGCTATTAAATTTTTTGCTTCGCGAGCTTCCCGTTTAGTGCAAGCGAATTCTCGCATTAAGTCCCTACGAGACCAAAACTCAGGCGCAAGAGATAGTAACTGAATTCTCTCTTGCTTATTTGTTGTTTCTGAAATTGTTTTCTTTATTTGTTCAAGAACTGCAACATCAGCTTTGTGATACTCATCGTTACACACCATTTTAGCTTTTTTAGCATCAGCTGGAGGTAAACTTTATTTATGTTTGTAAATTTGGCGTTGGCAGTTAGAACAAATTTTGGCCTTTTCTGGTACTAAGGGATATTCGCTTCTTAAAAGTGTTGGAAATACGATCAAATCTTTTATTTTATATGAAGGGTGATCATTTTTATTTAAAGGTTTTATGCATTTTAATTTCCAAGTTGAATCCATTTTAGTTGCTAGAATAAACGAAAGAAATAACGAAACAAAAATTTACCGATGATTTAATCATCAAATACACGAAAGACACTATGAAATCCAAGTTTGATTGTATTACAGAAATTCGAAAAAATTTCGAAGAGAAATAAAATGAAAAGTCATTGTAATTATATACTTCGACGCGACGATTCACACACGGATAGAAAATACCGATATGCAAGCCACCTATCGAAAGAAAAATGAATCATGCGGTGCCGCGGGACGTCCCACGCGCAGAAGAGCCATTGCGCTACTCTTTCACGTTCTATTTCTAGAAGAAAACATCCAGAGCAAATTATGAAAAAAAATCATTTCCTATGTAGAAAATGCTCACGTTTCGGTCTAAATGATCAAAAAAAATATTAAAAATACACTCTTTGCGATATAAAACGTTTTGTACTTTTTGAAGGTGATAATGGAAAATTTTGGAAGAACTGCCTACACCATTGGAAAGCTGAGGAAAAAATACGTCGGAAACGCTTATGAAACAATTTTTTTAGTTACATTTTAGTATCATAAACATGAATTAGATATAGCACGATTTGGTGCTCGCGCGCGGCGCTCGGGCAGTTGACGTGAAACGCCTCATATCCTGCAATGTTGATATTTTTGAAACTTTATATCTCGGTACCGTAACATTGAAAGTTTTATAGAAAAACTCGTTTATAAACAGTAATAAAAACTATTCACATAAAAATTCTTCAGGTGATTTCCTGAATTTTATTATGAGTAAAACAAAATTAAGGAAAGCGTTTTTCTATTATTGACTATAACTGGAGTCAAAAAATTTTTAACCTACCCAAAATTGTAGTATTGTAATAGATCTTGTATATATATTTTAAATTTGTTCTTTGTAGGTAAAGTGAATTTTGTCTAAAAATATTAAGGTTGATTTTTTTTTAATGTAGCTATATTACCTCCTTCACTAACGCTCACTCAGTTTAGTTATTTCATATATTAGAATGTTATACCAAAATGAAAAATTATTTTTCGTAGACTAATAAGTCTACGAAATTGGCCGTGGTTCTTTAGCTTGAAACGCCGATGTAACTTTTGTTATTTTGTTATATTTCTGTGTTTTTTTCCTGATTAGCAAGGTCCCTGTACTGACCGTCAGTGGTAGACTGTTGATTAGTGCACTCAGTACATCTATCTCCCCAGCCTATCACAGCCGAAAACTTGGGACCGACGGGGATTCGAACCTACGCCCCTAAGCGGCATTTGTTTCCGAAGACAAGCGCCTTATCGACTGAGCCAAACGTTGCTCTTAATCTCCTTGATCTTAAATATTCCCATAGGTTGACATTTATTTTGTATAATATTTCCAAAAAGTCTGAATTTTTGGAGCCAAAATTATTCTTTCATAAAATTCTTTATAAATAATATTTATACTTTTGCCTATATTCCATCTTTAAGATTGCCATGTGACAACATTTCACAAGGGATTTTATGAAGCCGGTTATGATAGTCTAAAATGCCTTCATGTAGATTTTCCTTTGAGACCGGTATGACCAAAAGTGTTATAGAACAAGATAATTTGTAAAAAATTGTTTGACCCCGGGCTACCCAATCCCTGCGACATAACCTCAAAAAAGGATTTTATTTCATTAAATTTTCTTTATTTAATTTCTCGGGATCTCAAAGAACTATCGTGTTGATCGAAAAAAGAAAAATTTTGTTTTTCATACAGAGTTTGAAAATATTTTTTGTGTAGTATTATGTTCTCATAAATAACCTCAAAAACGTGTTTTAAAGTTTTTAAAATCTGGATCTTGCTAGCAAAAAAAAAAAATATTTTTATAAATTTTTGTATATTTGCAATATGCATGAGTTTTTTCAGATTTTTCAAAGTGTGTGCCTAGCAAAAAAAATCCGTTATTTCGCTATTTTCGCAGTTTTTACAGATTCTTCAAGACTACAAATGTGACATTTTTTTTCAAACACAGAATATTACATATATTATTCTTAATTTGCCAGAAACATAAAATAATTGTAGCAGAAATTTTTAACCTCAAAACGTATAGTTTTAGCTCAATTTATCGAATAATGCAGTTAAATAATCTATTTTTCAAAAATTTTAACACAATTTTAACCTTATTTCAAGTGCTAATTTCATGTACTAATATTTCACGTACTTCGCTCATCGACATTTAAAGGTAATTTAAATGTTATATGTACAGTTTTTCCTCTCTTTAATAAATTGGCAGCATTACATTTTTCATCTATTGCATTATTAACAGTGTTAAAAATGATTCTTGAGCATCTGTTAATGTAAGAATTTTATCATTTATAATACTTTCTTCGTCAATATAGTTTACAACTTTGTTATAATATTAAAAAACGTGTGTTTTGTAGAACTGGTAAGTTCAAATCAGATAAAGAAAAACCATGCGATGTTACGATATTATTTATTACACTTAATGCATATTGTTGACCTTCTTCTTTATTCGTCTGTGGAGCATATGTAAGCAAATAGATTACACATACTTCAAGGAAAACTGTATTAAGATGATACTTCTAAGTATTTATTCCACTCTTCGTCTGTTACAATCAAATTTCTAGCTTTAGTAGCATCGAAATATCTTAAATATGTAATGCCGTCGTATGTCCTCAAATGTTCATACGAAGTCGCTCATTTGACATGCAATAATAACATCCTTAAAAAGAAACGTTCTTGCTATTTTGGACTAACTAAATAAATTCTACTTATAAACTGTTCTTCGATATTTTCTTTAAAGTAAACGTGTAGTTAATCCTTATTGTGAACAGGCAATCTGTAAATAAGTGGTTATAACTCGCTCATTTTATATTTTAGTAGACGATGCATTGCTTCAGGAGCTTATTTTCAGGGCTTATTTTCAGCTTCAGGGCTTATTTTCACTATTATGAACCCTATCATTGCTTATCACCAAACCACTATGGGGATACATTAGTGGATAAACCATCGGATCAACATGTTTACATATGAGCAAATCCATTAAACTTTTAACTTCTTAGAAACTGCAAAAAGTTAAAAGTTTCTGTGTAATACTTCAATTGGCTTTGTAAAAGATGGTTTTTATCAATTGGTGGAGGCAAATTTTCTACGAAATTTGAATGTGAAAATAATAAAGAATATATAAGAGCATAATTTTGGCTTCTAAAAATTCATGTTTTGGAAATGAATGAATAAATATTATTAAGAATGAATGTCGGTCACCGAGAATATTTAAGCATTGATACGGCTGAAGATGCGAATAACAATAAAAAAATACAATTTTACAAATTGAATTTAAAAAAAATTTTAAACCCTAATTGCTTACCGCAACACAACTTTAAATTAAAAATAGGAACTACGGAAACATATAAATTTAAACACTGGACTTTGCAACAGTACCCGATTTAACTGAAATAAATACTGCCAGTACAGCTGACTCAACTGTTCTATATATGGATACATATATGTACATATTCACCCATATTTACCCACCCATATTTACCGATCCACATTTACGCATCACAACCTACAACCATCTTTTATATACCCATTTCCATCCATATTTACCCATTATCCACCCATCCATGTCCACCCATACTCACCCATTTCATCCATATTTACACATAACCACCCATTTCCACCAATACTCAACGATTCTCATTCATATTTATCCATATACACCTAATTTCACCCATATTAACGCATACTCACCGATATTCACCCATATGTACCATATCATATCATATCATATCGAAACGCTTCATATACAATAATGCAAAAAAATAACTGCCAATATTATCAAAAATACCGGCAAGGCAGGTCCAGTCCGGCAAGGCATCGTCTACGAGGAATGGCACCAGGTATTAAATCAAAATTATCGAAAATACCGGAAACTACTTGTGTCTGATATCTAGGTGTCAGAGTGATCTCTAGGTTGTCGAGATATCGTCTACGAGGAAGGGCACCAGGTATTGATTTAAATTATCGGAAAATACCGGAAACTCTCTGTACGCGATGTCCAGGTATTCAGGATGACCTCCAGGTCGGCGAGATATCGTCTACAAGGAAGGGCACCAAGTAGTTTATCGATGATGTCTAGGTGTCAGTGTTACCTGTAGACATGAAGTTATTGAGTGGTAGACGTGACGTCATAGACGGCACACGGCATACGGCACACGACTTAAGCCGCTTAAGATAATAGTATACATATATTTAAGACATTTTTCAAACCTTCTTACGCGCCGAGCCGAGCTGTAACCTTTTACCTCCGAGGCGATGATATGTGTTAGTCAAAATACACAAAGTAAGCAATCCGATCAGAATCATAGTCCCAGCTATAGATAGACCTACCTACGTACTAGATAAGAGTCTCTCCTTGTTATTTAATAAACATTTTCCGTGTCCGAAATCTATAATAAAAAATAGTTCAGAACTTAAAATTATAACAGACGAACTGTCCCTTCTCTGTGACTTTGAATTATGTTGGTTCAACGCAGTCTCACTCTTTACAAATATTCCATCCGATTTTATTCTCTAAGCTATCTCAAAAAAATGGAAATATTTGAACAATAAAATAAATCTCTCAACAATTGAATTCTTAGAAGGCATTAAAGTTTTGTTTGGGCTCAACATATTTACAATTTAATGACAGTGGATCCTACAAGCAAGTGATGGCGTTTCCACGGGCTTTTGTACTAGCCTATGGTTTACTGACATCACTTTAGAATTATTAGAAGTAAATAGCCTTAATGAACACAAGAACAAATTGTTGTTGTACAAGAGATATGCAGCCGATTGCATCTTAATAATAAATAAAGAAAAAACGGAGGCCATCCTGTTCACCTTTAATATTACAATAGTCACCTACAATTCACCATTGAATGCGAAAACAAAAATAATGATAGCTTTAAGTTTTAGGTCTTGAAATTGGTATAGAAAAACACAGCCATTAGACTTAAGGCGGTCTTACACCCAAATATTTTGAAATAATCAATTTTTTTTATTGCATTTCTTAATTATATATGTTATTCTGAACCTAAAAAAGATAGTTTGGATCAAACATTAAACAAATTTAAGATAATATGGTTGAAAGAGCTTACTATCGTTAAAATGAATGAAAAATTGATTATCTTTTTCATTTTGCCTTTTTTTATGCTTTTACGCTTATGATAGGAAAAGATTTACTTAAATGTGTTTTAAAATGTCAAAAGACATTATTTAAACCATATTAGTATAAGGATAACAAAATAATTAACTTTACATACGGAATTTATTCTAAAAATAAAATAAACTATATGGTGGAATTCGAAATTCAGTGGAATCGTCTTGTGTTAATTTTGCACTTCTGTACTAGTAAAGTGACCATTCCGTGACCAAAATTCAACAGCAATTTACTATATGAATATTCCCTTTTGTATCTATATATAACTTGTCTGCTAATACCAGTGTAAACACAGTTGCACAGTTGACAGCTCATATAAGCAAAGATACATAATAATGTGATTTTAACAGTTTGTTTTGCAGAGCTTTTGCTTCCTCGTGGAGAAAGATTTTTTTCTTAATGTTTGATTATTTGTATTCATAAGTGAATTTACGAGTGAAAATTTAATGTCTTATATGTGAAAATATATATCTGAAAGCAGTGACAGTTTTGTCGAGATTTGGGAAGTAGCTTCAGTTCAAGATAGCAATGCTGTATGAAAGTAAATACATAAAAACGTGCGCATTGGCAAGATTTAGTTTAAAAGTATTTTAAGGAAGAATCAGTAATAATTCTTATTTGATAAAAATAAATACATCTTTTTTTCTAAGGAAGATGAAAGTGAGGTAATTGAGTTTAGCTCACTATAAGATATAATTCAATCCAGAAGTGTTCTGAATTGCAATAAGTGTCAAGATGTATCTACTGTTATGTCGTGATTATTAGAATCGAATTTTATAATTTTGTAGCCGCGTAGAATAAGCAAAAACTGAATTTCGAAAGTGCCGGACACAGAGAAAAAAAAAAGATTTTGTATAAATTGTGGATCAAGTATAAAATTTCACATTATAAAATTATGATGTTTGTGCCAAAATTATATGCCTTAATAGTTAACGAAATCTCTCTATATTAAACAATATTTCTTTACAGTAAATGAAATCATGCGTTTTTTATACAGGGATTTTCTTCTCTCTGTGTACGTGTTATCAACATTCGTTTAGAGGCAACAATAACGTAGTAATAACGGCGTGAGAAAAAATCAAGTTATAAAAGTATAACGTACAGTAGAAGCGAAATACTAACAGGCGGATAAGAAGATATCGTATAGCTGTAGCATCAGCGTCTGGACTCGGGCGTACCTGCCTAAGTCCACTCTCTGATGTTTGTTCTCTACGAATCAGAAAGCGACAACTGTTGTTGAGTTGCAGTGCACCCAGTCAGTCGCGTCCGAACTCCGAAACCGTAAAATCCATCTCTGTAATCACGTCGCGCAAAATTAGCTTTGTAACTGCCTTACGATTGTTTCTTGTATTAGTATTTATAAGTCTCGGCGAATAACCGGTAATATTGTTTAATGTCAAAATTCTTTCTTTGTTTTGAATTTCATAAATTGTGTCATAAATTTAAGCTATTTTCGTCTAAAATGTCATGTGAGTAAAGAACATTCGAATTTCCGTTTTTTAAGAAATATTCAGCTCCGCTCTTTGTCTTATTTTTTGGGATTTATACATAATTAAATTCACATTCTAATTATCTCCGAATTTCGAACTTCGAACTTTGTCAAATTTTTGGTTAGACCTCCGGGCCTCGAATATATCAGTGTACAGAACATCCGAATTTCGAACTTCGAACTTAGTCAATTTGGGGTTAGGCCAACGGGCCTTGAATACAACATCAGTGTACAGCACAGGAGTGTGCTGCCCTACCTTTCGTCACGGGAGGGCTTCCACGTTCGTGGGGATCAACTGGGTCACATCCGTGTCACCGTACGACCAGCCACGTGTGTACAACTGACGATCTACTTGGCATAGAACTCACCACGCCACGTTCGACCCACGCACTACCATTCGTGATCGGAAGATAAAGGCTCAACTTCCTCTCAGGATTCGGTAAAAAATAAGGACTATATTTATCTTCGGAAAAATTTCGGTTCAGATCCAAAATAGCATCCAAATAATCGTCAGGGCTATTTCGGTAGAATTCACACCAATTTATATCGAAGGCCCAGGACATAACAATGGTGACAGCGTTTCAGATGCTATGTTCGATCGGTTAATAAAATTTATCGCCGTTAGAAAATACGACGGTCGGTATAAGCTTTCGTTACGGAACGAAATAATAACATTTAGTTGAATGAGAATTATAAAAAATAAATTGAAATAGCAACAGATAGAATCACGTAAATTTTAAATTTGTCAGAAAGAAATATACATGTGTTACAAAATGGTTCTAGTACGAATTGATTTCTGAAAAAAAAATATATATAATTGATCGCGTTGCTTAGTTATAGTTATTAATGTTGCAAAAGAAGTCCAGTTCTCATTGAGATTTTGATCAAATTACACGTCAAGAGAAATAACGCATTTTGAGATTTCCTCTAAAAATAAAGTTCATAAGTTTAAAAAAAAAAAAATAAATAAATCGTGTTTTTATTTGTCTCTCTCTGTTCGTATATTCCGATGAGTGCGGGAACTCTCTTTGTATTACATTTGATAACGTAAGTGACCGTGGCTGGAGTGAATTCGACTCAGTTAATATTAGCTTACATTGAAGCCATGAACAGCGAGGGAGAAGTGGGTAAAGAAGAGTTGAACGAATACTTGCGCGAATTAAAGCAGCGTGAAGCTGAGTTAAATGAATATGAGGGACAGATAAGGACAAGAGAGGATAACATGCGCGATCAAGTAGAAAGAATTCGTGCCGAAGCTATCAGTGTTGTAGAGGAGCAAGACGCGAAGTATCAAGCTATGTCGCGGCTCGTAGAACAACAAAAAAGCGCGTTAGCTCGACTCAGAAACGAAAAGAGATGCGAAGGAACGAGCGCAGAAACCTTGAATTTAAATAATAGGGAGGGTGGCCCAGCGAGTTCGGTGGCTACGGTTAAACAACCGGCCACTCCATTGAAACAAACCTCATCCGTACGTATAGTGTCAAACGAGACAATTGGCGCGAACACGCGAAATAGTAATGAGCGCGATAATACAAAGGGAGATGTAGTAGAACAGCTGGCTGAGTTACGGCGCGAGATAAGGGAATTACGCGCCTCCACAGGAGATACCTGTCGCTTTTCGATTAAAGGAAGCTGTGCACAGTGTACCTAATTTTGACGGAACTAACTTAGCCTCCTTCGTGAGTCGTTGCAAGCGCGCGGTGAATCTTGTGCCGCGTTATCTAGAGTCCGAATTAGTAAACATGTTAAAGAATAAACTGCACGAGAGTACCTATATAGCAGTAGAGAACGTAGATTTCGAGAACTTAGACACATTCATAGACAAGCTAAAGAGTGTATTCGCACCCACAGAAACCTTGAATAAATTAAGGGGAAAATTAGATGCGATGACAAAAGGACGGGAGGAAACCATGCTTGTATATATAAATAAAATCATGGATGTACGCGATGGGATGTTAGATTTGAAGAGACGCGATACGGGGGAGGAGTTGTACGATTACGAAATACAGGAAATTGACCGTGATGTAATAGAGGGACTTCGCGATGGTTTGCCACCGGAATTCAGATTGCGTATGAATATGAGTAAAGATCTGACGCTACAAGAAGTGATAGATAATGCATTATACGTTGATAAGCAGGTTGAAAGGGATAATCACAAGCACGGTAAGAGTACGGAAAGAGCAGGTGTCGGAAACGATACGTGAAATAACATCAATACCACCCCGGCACAGGAGTTAGGGGGAAAACAGGGTGCACCAATTACTCGCCGCAATTAAGCGAACTATCCAAAGGTGTAGATATGAGTAACGTACAGTGCAATTATTGCAAGCGTATGGGACATTTTAAAAATGATTGTAGGAAATTGGCTTTCGTTAACTCACAACGTCAGGCGCAGAGAAACGCCAACATCGTTCCGAATCAGAGCGCAAGCGAAACGAAGCAAAGGGCGCGCCCGGTTCAGGCTATAGAGGAGGTGTTAGCCACCCAGTCTACAAAGTAGGTTTAAAAAATATTAGCTCAATTCTGATTATCAATGTAGAGTCAAGGGATTTCATTCAATCCCCGATTAAGGCTATGGTTGATTTGGGCTCTCAGCCTAATTTGATGAAAATCTCTGCTCTTGATAGGAAATTAGAAATTAACATTTTGGAGAAACCAATTTTAAGAGGGATATCGGGGCATTATCAACATTCACTTGGAATTTGGTATGTTGAAATCTACGAAATAAGGTCGAGATTTGTTGTGGTAGATAGTAAATTTCCTATCGCATACCCGCTCATTTTAGGCTCTCACTTCTTCAAACAGAGTTCGGCAATTATAGATTACGACAAGGGTCAAATTATTTTCAGGGAAGAAATTATTCCATTTGAAAATACACAAAATAACGCGAGAACACCTGTAGAAGTGAATGACGATAAAGCCGAGATCGAGGTCGCGTCCATCGTGGAGGAAAACGGAGAGATCAGAGTAGTAAAGGACAGGGATGGCTCCGGTATTAAATCACGATCGGTTAGAGAAAATCGCGGAAATGACTACGGATTTTCGGAGGAGGAATTTAATAGAGTGTTATTGGATTTAATTAGCCTTGGTTTACCGCCAGAATATGAATGGTCGCAGGTGGGGGGTCAAGAAAGAAGCGAAACGGATGGAGACGCGAATTCGTTGTCGTGGGAGAGCGGCACTGAGGCCGAATCACAAGGTAAAGACGCGAATTTACTCGATGTTTCGACTGATGAAAGGGAACTATCATTATATATAAATACGGTCACGGAAGAATTAGGGAAAACAGAGGAGATAAACCCGGAAGGGATAATCGAACTATGCTCTTTTCAAGAGGAGAGAGAAAACACAATTGCTGGCCATGACTGCGAGGGCCCAAATACGGATATATTAGACTCGAGCGCAGTTACTCGTAAAGAGCAGGTCTTGAATTTATTAAGAAACGGGAATTTAAACGCGGAATGCCTGGATAGATTAAGCGTAATAGTAAAACGAACCGCCGAAATATTTCATTTACCGGGCGAACACCTACCGGCTACAAACTTGATTGAACATAGAATAGAGTTAATTGACGAAATTTCGATTTGTGTAAGACAGTATCCTATTCCGCAAACGTTAGGAGAATTCGTACGGCTACAGATAAATACTTTGCTGGAAGTGGGAATTATTGAGCATTCGACTAGCGAGTACAACTCACCGATTTGGGTAGTGCCCAAGGCCGACAGCCCGGAAGGCAAACGGCAATGGCGTTTGGTTAACGACTATAGGAAGCTAAACGAAAAAACTGTTGCAATGAATTTTCCTATACCTAACCTCACGCATATAATTGAACAGTTAGGTGGGGCAAATTATTTCACAGTCGCAGACTTGTCCAGCGGTTTCCATCAGATTCCACTGCGCAAGGAAGATAGTAAATAAACGGCGTTTTCGACTAGTTTCGGACACTCTCAATACGCGAGATTGCCCTTCGGTATGAAAAATGCGCCTGCGACCTTCCAGGAGCAAATAAATAAAGTAGTTCGACAAAGAAAAGGAATGTTTGCTTACATTGATGATATTATCATAGCAGCGACAACCTTGGACGAATTAGATCGAGATTTTTTAAATTTGGCCGATAGGTTAGCTGAAGCTAATATGCAATTACATCCGGGAAAGACGCACTTCTATCGGGAATACGTTACGTATTTGGGTTATGTTATTACGCCAGAGGGGGTGAAGCCCGATCCGAAAAAACTTAAAGCAATAGCCGAATTTCCAACATCCAGGAACCCGAAACAAATCAAGCAGTTTACCGGAATTACCGGCTATTATCGCAGACACCTTCCAGGCTACGCTATGAAAGCAAAGCTCTTGTTTCACTTAACTAAGAAAGGTAAAACCTTTACGTGGAATGGGAAAGGGCAAACCGCCTTTGAGATTTTAAAGAATTGCCTTATTTCAGAACCGATTCTAAGGCATCCCGACTTCACGAAACATTTTTATGTTACTAGTGACGCATGCTTGGATGGGATAGGCGGTTGGTTATCCCAAATTTATGACGGAATACATCACCGGATCTCCTATGCGAGTCGCGTGCTTACCGATACCGAAATCCGATATAGCACGATAGAACGCGAAGTATTGGCCATGTTATATTGCGCGCAACAGTTTCGCTACTGTATCTTGGGCAGAAGGTTCACTTTCTTAACTGATCATAGACCCCTGGTGTGGCTGCATTCGGTAAAGGACTCTACCTTGCGTATTAAAAAATGGTACTTTAAATTAACAGCTGTTTTCGATTTCGAAATCCAATACATCCCGGGAAAAACTAATTACATTGCGGATGCCCTATCGAGAAACCCGTTACCGGAACCCGCGTTATCTGTGAAAATTATTCGGAAACGAGGGGATGCATTTTCTGAGAGTAGTGCCGAAACAATACTTCCTCCGACAAAACGTAACCAGCCTAATGACGACGCGATTTTATATCAGAAACACGATTCCGTGGTGGTAACGAATGAGGAAGGCACCTTTTTCGTATGTAAACTCATGCAGGATGTTCGCGAATCTAGTAACGACATCAAGGTCAGATGCTACTCTGAGATCGAAGGTGGCAACCACTTCTACCACCTTGACTACCTTGACCACATACCACTAGCCTCAATACTGACTACTGTTAACTTAAAACAGACCGAACGCGGTAAATACCGATTAATAAGACAAGACTTAGTACAGATTGATAATCTACTCGTCAGATCCTTGAATGCGGAAGATAGAGATCGCGAATGTGCCGAATACCGAATAGCTCGAAATATCCCTTTACCGTATTTGGCATCCTTACCAAGCAGCGACGATGGACCCTTACCCGAACGAATGGAAATTGGGGGAGCTTCCTTAATAGAGGGTAACGATCCGACTGTAAGCTCAAATCCCGATAATGAGCGTGATTCCCATACCTTAAATCCTGGTCACATGTCCGGACCAATGAATGATCAAGCCAGTAACGGGTCAACGAATGGGGATTCCGATATATCGGACAGTGAGGGGGTACAGTATGATCGGGGAAACGTCGAGATGCGAGAATCACGCATAGCTAGAAACATCATCCATTCGAGAGATGATTTTCTGCACCATCATGATAACCTAGCGTATTTTGTAACCGTAAAAAATCAGCTGCTATGGAGCGAAAAAGCTGCAAGACGAAAGGCGACTTCCGAAAATAACCGATGTAGTTTTAGGAAAGGTGAAGGTAACGAATATAGGTACAAAGCATAAAATAGCTACTAGTTAAAGAAAATTTACACATAAGAACAGACCCGGAAATCTTTAAGGAAATATTAGCGTCATTGCTCGATGCCGTAAACACATTACAGCTAAACAGTCTTAGAATATCGAAAACCGGCAGTATCGATGATATCCAGTGGGCAAGGATCGTAGATATGATTAAAGACCGATTCGCAGATTCGTCTACGAAAATTATTTTATGCAAGAATCTGATTTCATATCCCAGTCCAGTGATTCGGAATGCATTAATTAGAGAAATTCATTGTTCACATATAAATGGCCACAAGGGTGTAGCGAAAACTTACAAAAGAATGAGACAAACATATTTTTGGTCTGGAATGAAATCAGATATACAAACATTCATTGCGTGGTGTCTCATTTGTCAGACTAATAAACTTGTGCGACGTAAGGTTAAACAGCCTATGATCCTGACGGACACGCCCGGTGCCGCATTTAACAAGGTATCCTTAGATATAGTAGGACCGCTCCCTGTAACTAAATCTGAAAATAAGTACATATTAAGGATGCGAGACTTTTTAACTAAATACAGCATAGCCGTGCCTTTAATGGAAGCAAATTCACAATCGATTGCGGATGCATTTTTACAAAAATTAGTCTATACCTTTGGAGCGCCGAAAATTGTCTTGACGGATCAGGGTACGAACTTTACAAGTTCCTTAGTCAAGAACTTTACGAAACTATGCAACATAAAATGGTGTACAACAACTGCCTTCATGCCGCAGTCCAATGGTTCAATAGAACGCATGCACCATTCCCTGTCGGAATGGCTTAAGAACTATGTCACTCGTGTAAAAGAATGGGATACATGGTTAGAGTGTGCCTGTTTTTCATACAACACAAGCGTACACGAGGGAACGAAATTGACGCCATTTGAGTGTGTGTACGGACGCATCGCGAGAGTGCCTTCAGCTCGTGTTGAAATCGATGAGGACTTAACCGAGACTTATCAGGACTACTTACTGAAATTAAAAACGCGGCTTAACGAAATTGCACGGCTAGCACAACAAAATTTAGGTAGTGCAAAGGAAAGGTCAGAGGAATACTACGACCGCCGCGCTAATCCATGTACGTTCGAGGTGGGCGATAGTGTAATGTTACTGAACGATCCTAATAATAAACATAAATTTGCACCACAGTATTGCGGTCCGTATAAGGTACTAGAATTAATTGATAACGGTAGAAATGTAAAAATAAAGTATAAGAGGGGGAAACGGACTGTTCATCCGAATAAACTGCGGAGAATCAGAAGGGAATCCCCGACCACTAACCCAAGTTCAGGAACCTCACCACCAATGCTGGCACCACATCAGAAACCCACGTGGAAATACGAGGAGCTGCAGAACATCATAAGCCATGGCATTTACCGCCCGGAGGAACTAGAGCGGTTACACGTTCACTTAAGTTTTAACGCAGAGAGACCGGCTATACTAGAATCGATTGCGCGTAAAGTTTCAGATAAAACCCTCCCAGCCGGTTCTCCTAACCTAGCAAATCTTCTTGACCCCGAAGCTATAGAAATCTATATACAATCTGTCCTCTCCCGTTTCTGGTTCTCTTTCTCGAAATTTGGCATTGCAGCAGCAGGCGTCATAGCAATAATCATGATTATACGAACCCTGAAATTTGTTTTAGATACGTCACTGAGGGGTTACGCTTTATATACGATTTATGGATGTAGTGCGCACATACTCGCTGCCGTCTGGCCAACATTGGCTCATTTACTCTTGAGTTTGTTCAAACCAAGGCCGACCACCATGGACGTTGGGGAGCCTAGCAGGCCATCACTAGCTCATGAAAGGAGACTGATCGCGAGCAGACCAGAAACATAATCTCGTGGTATACCGCCACCAATACGCCCTCGGGACTACAGCGATATAGAACGTAGATTAAACTTTAGGGATGCTTTGTATGTTGACTAATACGTCCCATCTTAGGTGGGGGGTGTTATGTCGTGATCATTAGAATCGAATTTTGTAATTTTGTATCCGCGTATAATAAGCAAAAACTGTATTTCGAAACTGCCGGGCACAGAGAAAAAAAAAAGATTTTGTATAAATTGTGGATCAAGTATAAATTTCACATTATAAAATTATGATATTTGTGCCAAAATTATATGCCTTAATAGTTAACGAAATCTATATTAAACAATATTTCTTTACAGTAAATGAAATCATGCGTTTTTTATACAAGGATTTTCTTCTCTCTGTGTACGTGCTATCAACATTCGTTTAGAGGAAACAATAACGTAGTAATAACGGCGTGAGAAAAAATCAAGTTATAAAAGTATAACGTACAGTAGAAGCGAAATACTAACAGGCGGATAAGAAGATATCGTATAGCTGCAGCATCAGCAGCTGGACTCGGGTGTACGTGCCTAAGTCCACTCTCTGATGTTTGTTCTCTACGAATCAGAAAGCGACAACTGACCAACTGTAGCCAATCAACGGAAGCACCACCATGGAGGAGAGGTCCTAGAAGCGTGAAGTTGCAGTGCACCCAGTCAGTCGCGTCCGAACTCCGAAACCGTAAAATCCATCTCTGTAATCACGTCGCACAAAATTAGCTTTGTAACTGCCTTACGATTGTTTCTTATATTAGTATTTATAAGTCTCGAGGAATAACTGGTAATATTGTTTAATGTCAAAATTCTTTCTTTGTTTTGAATTTAATAAACTGTGTCATAAATTTAAGCTATTTTCGTCTAAAATAGAAATTGTTTGTGTTTTTTTTTCCAAAGCCCATCAGTTATTCCTCCTATGGTATCCTAAATAAATTCGGCATTTCGTATTTCTTCCTATTTTCATGTGAGTAAAGAACATTCGAATTTTCGTTTTTTAAGAAATATCCAGCTCCGCTCTTTGTCTTATTTTTTTGGGATTTATACATAATTAAATTCACATTTTAATTAGCTCCGTATTTCGACCTTCGAACTTTGTCAAATTTTTGGTTAGACCTGCGGGCCTCGAATATATCAGTGTACAGAACATCTGAATTTCGAACTTCGAGCTTTGTCAATTTTGGGTTAGGCCAACGGGCCTTGAATACAACATCAGTGTACAGCACAGGAGTGTGCTGCCCTACCTTTCGTCACGGGAGGGCTTCCACGTTCGTGGGGATCAACTGGGTGACATCCGTGTCACCGTACGACCAGCCACGTGTGTACAACTAACGATCTACCTGGCATAGAACTCACAGCGCCACGTTCGACTCACGCACTGCCATTCGTGATCGGAAGATAAAGGCGCAACTTCCTCCCAGGATTTGGTAAAAAAATAAGGACTATATTTATCTTCGGAAAAATTTCGGTTCAGATCCAAAATAGCATCCAAATAAACGTCAGGGTAGAATTCAAACCGATTTATATCGAATGCCCACGACATAACACTACACATAAAAGCGAGAAGCTTGCTTAGCACACAAGAAATATATAATACAGGCCTGAATTCAAGATATATTTAGTAAACAATATGTGTAATCAAGTGATCATTGAACAAATGGTCTTATCAGCTTTTATGTACTTTTGGATATGATAATATTGGCTTCTTAAGTTTGATTGAAAATTTATATTTCATAAGACCTGGTGCATATCCTACATTTATTTTAGTATTCGAAATAATAATATAACTCAGTGCGATATGTTCAAAAGTGACTCAACAATAGATGGATCAAAAGTACAAAAGAAGGACCGATTGTTAACAACTTTTAGTGTAACGGATGCTGCTCGTATAACATTATAATATATGTTTTAGAATTTGTTTATTTCGCCCACAATTAATTAATAAGAAATATTTACGTGATTTTGGTGAACAATACTTTATTATAAAAGCGACGTTTCGGTGGTCACATTCTGCCACCCTCTTCAGGCTAAACCTTGTTTACAACAATATAAAACATACCAACAGTAAAAGTCATATTTCATGTACATTAAACAAAAATTTACAATAAGAGATAAAATTACTCACTGTAGTCAATTACATGTTGAAACACATCAGAAAATTGTTAGCAGAATTCCTGATACGGCGGACTATTTAAGAACAAAGGTATTAATAATTATGAAAGATAGAATATGCACAGAAATTAATAAGTTTAAGTAGTTACTTGTCTGTAGTATTATTTTGTTCATACATAACCAGAGAAGATTATTACTAAATTTGTATATAAACATCACAATAACAATTAAAAAAAAAAAAAAAATTTAAATAATTATAAAAGATCAACTGGTGAAGCTAGTATTTATTACAGAAGTATACGAAAGTCTATTCAATATCACAGGTGTTTACGTTATAATCTATTGCACGAATTGTATACGAAGTGTGCAGTAAGTTTATGTATCAATCTGTACGTGTATGCACATATATATACATACATAAATATATGAAACGCTAGTAATGCAGACACTTTCCGGAATTGAAATAGACTTATGCTGACAGAGACCGACTTATGCAGACGTCAGCATAAATAGAGAGATTATTTCTTTAGTCACGCAAGACTTGTGCAGACACTTGTATAAACGGTATTCACTTATGCAGATGGGTCACGTGGTCTTATATATTGCTGTCAGTATAAGTCCATGTTCATATGATTATATACACATATACACATATACACATATACACATACACACATATAGTAAAACTAAAGAGAAATAACTACCTCTAACCTTGTTTTTTCCATCTATTAATAACACCATCATAATGTTGGCTAAGGTTCTTTGTATCATCTTTTATATTTATTGGATTTTTTTGTATTTTAATATTTATCATTTCCAATATTAATCTTTTTTTCAAATTACTTTCCTTATCAAGTATAGATATATTTTCGAAATCAAAGGTGTGATTGTACGCTTCCATATGTTGGTTAATAACGTAGTGTTCATGAGGTTTTTTAGTATTACGTATATGTTCATTTATTCTCTGTTTTTTAGTTAAA
The DNA here is from genome assembly GCA_036365515.1 of Torymus aiolomorphi. Taxonomy (NCBI): domain Eukaryota; kingdom Metazoa; phylum Arthropoda; class Insecta; order Hymenoptera; family Torymidae; genus Torymus; species Torymus aiolomorphi. The sequence goes on from CM070876.1 coordinate 87,139,217, forward strand.
ACAGTTAAGGTTGGCTCTTAGTTTCGCCAATATATGTAGCATTACAATCACGACAGTCAATTTTATAAACAACATTGGTTTCGTTAGTTTTGTCCGTTTTTTCTTTGCCTCTTATAATGATGTTATTCAAGTTGTATGTAATTTTTGGAATAGTCCTAATGTGATGTTGTTTTAATGTATATTCAATTTTCTCATAGACCCTGGGTACAAAAGGCATACTTATAGCTCTTAAATATCTATTCATATTGATATAATTACTGTTGTTTTTATTATTATTATTATTATTATTATTACTATCATTTGTATATTTAATGCTATCTAATCTTTCGTTCACGTTACTATTAATAAATTTAGTAGGGTGAGAATTGTCTATGAGAAATTGTTTTACAATCTTAATATTCTTTTTATGAAACTGTTGATTGGCTAGAAGGATCGCTTTATCTACTAATGTATATACCATCGCTCTTTTTTGACTAATCGGGTGGCTCGAATTAAAATGCAAAAATCTATCTGAAAATGTTTCTTTCCGATACCAATCAGTAATAATACGACTCGAATCTCAAATTAAAGATATCTCTAGAAAATCGATTTTATTATCCTTTTCTATTTCATGTGTAAATTGTAGCCTGTCACGATAACTATTGAATGTATTAATTACTTTTTGAAGTTTATTTTTAGGTATGCAGATTATGGTATCATCAACATATCGATAGTAAAATAATGGACAAAATCTCTGATTTATATCATAAAGTCAGTAAAGCGAATTCACAGCAAATTTTCTTTTTAAGGTGTAGATGTTTAGACATTATACCTATTCATATTCAAAACATCAAATATAATGTGGAACACATTACATTCAAAAGTCGCAAATCAAAATACAATATGCAAACTAACATACAGAAACTACAAAAAACAGTTTTGAATATTGAAATAGAAGACGTTAACACTCATATTACATATTTAAATAATAAAATTAATACAACTACCGTCACATTAAAAAATATAATTTCGCATGATATTGTAGACGAGTTCAATAATAGACAAAATATTAAATGTAATAATACTAAAAAGAGACTTGATTTGAAACATAAAGAAAAATTTAAGAAACTATATAAATGTAAATTTAAGAACAAAGGTATTGACAATAACTCTGGTTCTAGTGACTGCTCTAAACATATAACTAACCAAAAAAAATGGTTTGTCAACATTACTGAAATAGATATTCCTACAGATATCATTGAAACGGTATCTCCCGGGGGGACAAAAGTTTAATAACAATGACAAAATAAACAAACAAAACACCATAGAATTAGTCAAAAACATAGAACAGTTACTGGAACTTGACATTTTCACAGATGAATCTAAAAATCTTATTCGTAAAGATGTTACTAGTAACATGGAATCTTGCATGAAAAAAAGTTTTCACATCAAACATGAGGATAGAGTTTTTGCACAGAACTTGAAGAAAACGAAATCGTTTCTTAAAAATAATAAGTATTTATTCTTTACGTTAGCCGGCAAAGACAATGTTACAGTAGCCATGAACGTAGACAAATATGAGAATAAAATGAAGAACCTTCTCTTAGATGAAAATACATATCGAGTAGTTAAACGTAACGCCTTAATAAAACTACAGAAAGATACACACAATATTCTAGAAAAATGGAATGATCTAGAATATTTAGAATATAAATATAACAAAAAACTACTCACATTAACGGATACTTGTTTACCTAAAATATATGGTCTACCGAAAATTCATAAAAACAATGTACCACTTAGACCTATAGTTTCATGTCTTAATAGTCCAACTTATAAATTAGCGAAAACAGTAGACCAAATTTTAACCTGCAGTACCTGTAAACCACGCTCTTACGTTAAAAATAGTCTAGACCTAATAGAAAAAATAAGTTACTGTAACATTCCGCCTGATTATATACTTATATCATTAGATGTTGTATCTCTATTCACTAATGTTCCTCGTTGTTTATTGACTAGAAGTATTGAAAAATGGTACCATTTAATTAGGATGAAATATAACATTCCATTCAGCGATCTCCTTGAAGCAGTCAATTTTTTAATGCAAAATACCTTTTTTCAATGGGATGGAAAATTTTACCAACAAATTTTGGGTATTCCAATGGGCAGTCCACCAAGTCCACAATTTGCAGACTTGGTCATGAGTGACTTAGAGGAAGAATGCTTAAGTATGCTTGACTTTTGTCCATTATTTTACTATCGATATGTTGATGATACCATAATGTGCATACCTAAAAATAACCTTCAACAAGTAATTAATACATTCAATAGTTATCATGACAGGCTATAATTTACACATGAAATAGAAAAGGATAATAAAATAAATTTTCTAGAGATATCTTTAATTCGAGATTCGAGTCGTATTATTACTGATTGGTATCGGAAAGATACGTTTTCAGGTAGATTTTTGCATTTTAATTCGAACCACCCGATTAGTCAAGAAAGAGCGATGGTATATACATTAGTAGAAAAAGCGATCCTTCTAGCCAATCAACAGTTTCATAAAAAGAATATTAAGATTGTAAAACAATTTCTCATAGACAATTCTTACCCTACTAAATTTATTAATAGTCAACTTGAAAAGAAGATTAGATAAAATTAAATATACAAATGATAGTAATAATAATAATAATAAAAACAACAACAATAATTATATCAATATGAATAGATATTTAAGAGCTATAAGTATACCTTTTGTACCCAGGGTCTATGAGAAAATTGAATATACATTGAAACAACATCACATTAGGACTATTCCAATAATTACAAACAACTTGAATAACATCATTATAAGAGACAAAGAAAAAACGAAACCAATGTTCTTTATAAAATTGACTGTCGTGATTGTGATGCTACATATATTGGCGAAACTAGGTAGTTATTTCTCTTTAGTTTTAGTTTATGTGTATATATGTATGTATATATGTGTGTGTATATATAGACATGTTTATCGGGGTTTATGAGGCCCAACGCTGTATATTAGTACCTACAGCCGAGAGTTCCCTATGGCAAGTGACTAAGGAAATAATGGACCCTGGGGTTATAGACTCTAGGTCGGGCCGCATAAACCCCTATATTTAGAAATATTATGAGGCCCGGGCTGCATAATCAAAATCGGGCTCGATAAACCCCTATATATAAAAAACCGGGCTTTATAAACCCCTTTAGAGATATGTATGTGTATATACATGTATATATGTGTGTGTATATGTGTGTGTACGTGTGTGTGTGTATATGTATATATGTATGTATATGTGTAAATGTGTATATGTGGATGTATGTATATATATATATGTGTATATATATATATATATATATATATATATATATATATATATATATATATATATATATATATATATATATATATATATAAAAGTATGTGGGTGAACCGGTTTTGGAGAGGTGTAGTTCTTTTTCTCAGAGTTTCCTATGTTAACGTGACTAAAGAAATATGGACCCTGGGGTTATAGACTCTAGAAAATGGCCGACAACTCTCCAAAACCGGTCATATATATCTTTGCCGGTGTGAAGATGCTCTTCAAAACCAGAGAAACTCTTCAAAACCGGTATATAATATCGAGAAAAACTCTCCAAAACCGACAAACGACATAAATATATGTGTATACACGCACAGATTGATACATAGACTTACTGCATGGTTCGTATAAATTTCGTGCAATAGATTATAACGTAAACACCTGTGATATTGAATAGACTTTCGTATACTTCTGTGATAAATACTAGTTTTACCAGTTGATCTTTTATACTTATTTAAATTTTGTTTTTTTTTTTAAATTGTTATTGTGATGTTTATATACAAATTTAGTTATAATCTTCTCTGGTTACGTATGAACCAAATAATACTACAGACAAGTAACTACTTAAACTTATTAATTTTTGTGCATATTCTATCTTTCATAATTATTAATACCTTTGTTCTTAAATAGTGCGCAGTATCAGGAATTCTGTTAACAATTTACTGATGTGTTTCTACATGTAATTGACTACAGTGAGTAATTTTATCTCTTACTGTAAATTTTTTTTTTAATGTACATGAAATACCACTTTTACTGTTGGTATGTTTTATATTGTTGTAAACAAGGTTTAGCCTGAAGAGGATGGCAAAATATGACCACCGAAACGTCGCATTTATAATAAAGTATTGTTCACCAAAAATCACGTAAATATTTCTTATTATAATATATGAACACAGTGCCAGAGCTTCTGTTTTAACCATTTTATATGGGAGAATATATCGCAGGTATACAGGAAAGTGAGTTTCAAGAATGGAAAAAATGGGTTATCTCATTGCTGATTATTTTTGAAGTTTTATGGTATTTTTCTTTGTAGACTTATTTCTCAAAATGTCATTTTTTAAAGTTTGGCGTTACTTTTTTAAAAAACTATTTCATTGATTTTCATGGGATGAGGCCTAAATTACTTGAAATTTATGTAGTTATGGCTCGAAGAGTTGAAAATATAACATTTTCTGAAAAAAATAATTCAAAAATGCTAAAAACCACAAAAAACATAAAAATTTATAAAATTCATTAATTAAAAGCGGTTTTTTTCATAAAAAAATTATTTACTTCAGGAAATCTTATATTTTCAACTTTTCTGGCCATAACTGCATGAGTTTTAAGTAACTTAGGCCTTCTCCTATAAAATTCCATGGAATAGTTTTCTCAAAAGTTACGCCAATGCCAGAAAATGGAAAATGCTATATCTCTGAGTAAAATTGGTCTACAGATTAAGTCTTGGGCCATTTTATCAAAAATAGTGTATATTTGTAGTATATATATTGTGTGCTGTTTAAACTACATTTTTATTTTATTTAGCTGATTTTGGCCTCAGAAGCCACGAGGTGTAAGACCGTCTGAATATTAATTATGTTTCTCACCATCCGCATCACAAATAATCGTAATAATATATGACTTAATGAATGAGTCCATCAAACTCTTGCCCCCGAAATTCCACCACGCAAATCTAAGTGTTTCCAAACACTGTCTCTTGTACCAGAACTACCCCTCAAAAATCATTAACAAATATATATCTAGAGGACTAAAAGTTATCGGAAACTGAACCATTACCAATAGCATTAATAATCAACCAGTGATCCAGAAAATCAAAATAGTATTATATTATGTATTACTATGTATAAGATATCTAACTCCTCACCTCAATCACATTTTACATTCACACAATATCATACCTATAAGTAGAACAGTTAACAAATTCAATAGCATGATCACACTAGGAAAAGTTCACCGAAATAAGCTTGAAACTAACGGTATTATTTATAAAATGAATTACCGAAGCGGTCACTCCACATACGAGGGTCATTTGACAAGTACCTAGCCTCACCGCCAGATGGTGCCACTATCGCACCAGAAATACACTACAGTGCAGTATCTTCCTGTAAACGGTTACAGACGAAATTTCAGCCGGATTGGAGTTGTAGCTTATTTTTGAGAGCGTGTGAAAGCAAATGTGTCCGTTGATTTTTGAAAAAATGGAGAAAGAACAATATCGGTCGGTGATTCGATTCTTGTTTTTGGAAGGGAAATCGCGCAGTGAAATTAAAGAACGCTTGGATGCAGTGTATGGCGATGCTTCTCCTTCGATGGCGACCGTTAAATTTTGGTATAACGAGTTTCAACGTGGTCGTACGTCGGTTTTTGATGATCCACGCCCAGGTGCTCCGAAAACAGCCACTACGGAGGAGAACGTGACAAAAATACACGATATCGTTTTGTCAGACCGCCGATTAAAGGTGCACGAGATAGCTGCGATAGTAGGCATCTCAGAAGAACACGTGTGGTATATCCTACATGAGATTTTAGGCATGAGGAAGCTGTCAGCAAGGTGGGTGTCGCGTTTGCTGACTGCAGACAACAAGCGCATCCGTGTGACCAGTTCAGAGCAGTGTTTGGAGCTGTTTAATCGCAATCCAAAAGAGTTTTTCCGTCGTTACGTGACCGTCGACGAAACATGGATTCACTACTACACTCCAGAGACCAAGGAGCAGTCAAAACAGTGGATCTTACCCGGTGAACCTGCTCCGAAGAAAGCGAAGACGGTCCCGTCGGCCGGAAAGGTGATGGCCACTGTTTTCTGGGATTCTCAAGGTGTGATTTTTATTAACTATCTGGAGAAGGGCAAAACGGTCACCGGACAGTACTACGCCGAACTATTGAGCCGATTTGACGCCGTGTTAGAAGAAAAACGGCCCCATTTGTCTAAAAGGAAAGTGCTTTTCCACCACGATAATGCACCGGCTCACACTTCTGCACTCGCCACGGCTAAATTGGTCGAATTACGCTACGAACTGCTGCCTCATCTACCGTATTCTCCAGATTTGGCTCCGTACGACTTCTTTTTGTTTCCGAACCTAAAAAATTCGCTCGCCGGGAAGAGATTCCACTCCAATAACGAAATAATCGCCGCCACGGAGGCCTATTTTGCAAACCAAGAGAAAACATTTTTTTCAACGGGGTTAGAAAAATTGGAACACCACTGGACCAAGTGTATTCAACTAAAAGGAGACTCCATTGAATAAAATAAATTTTATTTTTTGTAAAATTTTGGTGTTTTCATTTGTAGGCTAGGTACTTATCAAATTACCCTCGTATATCGGAATGAGAAAAAGAAAACGAAAGAATCGTACTAATAAACATATTAGACCTGTAAAGAATTGCTCAAACAATTTGGCACTTACAATCATCTGGAAGAAACAGGACACACGATTGACTTTGACAAAATCAAAATTTTAGACGAAGAGATCGACTTTTTCAAATGATCGTTTTCTGAAACGCTTAATATACATTTCTACGACTATGCTCTTAACCGTGTAGAAGATGTCAATTGTTTAAAAAACGCTTATGAAACACAATGGATCAGACGGTACTGCATGCTTGCGTAGGTCTGTGTTGTTTCCATCTTACATAGTTCCTGCACTGAAAAAAAATGTGTGTGTTCAAGAAAATCGGATTTTGTTTTAAGTAAATATTACTTGTTTTAACTAAATTTTAGTTGAAACAACTAAGATTTCCTTGAACATACAATATTTTTTTTCAGTGTGGTGACTCCTTTACATTATTTGATATTGGCACTGGCTTTTTATGTGTAGGATAGTACGGTACCGATGAAGTGTTATGTGTACACTAGTCTATCGTATACCCAACCGTAGCGAATGGCGCTCCCACCTCCCATAGTCAGGCTGTCCTGTTAGGCCTGAGTTATTGCCGCAGCATATCTTCCCACATTTTCACTCTCCGCTCCTATTACTGGCATTATCTTTTCATTAATATCCCTTGATACTTAACAGGTTCATATCAGTGTCTCCGCAATGTTGTTTGATTACGTATCGACTCATTATTTAGTGACGATTAGTGATTTACGGGAGACATTTTGTGCTTTTAACTAATTTCATACGTTACTTTTTTATTAATACAACTCCTTTTTATCATCTCAAAACACAGCCATTTTTACATCTTGGCCCAACCTTGATAATTCTATGTACGTAGTATACGAACGACCAACCATATTTTAATTATTAACTTTTTTATGTTATTTTTACTTATTTACAATCTATTTCTATTGTCTCTTTATTAACATTTTATTCGTTTACATAATGTTGTCCGAATTTTCTTGTAGCATTGAAGAGGGAAGTATAAAAACTCCCGAATCATCGGCGAGAATCAATTTCTGAAGACTTCAAATCTTGATTCGTCTAAAGACCATTACATTTTCCTAAATTAATAGAGTACAATAGTTGTTTCAAAATTCAAATAGAAAAATATGTAAACTATAAGCATATACTTTTCTCAGTGGTCGTATCTGCTATAAAATTTTGATATTCAAAAAATTATGTCGGTACTACAAATCTCCTTAAAAGGGTTTTACTAAAATGTTTAATAATAACCATTACATTGAATAGTGGAAAGAGCCGACAGCGGGATACTTTAAAATAGGTATGCGACGCATGGTACCAATTATCATTCACATTTATATTTTGATAGAATATTAAGAATATTGAATTGTGATTAATGTGACATTAAATCTTATTTGAAAGTATTTGACTAAAAATCTCATAAGAGTATTTTCAGGAGGGTAGTAATTAAATTGTTTATTATTTCTATTGATTATTACTTCATTAATTAATTATACTTTTCTTGAAAATGATTTAACTGACATATGAAAAAGATATATATATATATATGTGTATATATATATATATATATATATATATATATATATATATATATATATATATATATATATATATATATATATATATATATATATATATATATAAATAAATGAACACTATTTCGTTAAAATTAGTTTAGTAAGAGCTGAAATTTCGGTGAAAACACGCCCACGCACATATACACGACCGCGCACATGCCCATATATACTAGTGTGGCTTCGTCCCTACTCGGACCGCTCGTCTTCTCCCGTTGATAACAAAGTTTCCATATATATCTTCCTATATTATATAGGCGTTACCGTTATATTTGAACGCAGTCCCTCCACCGCTCCCTCTACCCCCTCCACCGTCCCCTCCTGCCCCTCCTCCGATCCCTCCACCGTACCCTCCACTGTACCTTCCATCGCCATCTCCACTTCCCCCTCCACCTTCTCCACCACCATTCCCTCCCCTTTTTAATGTTAAATTCGTTAAAAAATCACGTTATTTTTAAATCTCAGCCCTTCCACCGCCTCTTAACCCTCCTTTTCCGGCCCCTCCACCCCCTACACCGTCCCCTCCACTTTCTCCTCCACCTTAGCTGCCCCGTCCCCTCCACCATCCCCTCCACCACCATTGAGGTACTGTTGTAGGCGCGTTGAGTGAACATTCGATGAAGTAATATGTACATTTCTAAAATCGTGTGAATCGAACTTCTATCTCCTCTATTCGTGTTTCTAGAGCGATTTAACGAAATTTAAAATTTTACTATTACAAACCTTCCACTAGGAGGAAGCAAAATTAAATGAATTTTAAATTACCTGATGTACCTATTGTATTCCTTTTTCTTCTCATTTTCTTGAATATCACCAATAAATTTAATTTTCAAGTCTATATTTTCAAAACGAATTAAAAAATAATATTGACTCCAAAACCATGTATTTCATTATTTATGAGTGAGCTCTTTTGAATGGTGAGGTCTTATTGCATTTGGATAGTTCCTGTTGGAATATGTGAATGTTTCAACATGCGGCGCGCTGTACGCGAGGATAGATACAATGGTATGCGCGTCTGCCGAGCGACGGCGGACGAAACACACACATGAGTGTCTCCCCACTCCAGTATGTCTGTAGGAGAGTTGCGTGAGACGCGAGAGCAGTGTAGCGCACTTAGAATGTTTCTTACTCACTCGCTATTCAACTAGGATGTAAGTCGGACGTGCCGACCGGCATTTTTGCCACCTCAATAAAGTCTCTATATTTATCTCTCTCTATTAAATAATTGTTTCTTAATTTACCATAAACGTCAACACTATTAATTATCCAAACCTCAACAGTTCCAAAAACAAACATGGCGGTATTTTAGTAAAAAATTACTGATAGACAAATCGTGATCAGCGCGCTTGAAAATCACTGTATAACAATTTTCAAAAAATTGTAAGCTTTTTTCGAACTTTTAACGGCCATATTGGATCGACCATGTAAAATTTCGGAAGTCTGTTAGTAAGATTGTGATTAGCGACTTCGTAAACCACTCTATACCAATTTTAAGCATAATCTAAGCTTCTTTCAATCATTTGACAGCACTTTTGAATTTCGCAAGTCTGATAGAAAGATCGTAATCAGTGACCTCGAGAATCCCTTCTTCCAATTTTGAGAAAAACTTCAGCTTTTTTTGAATTTTTAACCTCCACATTGTATTCGCCATTTTGAATTTTGAAAGTCTGATAGAAAAAACCGTGATCAGAAACTTCGAAAATCCCGTATACCAGTTTTGAGCTCAATTTAAGCTTTTTCAATCTTTTCACCGTCATATTGGATTCGCTATTTGGAATTTCGAAAATATAATACCTAATTCTTGATCAGCGACGTCGAAAACCCCTGTTCACGAATTTTCAGCAAAATCTAAGCGTTTTCCGAACTTTCAATCGCCACATTGGATCCGCCAATTTGAATTTCGAAAGTCTGATAGCAAAATCGCGATCAGCGACTTCGAAACCTCTGTATTCCAGTTTTCTTACTTCCACTTTGAAGTTATTTTCTGAGTTGTAAGTTTGTCTTGAGCGTTGAGTATTTACATAGCAATTCATCGGTTATTCACTCAACGCGCCTTCAACAATACCTCAATGGTGGTTGTTTTTGCGGTTGGGTGAATGATGGTGGGGATGGTGGAGGGGCAGGTGGAGGGGACGGTGGATGGGACGTTGGACGAAGAAGTGGAGGAGACGGTGGCACGGCCGATGGAGAAGGACGGAGGAGGGGGTTGACGCGGCCGGTGGCGGGGCGGTGGAGGGGCAGCAGGTAGGTAAGTGGAGTCGACGGCGGAGGGGGTGGATGGATCGGTGGAGACACTGTGTTCAAATATAATAGTAATGCCTATATAATATAGGAAGATGAATTGGATATTTCATGTCAAGTAAGCAGCTCAGAATTTTAAAATCGCTCAAAATTTGTTTACTTTTAGTTTTTTATGAGAAGAAAAAAAAAACTTTCCTAAAATTTTAGATGAATACTTGCACACATAAAATGCTGTGGAACATTGAAAATTTTAATTTTTTGCAATTTTTGGTTAAAATCCAACTTTTTTCATTTTTTGGCTTAAACTTTTTGTATAGGACATTGATTGGAACAAGGTTGGCATTTTACTTGTAGAATGTGCCAGTATTTGGGTGACCTAGTTTAAAAGTCTCTGTTTGGCTGCTTTATAGTATACCTTCATATAAGAAAAAAAAGTGTACGTCAGAATATTTTTTGTTCAACAAATATTTTTCTGTTCCATTTTTTAACAAATTTGAACTGAGAGTGGTGCACGATATTCCAAAAAGTTACATGATTTTAAATATCAAGAAATATTACTAATTTGTATTTTTGACACCCTTAACCTTTAGAGGACGGGATGGCCGCTATACGGGCCATGCCCATGATCGACCCTTTACATGTGTTAGTTTTGAGATGTGAGACATCACAAAAACTCGATTTCTATAGAAAAGTGAGAGAAAACAGTAAACCCAAATCCCCGTCCTCTAAAGGTTAATAGATTTAAGAGCTTAATATTATTCCTAAATTCCATATGTTATGAATCGTGTTACTGAAGTTTTTCAAAGTATTAAAAGTACTTTAAGCATCTATTTTCAACAGTATTCGGCTTATCATTACATTCATATTTATTTTCCTGAATATTGGATGGGAGTGGTACAGATTACTCTATACAGTCTATTCATATATTTCGTGTATTTTGTTAAAATTAAATTTAATAATTAATCTATTATTATGAGTATAAAAGCTAATATTAAATTACCATAAAGATGTTACTATAAAGAAAATTATATGTTATTTAAAACTAATTGTCTAATAAGTACTTATCTGCATATTGTTATATACATATTACCAATCTTACTGTAACTTACTTTGAGTTTAATTTTCTTATTAAGACTGTAACAAGGCTGCAATACCTCGTTACTAACCTGACCCCTGAACGATTATCTTCACAGGTTAGGTTGAGTGCGCGGATCTCGGCAGTGTTTACGCACACCGAGTTCCTCGCATCGGGATACGTTACTAATTTACTTGCGCGCCGGCACTCACGCCGCTTCATGAAAACCCGCCTTGCTCGCTAGCGCGCTTGTGCACACACAGGTTAGTAGTTCATAACCGCAATACTCTCGATTGTGAAAACACGAGGAGAGCATTGTGATAGCATCTTGCCCGTCTGTAGCACCAGCTCCTATCCATAACCGACGTCAACCCCGGAGAATACGTCCGGAGCCCACTTCGATCCTCTTCACCACAGACTATACGAGACATAGACCGTCGCACTCCAGACCGCCATGAACTATATACGTGACCTAAACTGTCTGACCCGCTCCGGTTTTGCCGCTGTCACTGCCGTCGTGCACACATGTTATCAGGGGCAGAGCGATTCCAGGAACGCGAACACCAGGTACAACGTGCACACACGAGATAGGCCAGGAAAGACTTGGCACATCGTGGCTCCGCTAGTGTACGAGTACACACGTCACTAGAGGAACGTGGTGTACCCCGACTCACCGAATAAGGAACACCGGTACACGCGGTGTCCCTGCGGTCGTGCATACATGAGGTAGTGACAGACTGAACTACAATACAAAATACAGGTGTATACGTGAGCCCTCAACTCAACCCCTAGACACCGGAACAACGGAACCAGTATTGTTCCTACCGCCGTGCACAGGCGTGTCTAGGCACGCTCCTGGACAGTGGAACAAGGTACAAACCCATTACCAACGCACAGACGCTACGTATTTCCACCGCACCAACGACACCCGAGTTCATCGCGTTTCATATCGTGCTGCCTTTCCCCGTCCACTGCCCACTACCACCGCGAGAGGGCAGTTGCGTGCGATCCAAGTAGCGCTCCATAGTAAGTGCGTTTTCTGAATTTATGTTACAGATGGCTTAATTCACGGCGTCGCAGAAGTCCATCGGCAACCACAACTTAGCTCATTGTTAACCCTTATTATATAGTTTATATACATTGTTTATTATTATTAATAAATTCTTATATTCTTGTACATAATGTCTTAGTTATATTCTAAGCCATCTGACACTTCTATTCCCCCATAACCGAATCCTGGTAAACTCCTGAGCATCCGGCAGGGGGCGGAGCTACCATTTTAAATCTATGCTTTATAAAATGTTAGAAATTGAAGATCAAGCAATTTAATCTTATGAATTATTAAAATACATAATTTAAGTATTTAATTTAAGGCGTAGGCTGAAACCATACAGCAAATATAACTTGTAAAGTTATTTCTTACAGAGATATTTAATAGCAAGTGTATAGACAATATGCGTACAATAATTTGGCTGATTATATTTGAAAACCTTGAGTTTTTGAATTACTTATAACAAGATTTTCTTATTCCTACTCATTAAGAGAGTCATAGATCTATAGACCTTTGAAGCCAAAATCACCTGAAAAAATATAAGATATACTTAGTTATATATACTAATATATTATAGGTAGTTACAATTTCTGACAAAATGGCACAAGATATAATCTGTAAACCAATTTTACTCAGAGATATTGCATTGCCAAGATTTTTGGTTTGTTACAGCTTTTGAAAAAAGTATTCGGTAGATTTTCATGGGACAGGTCTTAAAATACCCGAAATTCATGCAGTTATGGATCTAAGAATTAAAAATATAAGATTTCATTAAAATTCATTATTAAAATGTAGCCTTTTCCATAAAAAAAATATTTGCTTCGGGAAATCTTATATCTCCAACTCTTGGATCCATAACTGCATGAATTTCAGGTATTTCAAGACCTGTTCCATGAAAATCCATCGAATACTTTTTCAGAAAGCTGTACCAAAGCAAACATCTTGGCAATGCAATATCTTTGAGTAAAGTTGGTCTACAGATCTCAGGCCATTTTATCAGAAATTGTGCCTACATATAATATATTGTTAGTACACATAACTAATTATATTTTATTACATTGTTTTAAGTGATTTTGACCTCAAAACACGATTCATAAAATATGAAATTTGTTGAGGGATGGATGGTTCTTTAGTAATTAATTATAGCCACGGCTGGTAATATAACAATAGTTTATTGAAGAGAACTTAGCCTAGAGTAATACATAACGCCCATGAGCTAGGCCGCTCGGTGCTAGGCAAGCGCGACAAATGGTATATGTAATACGCTGTGGTCGTCTCTCGCGTCTCACGCGACACTCCTACAGACACTCTGGGGTGGGGAGACATGCATGTGTGTGTACAGTCTGCCGACTCTCGGCAGACGCGCTAACAAGTAATTCTCGCGCTCGGAATATAATTTTTCACACTCCGTGCGCAGTGTCCACTTTGCGCACGCTAGAATAAAAAAGCATGCGCTAAATCGAGCTTCGCACACGTCGTATAAAAAAATTAAAACCCTCGCTTCGCTCGGGCGCAAACGTCCACACGAGGATAAAATCACTTTTTCGCACTTGTATCGAAAATAACTAGTGTGGAAAGATTCATACGTTCCAACAGGCCTCCTTCAATTTTCAAGATAATATAAATATTTATTTTGTATTTGTTTAACTAAATTAATTTCAAGACATTTCTATTTTTGGTGAATTTCGTTCTACCTACACTTTTAGTTAGTATATCTGCTACATTACATTCCGACCCGATTTTTACAATATCAATAATGCCGTCTTCATAGATTTCATTTATATAACGGTATTGCACTTCGATGTGCTTTGAATTCTTCGCGTAATTGCCAAATTTTGCAATTGCTACTGCGCCTCAGTTATCCTCATACATTTTTATCGGTTTCTCTATATTTAAATCAAATGACTCGTTTAATACACTTCTCAAAAACAAAACTTCTGACCAGGGTTGCAGATTTTGCACTTCTTGCATCCTGAAGTCCGAAAGTGCTGTTACATCCGGAGACGTATTATACAGATTTAGAATTTCATTCTGAAAGTTTATTCACATCAGATATTTCCTGACATATAAACGCGAGAATGCAACGCAGCATTTCGCTCAGGCATCGTACCGTAGAGCGTGTGACTTAGAGAGCCATCGACCTCCAGAAAACAGTGGCGTGCAATTTTTAACAAATCAGCATTTCACAATGCTACCGCTTAAATGCTACGCGTATAAGCCGCAACCGAAAATTTCTTAATAAAGATGATCTCAATTTATCATCTATAACCCAATTAAACCGCATAATAAAAACTGCGAAATGCATCACGCACGTCAGTCACAGCGTACAAGAAACCTGGAGAGCTCCGTCAAACTCAGACGACATTCGAGTCAAGTTGAAATCGTAAGCCTTACTCATCTAGCAAGCAGATCTTATAAATTATTGAAATTGTAATCGTAAGCCTTACTCGTCTAGTAAGCAGATCTTATAAGTTATTTATAGTAAATTTATAAAAGCAAGTGTATATTCTAAACGTAAAGAACAATTATAGAAAAAGAATTGTAAGTAAAATTACAACGCATCGATCTACCAGAAGCCAGCAGATTGTATTGGTAAATAAATTATTGTATTTTATATAATAAACCTACATAAAACCAATTACTATTTATTTCCACTTATTTCCGGACTTCACATTGGTTCCGGTCCAAATCGAACGTAAGTTCACTAGATTTATACGAAAAATAAGACCGGAGTAAGAGGAAACGAATAGTATTTGAAAATTACTAAAAATATCACTACTAACTACTTCCGAGCTTCTCGTTTTACAGTAAGAAGTTGAGAGGATTATTGTAGCATAATCGTTTAAACTTCTGAAGATAAACGTGTACGGCTTGTCGAGTTATTAACAACAAATTTCATAACAAACTATAAGTGAAATAGCAAGTGTCAAAATAAAAGTACATATTGAAATCAAAATAAATTATCAAAAATTACAAGATTAAAATTAAAATCTAAAGGTTACTACAATAAATTTACTATAAAAAAAAAAGTTTAAAAATGGAGATAAAACATGGCCTATTAAAGAACCAAATATGAATAAATTTCAAAAGGATCAGCATAATAAGAATTTTCAACGCTATTAAAATGAAGAATATAATATCTTAACAAATTATGAAAAACAAGCAAAGACAATATTATAACAAATAATAATATAACATTTTTGTTTTAGAATATGGACAACATACTCAATATTAACATCTATCATAATCTCTTCTTATTTTTCCAAATTTAATACAGCAATAGAGAATTATCTTTGCAACCTAATCTTTCATTTGAAGCAAAATCATTCTACTTCTTGGTCAACTAGAATACAAACCTAAGGTGATACAGATTTTACCAAAGATACAAATTAAAATTATAACCACTTATCATTTGTCTACAATTCTACGTATCAACTTGTCAGTATTTTATGAAAAGCAACTATATTCCCTAAGAAAGCTAATAATTTTAGAAAAATGCGATTGAAATAAGATATATTTGAATAATGAAATTTTAGAAATAATACATAAATATTGCGTTTAGATATTAATACAAAGTAACTTTGATAATATATCAATCAAACAATCAAAAAATTTGACATGTGAAAATGATGTGTTATTAAATAATAAAAATATATAAAGTAATTATTTAATCACAAAGTAGAAAACATTACAGGGACGAATTAACTTATGATCAATTTAATAACTTATTATTCTATCTATCTTGCAACCCTAACAAACATAGATAAAAATAATTTGACTGTAATTTTATGCAAAATCAGATTGTATTTGCCTACAAAAATTGTTCGCATTCATAAAAGAAATTTTATGAATAGTTCAAGAACAAAAGAAAGAAAGAATTTAGGTAGCTGTACTCACATTGCTAAGATTAAATCGAATATAATGTATTGGAAGTGATCAATTTCATCATATACTGACATGATCATCCTACAAGATAAACTATTCGGCACTGTATTGAGTAAAGCAATTTTCTACTCTAACGCACTGCATACTGTCTAATGCAAATATTTGAATGCTACTCATGCCACAAAAAAATCTTGAGTTTTAAAATGAACTTTTAAAACGTCTAAAAGTTTTCAAATAAAGGTAAAATACAATGATGCATAAAAGCAATAACAAGTCAAAATTTATCAATATCATTTCAATTATTCACTTCCTTTTTACGAAAAAAACCTACACCATATATAATTGTATTTTTCTTTTGTAAATAATTATAATACGATTGTTAAAATAATTTTGTTATGATAATATCAAAATCCCTTTAATGTTATTCTACTTAAACAAAGAGAGGAAAGAAAAAACATATCTCTTGCCAAATATCTCAGCAGGGAGGGAAGTGAATGATCACTTGAATCATTCCCTATATATTTCTCATCGTTTATTTACTAAAAAAATTATTTAATAAGCACATTATTTCTAAGCTTAATTAATGAATGACTATTTTATGTAAATACAGCAAAACAAAAAAATTATTACATATTACCGATAACGAAATAATTAAATTATCGAAATCTATATATATCTCTATAGGAATTCTTTGAAATTTGAACGTTAGAAAAATCGGTACAAAGTAAATCAGTAGGTTAAGTGTAAAACTAGTATTAGGAAGAAAATAATTAATTTATTTTAAAATATATAGACGATTCAAAAATTTATTTAAAATTATTAATTTTATATTGTTGGTTATTATTATTATTATTAAATCTTTTATAACGAAAAAATCACTGATAACTCCAATTGATCATTCAATTACTTCACTTGTTGAATTTCTACGACATTCAACAGTCTAAGGGGGGAGGTGTTACATCCGGAGACGTATCATTTAAACATTCATTAAATAAAACGTAAATCAGTGATTTTTCGACACACAGAATAATGTACACGCGAAAAATTAACTTCGATACGAATTTATGCGACGCAGCACTTCGTTCGTGCGACATCGAGTCACCGACCTCGTAAAATCAAGTTAAATGACGACTAAGCCCGAAAACACAGTGCCAATGTCAGCAGATAGGGAAGGGCTAAAATCAAGAATTTGCATTCAGACATCAAAATCCCCATAAGAACCGAGATAGGTGGATCAGGAAGAAAAATTAATAGGTCAAATCAACGTTCGACCAGACAACCTCAAAAATGCTGAAAGGGTCATTTGAAACTTAAACCTGATAACCACTAATTCAAAGTGAAACTGACGAGTATTATTATTATTGTTATTATCATTATTATTATTATTATTATCATCATCATTATTTTTATTATTTTTACTAGAATTATTATCATTCATAACTCGTATTATTATATTTTATCATTTACTTATCAATAAATTTTTGTAACGGGAAATCTCTGATGCATAATACATTGTCGAATCTCTATGACATTCAACAGTCTAAGGGGGAGGTGTTACGTCCGGAGACGTATTATAGAGATTTAGAATTTCATTCTGAAAGTTTATTCACATCAGATATTTCCTGACATATAAACGCGAGAATGCAACGCAGCATTTCGCTCAGGCATCGTACCGTAGAGCGTGTGACGTAGAGAGCCATCGACCTCCAGAAAACAGTGACATGCAATTTTTAACAAATCAGCATTTCACAATGCTACCGCTTAAATGCTACGCTTATAAGCCGCAACCGAAAATTTCTTAATAAAGATGATCTCAATTTATCATCTATAACCCAATTAAACCGCATAATAAAAACTGCGAAATACATCACGCACGTCAGTCACAGCGTACAAGAAACCTGGAGAGCTCCGTCAAACTCAGACGACATTCGAGTCAAGTTGAAATCGTAAGCCTTACTCATCTAGCAAGCAGATCTTATAAATTATTGAAATTGTAATCGTAAGCCTTACTCGTCTAGTAAGCAGATCTTATAAGTTATTTATAGTAAATTTATAAAAGCATGTGTAAATTCTAAACGTAAAGAACAATTATAGAAAAAGAAATGTTAGTAAAATTACAACGCATCGATCTACCAGAAGCCAGCAGATTGTATTAGTAAATAAATTATTGTATTTTATATAATAAACCTACATAAAACCAATTACTATTTATTTCCACTTATTTCCGGACTTCACATTGCAACGCGTTTTCGGGCTTGATCGGAGCCAATTCCGAAAACACGTCGGAATTTCGGACTTGGTGGGAGTCAATTCCGGAAGCACGTCGGACTTTCGGACTTGATGGGAGTCAATTCCGAAAACACGTCGGAATTTCGGATTTCACTGCTTTCAAGTCCAAAATTCCGACGTGTTTTCGGAATTGACTACCATCAAGTCCGAAATTCCGACGTATTTTCGGAATTGACTCCGATCAAGTCGAAAACTCGTTGCACTTCCGGACTTCAGGATGCAAGAAGTCCAAATACCGAATAATATTTTTTGTTTGAGAATTCCATAATTTATAATGAGGACATGCTGTGGGTGTTTACAAAATAAATTGAGCCAAACACTTTGGTAAATTCAACTATAATATATTCACAATAACTATAAAAATATAAATTACTATTACAAATTTGTCGATATAAAAGTTGTTTCAAGAATAAGTATAACAAGTGTGAGATGTTACAATTAAATAGTTGAGTGTATGACTGTTACATAATTCTGAGTGTATGAGTGTTACAAAATTCTGTGAGTATTGGTGATTTTGCTGTTTGAGTGTATGAGTTTTCTGTGTGACGTTGCGAATCATTGATGAGTGTACTAACCATACAATAAGCAACACAATCAATTATTATTGAATTAATTGTGGTTGAGTTTTCAATGAGATGACACGATTAGATATTACTGACCTAATCGTGCCTGAGTATTTCCCGCTGTACAGCTTGGTTATGCTTTCCGTGTAGCAGCGCACCTTCGTATAAAATGGCCGCATGTATTTGTGTTGTTACCTTATCATACGTATAGGTTATATTAATCTTTACGCCGACGAGTTGGTCCCGTGATGGTGATTCCGCAACGAAGCTGAGCAGTGGAGAAGAACCGCATGTTGAGCATGATAACAAAAGATGAGATAAGCCGGTGAGATGAGTGTGAGGATGCGAAGCAGCCGATGAGAGAAGCCAGTTGAGCAAAGCCGATTGAGAACTGCCAGTGTAATTTTCCTGCTTGAAAAAAACCATGCCCAAATCCCGTTGATATTATTGATCACGGTGATCATGAGTTTACTGCCGGGGTTGCATTGGTGAAAGTGCAGGTGTGAGCGAGAATCCGTGCAAAGTTGCTGAGTGAGTATATGCAATCTGAGGAGAAGCTGCGTGAGAAGCTGCCTTGTGAGACGCACTGCACTATGAATATGCCTTGTGAGATATTGCCTCGTGACGCGCTCGAAGCATCGAGCGCCGGCGAGAAGATGCCGCTTGAGTATCACCGCCGTGTGAGAAGTTTCCGTATGAGAGACACTGCTGCTTGAAAACTTGCCGTGCTAGACGACACCGTATGAGACGTTGCCGAGCAGCAGTCCATGTTGAGAGAGTGAGAAACACTACACTTGAATGTTTCATTTGAGGATCGCTGAATGTGCACAGTGAGTTTCTCTACGAGACGAACCGCTACACAGAGTAAGTTGACCGATAGAGTGCTCCATCACATGAGAATCGCCGACACAGTAGATTTCCCTCGTGGTAGACCATTACTGAGACAGACTTTTAGTGAGAGGTTTGAGTGTATCTACTGAGAGCCAAAGTACCGTGAGTTTTTCCACAAGGCGAACCATTACATGGATACTAACTGAGTGAGAATTAAGAGAGCACTTCCGTCTTCTTCCTCGTCTCGTTGTTACCGAGGAGTGAGTTAAATCACCGTCTCTCTCATTTATATGTGTAAGCATGAGAGGGACAGCATGAGTTTTGCCATACTCGGCTAATCAGTATAGCGATTCAGCTGTTCCGCAGAGAACAGCTGCTAAGTGCTGCCGTCGCGCGGCCGCCTGCTGAGTTAACCCTCAGTCGCGCAACCGCGGGAAATTCAAAACTTGATATTTCCCAAACATTTTTTTTCAGACATTTTTCGAGCATTAATTTAATTAAATATCAGGGTACCAAGGGAGGTTTTCCACCCGCTGAGCAAGTTTTTGGGGGCTACTTCAGTGTATGACTACACCCTCTGGCCCAGGAGATGATTTCCACGCAATGTGATAGTACCTGGGGGGTTTTTCGGCCCGCTAAGAACGTTTTTGAGGACTATTTCGGTGTACGACTGCGCCTTCGTACCCAGCAGGCGATTTCCTCGCAAATCATATCGTGTAGCACAAATATAAGTGTACCTGGGTGTTTTTCGAACCTCTGAGAACGTTTTTGAGGACTATTTCGGTGTACGACGACACGCTGATGCCCAGGAGATGGTATCCTCATGAATTATAGCATATATTGCGAATTTTATTGTACCTGGGGGTTTTTCAACCCGACGAGCACGTTTTTGAGAACTATTTCGGTGTAGGACTGCGCCCTCGTACCCAGGAGATGATATCCTCGCAAATCATAGCATTTAGCACACATTTGAGTGCACCTGGAGGGTTTTTGGACCAACTGGAACTTTTTTGAGGACTATTTGGGCGTACAACGACACGGTGATGCCCAGGACATGATTTTCTCGCGAATTATAGCCTGTAGCGCGAAATTGATCGTACCTGGGAGTTTTTCGACCCGCTGAGCACGTTTTTGAGGACTATTTTAGGGTACGACGACACGCTGAGGCTCAGGAGATGATTTCCTCGCGAATTATAGCTAGCAGTGCGAATTATATCGTACCTGGAGGTTTTTCGACCCACTGAGCACGTTTTTGAGGACTATTTCGGTGTACGACGACACGTTGATGCCCCGAAGATGATTTACTTACGAATTATAGCCTGTAGCGCGAAATTGATCATACCTGGGGGTTTTTCGATCCGCTGCGCACGTTTTGCGGGACTATTTCGGTGTACGACGACACGATGATGCCCAGGAGATGATATCCTCGCGAATTGTAGCCTGTAGTTCGAATTTTATTGTACCTGAGGATTTTTCGACCCGCTGAGCACGTTTTTGGGGACTATTTCGGTGTACGAAGACACGCACATTCTGCTGTACAGTCAAGTGCAAAATGTCCACCCCTAAAGTGCAATTAAGATGGTGTAAGTCTACTGCCATTCTGCTGGTTGATTACTAATGCAATCGTTAACCTGTCACATATACAGCAAAAGGACTAAGCATTCTGTGTATGCTCTGCGCAAAGTGCGTCAACTGTGCTACCAAAGAGGTTATAAGTCGCAAGGAAATCCTCTTCTGCGATTCAGGGTATTCTCGCTCCCCAAAATAGTCCTCAAAAACGTGCTCAGCAGGTCAAAAAACCCCCAGGTACGATCAATTTCGCGCTACACGCTATAATTTGCTAGGATATCGTCTCCTGGGCATCAGCGTGTCGTCGTACACCGAAGTAGTCCTAAAAACGTGCTCAGCGGCCAGAAAGCCCCCAGGAACGATCAAATTCGCGCTAGAGGCTGTAATTGGCGAGGAAATCATCTCCTGGGCATCAGCGTGTCGTCGTACCCCAAAGTAGTCCTCAGAAACGTGCTCAACAGGTCCGAAAACCCCCAGGTACGATAAATTTCGCGCTACAGCTATAATTCGGGAGGAAATCATCTCCTGGGCATCACCGTGTCGTCATACACCGAAATAGTCCTCAAAAACGTGCTCAGTAGATCGAAAAACCCCCCAGGTATGATAAAATTCGCATTACAGGCTATAATTCGCGAGGAAATCATCTCCTTGGCCTCAGCGTGTCATCGTACCCCAAAATAGTCCTCAAAAACGTGCTCAGTAGGTCGAAAAACTCCCAGGTACGATAAAATTCGCGCTACACGCTATGACTTGCTAGGACATCATCTCCTGGGCCTCGGCGTGTCGTCGTACCCCAAAATAGTTCTCAAAAACGTGCTCAGCAGGTCGAAAAACCCCCAGGTATGATAGATTTCGCGCTACACGCTACGATTTTCTAGGATATCGTCTCCTGTGTATCAGCGTGTCGTCGTACACCGAAGTAGTCCTCAAAAACGTGCTCAGCGGCCAGAAAACCTCCCAGGAACGATCAAATTCGCGCTACAGGCTGTAATTGGCGAGGAAATCATCTCCTGGGCATCAGCGTGCCGTCGTACCCCAAAGTAGTCCTCAGAAACTTGCTGAGCAAGTCGAAAAACCCCCAGGTACGATCAATTTCGTGCTACAGCTATAATTCGCGAGGAAATCATCTCCTGGGCATCACAGTGTCGTCGTACACCGGAATAGTCCTCAAAAACGTGCTCAGTAGATCGAAAAACACCGCAGGTACGATAAAATTCGCATTACAGGCTATAATTCGCGAGGAAATCATCTCCTGGGCCTCAGCGTGTCGTTGTAGCACAAAATAGTCCTCAAAAACGTGCTTAGCGGGTCGAAAACCCCTTAGGTACCCTGAGATTTAATTAAATTAATGATCGAAAAGAGTCTGAAAAAAAAATTATTCGGAATTTGGACTTCTTGCATCCTGAAGTCCGGAAGTGCAACGTGTTTTCGTACTTGATCGGAGTCAATTCCGAAAACACGTCGGAATTTTGGACTTGATGGGAGTCAATTCCGATACCACGTCGGAATTGATTCCCGTCAAGTCCGAAAGTCCGACGTGTTTCCGGAATTGACTCCCATTAAGTCCGAAATTCCGACGTGTTTTCGGAATTGGCTCCGATCAAGTCCGAAATTCCAACGTGTTTCTGGACTTGTTGAGGAATTTAATGCCTCAGGGAATTAAGTACTCACAACTCTGCTTCTGACATTGCAGTATACTCTGTGAAAGTTGAGCATTTAGTTATCGTGCTTTCCTTACGTGTCTTCTAATAGATCAAATTTCCGTATAGTCTTATTAAAAATCCCGTTGTGGATTTATGATCAATATTATTGCCTGCATAGTCTGAATCAACCATACAATCTAATTGCTTATCTTTCATAGCTTTATCATAATATGTTAATTTTATATTTTTGGTTTTATATAGATATGACGGAGCTTTGGCTCCGCACAAGTACGCGTACATAAACACACACACACACACACACACACACACACACACACACACACACACACACACACACACACACACATACACACGACCACACACACACACACACACACACACACACACACACACACACACACACACACACACACACACACACACACACACACACACAGACACACACATGGCAAGGCAAAGTAGCAGGCAAGGCGGCAGGAGCCGCGCGCGAGCGACACGCGACACGTGTGGGGGGTAATTAGAAGAGAGAGAGAGAGAGAGAGAGAGAGAGAGAGAGAGAGAGAGAGAGAGAGAGAGAGAGAGAGAGAGAGAGAGAGAGAGAGAGAGAGAGAGAGATTGTCGGATAGAGAGAACACGCCAAGGAAGAAGGATAAACGCGCGATTTCGGGAGAGCACGCAGGAGAAGGCAGTGTGAGCCGACGCGCCTATTGACGAGGATGCAAGCCCGTGGCCGACCTCGCGCCAAACAAAAACTGACGGGTGACCGCCTCGAGTACGAGGGGAGCGCTCGGTCTACGCCCGGAGCGAAGTCCACGCTACCTGGTTGCCAGCGTACCTTCGGGGGCCATCACTGAGACAGATCACTGCTGTCGTCTCCGAGCCCCCACCCAGGAGCCGAGCAACCGGTGCATGCTCCACGCCTGCTCGACCCATCGGCATCCCCGAGTGACGTCTGACGCCCGGACGCGACCGGCTATCTCTGAAGTGTCCCGAAGACGCCGAAGCTGAGAAACGGACGCAGCCCGGCGGCGACCGACGGCCTGTAGTCGACGCCGCCCGGGTGGACATACCGCATCGAGACACCGCCGAAAGGCGAGTGCCCGGAACCTAAGGTGACTCGTTAAAAGTACATCCCTACTCTCTCTCTCTCTCTCTCTCTCTCTCTCTCTCTCTCTCTCTCTCTCTCTCTCTCTCTCTCTCTCTCTCTCTCCCTCTCTCTCTCTCTCTCTCTCTCTCTCTCCATTGCATTTCACATGTGCCTTTATACACCGTCCTCCTAAGCGCCTTGGTTGCGGCGAAGCTTTGCCTATCGCGCGCTCACACTCACAATCACACACGCCTCGAGGCGTAAAAGCGCATCCGGTAAGTGGAGCACGACTGCGATCGTGCCGTATGATCACCGTCATAAGAGTTGCAATGAGACCCATCATATTTTACATATGCGAGTTGTTCATTTGCGAGACGAAACCAACACCCCCAATCCTCTACCCATTGCATGCTTATTACATCGAGGAGACGGCGCTGCCCAGGTAGAGTATAGACGTAGCAACCCAGACAGATGCATAACATCATGGGGAGGCACACCTCCCCATATCTCTCGCGTATTTTGTGCACGTCTCAGTCCGACGCGGTCCCTCTCGGCCTGGAAGAGAGTTAGACCCTGGTCGCGCATCACCCTTCTGGTGTGCGCCGAAGACGTTGGGCTGTCAGGTCACATAGGTATTTCAAAATAAAGCATATTTAAAATGCGTTTGATTATAACAGCTTTGAAATCTACTCATGTAGATTACGCTATAAGCAATATCTGGCCTCGTACCTGTACTAATATACAATAATTCTCCTATTAAATTTCTATATTCTATTCTTTCATCGATTTCAGTAGCTTGTTCTAGTTTTAAATTACTCTCCATTGGAGTATCCTACAGTTTGGCATTTTTCAAGTTATATTTTTCGGCCAAAGATACAATGTATTTTGTTTGACTCAAAGTTATTCTTTTTCTATCCTCACTGTAGTCTTTATTATATAGTAATATTTATTCCTATATAATTTCCAACTTTACCTAAATCTTTCATAGAAAATCGTTGCATCAAAGTAGCTTTGATTTCATTAATTTCCATTTTATTTTTACAGTGTATCAAAAGATCGTTAACAAAAACTAAAATATATATTGAATCTTTGTAGGCATTGATTACATATAAGCAGTAATTATAATTGCTTCTAACAAAATTTAATTTTTCAGCATATTTATTAAAACAATCATACCAAGCTCTTGGACTTTCCCTAAGACCATAAAAAGCCTTTTCCAGTTTGCATAATTTATTTTGATCTGTTTTATAACTTCTAGGTTCATGAATATATACTTCTGATTTTACAGTTCCATTGAGAAATGCTGTCTTTACATCCATTTGCTCAATAAATAAATTATTTGCACAGCAATAGCTTAATAAAATTTTTAAAGTTTGCATTTTGTCTACTGGCGAATAAACAATTTCAAGATGCTCTTTTTGTTGAAAACCCCTAACTACTAGTCTGGCTTTATAAGAATTATCATTTTTCTTTTTATAAATCCACTTTACATCTATAATTTTCTTATCTTTCGGTTTATCAGCAACAACCCACGTTTTATTTTTCATTAGACTTACTATTTCTGAGCCCATAGCTTTTTGCCATTCATTAGATTCTCTGGAGTTCATCGCCTCCTCAAATGTATTTCGTACGTTAGCATTGACATAATCCTCTACACGGAGAGAAATCTGTAGCGATTATCGCATGGATCCTAGCCATGCGGTTTTCGTACGACTCTTAGTGCGCTAATCGCACTAAACCAATGCGAATAACACAGGTCCGGTATCGAATAACGCATGCGCCGATGCGTTCATCGCAACGCCCTTTGCGTAGCAAAAACAGCAGCGAATCTCATGCGATAACCGCTACAGATTTCTCTCCGTGTATTATATTAAGATGATGTTTCCTCACTTCTCTTTTCCTAACCCACCCTTTCAATTTTCATCAATTTTTGGACAATTTTTGGAGAATTTTTGGACAAAGTAAATAATTCGCACATAGCTTTCGGAAAGTTGTATTGTGATGCTTCTTGTAGGTGACTGTGCCATTCTTCATCTGTTGCAATTAAATTTCTAGCTTGAGCAGCTTCAAGAAAAGTTGAGTAAGTTAGATGTTCTACTGTTTTTAAGTGTTCAAAAGAGGTTGCATCACTAGCATGTAATAGTAATAATCCTAAATAAAAACGCTCTCGTTATTGAGGACTTACTAGATGCATTCTACTTAAAACTTGTTTTTTAAATTGTTTTCTTACATTCCACATTTTGCATTTTTCAGCAAAAACATAATAATTTGGAATATTACAATATAAATATTTATTTGCTGCAGATCCTTTTTATTAAGTTGAAACCACGCCGTAAGAGTTGTGTCTACATTTTTAATATTAATTTCATCTTCACAACATACTCTAAAGAACATGTTTTGTTCATATTCGATATGAACAGCTAATCTATAAATTTTACGTGATAATTCACTCATTTATATTCATACAAGCGATGGATAGCTTCTGGAGGACATACATATCTAGTTGTTAATATATTGTTTTATTTCATCATATTAAAGTTCTACACTATCTATATCATTAGTATCTACATTATCACCATCTGCAATTTTACTATGAATTTTCATTTCAATCAAAGCACAATCATGACCTTTATAGCAATATTTAAATAAGTACTTGATACTCAATATAGTTGAAGAGACTTCAACATTAACATGACAATTAAACAATAGCAGCAAATAGGGGTTATAAGAAACTGGTTACTGGTTCAAATTCCACGATCAAACTTTCAAAATTCAAGATGGCGGATCCAATATGGCGAACGAAATTTCAAAAATCAACGGATCCATACAAAATTTGATATACGGGGATTTTTCAAGTTGCTCATCAGGAATCCGGTATTAAATTTGTAAAATTCAAGATGGCGGATCCAATATGGCGGGTAAAATTTTCAAAAATGAACGGATCCATACAAAATTTGGTATACGTGGTTTTCTTGAGTTGCTGATCGCGAGATTCTGCAAGTTTATCGAAACTGGTCGGAGATTCTTAACCTTATGAGGAGAGATATTGAATGGATTAATACATCTATCTCCATGAATCCTGGCTTCTTGAGATTCCATGATATTCACCGATAGTCACCGTTTTCTCCAAATAATAGACGTGAAAACAACTGATTTAAATATACGAGAACTATTTGCAGCAAGAATAGTCGTGAAAACGACTGATTTAAATACGAAAACTATTTCCAGCAAGAGTAGTCGTGAAAATGACTTATTTAAATACGAAAACTATTTCTACCAGGAGTAGTCGTGATAACGACTGATTTAAATACGAAAACTACTTCTAGCAAGACTAGTCGTGAAAACGACTCGAATGTCGAAAATCACTTTTCTGACGGGTAGTCGTGAAAACGACTAATATAATACAATAACTATTCCCAGCAAGAGAAGCAAGAATGTTTGTGAATATATTTTCGTGAGTATCAATGATGCTTTATCGATTACTTAATCCACGGATAAGGAAGAAATAAACTTCGACACACTTTGCCTCGTGCGAACTTGTGAATTTACATACTAGAGAGTTTCCTATTCGGAAATAACGCGATAAATCAAAAAATCATCAAAAATAGTTTTCGTTTATAATTTTATGTAAAATGTCGTGAGATTTTTTGTTGTTGACATTATTTCTGAGCAATATTGGGTTCGCCATCTTGAATTTTACAAATTTAACTCCGGATTCCCGATTAGCAACGTGAAAAACTCCTGTATACCAAATTTTGTATGGATCCGTTTATTTTTGAAATTTTGTTCGCCATATTGGACGCTTAAAAAAGCCAAAATAATTCCTATACACAAGGCGAATAGTAAAAATCATGCATCTAACTATAGACCATTATTACTTATATCTAACATAGCCAAGATATTTGAAAAAATAATACACAATCGAATCCTTAATTTTATCAGTGACTGTAAAATTATCTCTGATAACCAATTCGGATTTGTCAAAAATAAAAGTTCAAATGATGCTTTGAATTACTTAACTAATATGATATACAATATACAATCGCCTTCTTAGATCTTGCGAAAGCTTTTGATACTGTTGATCATAATATACTTTTCAACAAACTTTATAATTATGGAAAAAGAGATAATGCTCATAAACTTATGACAAGCCACTTAAATAATAGACAGCCTAGAGTTAAAATTAACAAGTCAAGTTAACACTGTTTCCACTGGTGTCCCGCAGGGAACTATTTTGGGACCATTATTATTTATACTATACGTGAATGATCTCCTACAAAGCATGCCTGACAACAGCATAATGTCATATGCGGATGATACAGCTGTTATAGCATCAGGGAAAAGTTGGGGCGATGTAGAATTAAAGTTAAATAATAATTTAGATAAAGTCTCTACATGGCTCGGTCAAAACAAACTCTCCTTGAACATAGACAAAACAGTTTACATGACTTACAGAGGTTACAGTACCAGTATCCCAGTTTATTCTCAGTTATTATCTCAAGAAGATTTTTGAGGAGAAGTGTATATCAAAAGCAATTTTCAGTACTTGTGAATCGACAGATAGGTGTATTCTGAAAAGGGAATGTCTCTCATCTGAAGACTTTGCTGATGAGTTTTGCACTCGTTTAAATATGTTGCTCACTCACGATTTTATTTCAAAAACGCAGTCAGAATTTATTACACATTTGAAAATAACTTAGCATCAGGTTCAGTGATAATTCACACTGATTTTTCAGAAAATTTTGCTTTTATGGCACAAGATGCTGCTCAAGCATTTCACTGTAATAATAGTCAATGCACGGCACATCCAGTGGTATGTTACTACAAGAATCACGGAGGGGAGACTTGCCACAAGAGTTTTGTACTTCTATCTGATTGCACGACACATGACACTGCCGCAGCCCATGTCATGCAAAAGTTAGTCATTCCTGAGATCAAGAAACTATACCCAAATTTGAAAAGAATCATGTACGTAAGTGATGGTGCGAAACAACATTACAAGAACAAGTATCAAATGTGTAATCTAATTCATTATGAAGAAGATTTTAGTTTTAAAGCCGATTGGCATTTCCATGCAACCGCGCCTGGCAAAGGAGCTTGTGATGGCGTAGGAGCTACCAAATTCCAGAATTATCATGTAATTTACTACGATGAAAAAGAGCATGGAAAGACTAAGAGGTTTCTTAAGAAATGATTCTCTGAAGCCCCTAAAGTGGATAAAATCTATTGGACATGCCTTCATAGTACTACCTGGAAAAATACTACAGATTTTTCAATATTCTGGTAGTAAAAAAATATCAAAAACGTGCAATATTAATTCTTAAAAATCCGAATGAATTTGAAGAATGTACTGTCTTACAATTTTGTAGTCTTAGCAAAGTCAAAATAGATCAGTGGAGTTACGGCGATCTACGATTTCAACCCCACACGAAAGTTTGGGTCTGGTTTCAATAAGGTTCCGTTAGGTTCGGGCCTCCGAGTTGTTTTTCTATAGTTGATAATTACAGTATTTTAGAGGATACTCTACAATTTTCCATATTGTCGGCATAGAATTTGAGGCAGAGGCTACTCTGACCACTCTGTTCTGTAAACACGCTTTGTATTGTATATATTCATGAATTTACAGATTTGGGAACTTTTCACTCGGAAACGACTCGACTGATCAAACAATCATCAAAAACAGTTTTATAGTTTGTAATTTCATGTAATATGTTCTGAGATTTTTTTTATTCTATAAGTTATTGGCCAGCTATATTGAATCTGTCATCTTTAATTTAGCAGATTTGATTCCGGATTCGCGATCAGCAACTCAAGAAAACCACGTATGCCAAATTTTGTATGGATCCGTTTATTTTTGAAAATTTCGCCCGCCATATTTGATCCGCCATACAAGCTACTGCATGAATTTTTTCAGAATGTTTTATCGCTATTCTGAATTTTTACACACATGCCTAATGCACTTTCTATCGTTATGGCCGCCATATTGGTCGGCCATCTTGAAATCATGGCTTCTGCCACTTCGTATTCGAAAGCTTATATTTCAAGGAAAATTTTGAGTGGTCGTACGTTTTCGTACGTCCTCTCAATTTTTAGATAGAGGGGAGGGTAAAAGTGACGTGAAACGTCCCACATATGAGGCGTTTCACGTCAACTACCCCAGCGCCGTGCGCTATCGCCAAATCGTGCTATTTTTAACTCATGTTTATGATACTAAAATGTAACTATAAAAATTCTTTTATAAGCGTTTCCGACGTATTTTTTCCTCAACTTTCCTATAGTGTAGGCAGTTTTTCCGAAATTTTCCATTTTCACCTTCATAAAGTACAAAACGTCTTATATCTCAAAAGTGTAATTTTAATATTTTTTTTGACTATTTAGATCTAAACCTGAGCATTTTTTACATAGGACATGATTTTTTTCATAATTTGCTCAGGATGTTTTCTTCGAGAAATAGAACGTGAAAGAGTAGCGCAACGACTCACAGTGTTCTATTTTGAAAAAAAATGGACAAAATGAAATATCTCGCGAACGGATATCGATAGCCGGATGAATCCAAAGGCATTTTAAAGTTGAAGTAATGTACAATAAAGGAAAAATAGTCCAGTACTGATCATTTGACCCTGTGACCTCGGAAATGAAAAATGAAAGTCGAATAAATAACGTATTTTCGGCTTTTTCATTGTAGACTTTCTGGCTATCAATTTTTTCGATCAAAAAAATATGTACTCTTGTAGTGTTTGATGCAAGGAATCCGAATTTGATGTCAGAATTGTTCTATCGCACACCAATTTGTTTTTAAATCTCAAAACTCCATAAAAAATACGAAAAATTCACCCTGAAAAAATGGAGCATTATTGAGTAATTTCGACTTCAAATTCGGATTCAGCGAATCAAAATACATTTGTAGATGCATATATGAATTATTAAAATTTAAGGGTTATTAAAAAATGGCATTTTTTACAATATTTTCATGCTCTTTAATAAAATTGTATTAAATGCAAGCGTTTGTGTACCCATGTATTATGATAAGCTGAATCCAAATCCGAAGTCGAAATTACTCAATAATATTCCATTTCTTTCAGGGTGAATTTTTCGTATTTTTTATGGAGTTTTCAGCTTTAAAAACAAATTGGTGTGCGATAGGACAATTCTGACATCAAATTCGGATTCCTTGCATCAGACACTACAGGAGTACATATTATTTTGATCGAAAAAATTGATAGCCACAAAGTCTACAATGAAAAAGCCGAAAATTCGTTATTTATTTGACTTTCATTTTTCATTTCTAAGGTCACAGGGTCAAATGATCAGTACTGGACTATTTTTCCTTTATTGTACATTACTTCAACTTTAAAATGCAGTTGGATTCATCCGGCTATCGATATCCGTTCGCGAGATATTTCATTTTGTCCATTTTTTTTCAAAATAGAACACTGTGCGGCTCTCCTGCGCGCGGGACGTCACGCTGGACGTCGCGTATACTAGGCCTGCCTCGCTAACTAATAACCTTTCATAATCTTTATCTGTTCTTTCGAATTCTTTCTAATGTAAGAATAATATTTTATTGGCTTTTTAAAAAAAAAAAAAAAAAAAACAGAATTTCTTATCTAACAGCAATATAGTAACTATACTAACGCTTTTTTCTCAGTAGAGATAATTTTTCTTTGTTTTTCCTAACAGTTTTTCTCGGGAAGATTTGATATTCAGAACTTAAAGAGGTTTTTGTGAGCTTCAATGTACTTTCATCAATTGGAACAATAGCATGGTATTTTAATGTGCCTGGTATGAATTTAGCCACATCCAGTCTTGGTTTTAGTTTCAAGACAGTATCTTCATACGATTCTTTACTGCTATAAAAAACTTTGGTTTCTTTGCAATAATTTTTAGCCCAGTTATAAAGCTTTTCTCGCGTTAAAATATGATTATTAGAAGAAACTTGTAGACTCGATCGTTTTGCACCTCTTTATAGGTTGGCGCCTAGACCATCGCATGCACCTTTGCCATGCGCCGTGGCATAAAAATGCCACTTAGCTGGAACACCAAAATCTTTCTCTTGAAAAAGAAGATTTAGAAAATTAGATTTATATTTAAAATGCTGACCTGCTCCATCAGTCAAATAATAGACTTTTTTTACTATGAATATAGTTTTGAGGTAAGATATTATAACTTTTTGATATTCATAAACGGCAACCGTATCATGGATTGTCGGAAATCACAGCAATGCTTGCATGTTTAAGCTCTTCATTTTCTTTATAATATACAACAACTGTAAAAACAGTTGCTTGGTTGTTGTTCCAGTGGAATGATCGTGTAGAATTTTGTATAATAAACACATAATTTTCGGCAAAATCACAAAACACAAGAAATTCTCCTTGTTGAAGGTTGTTCCTTCAGTTACTTACAAAAAGTGATTGATTCTTAGCAAAAAAATCGTGAGATTTTAATTTTATCAAGGAGGGCGGGAGCGCTCCGAAGGCAAGTTATGTGTCCAAGAATGTAGAAGAAGCCTGGGGGACGACCGCGCTATTTATACTTTGAAATGAGTGTCCGAGATTTTGAAATATTTACTGCGTTTTTAAATCACTTCGAAATGAATCAAGATTAAGTTAAACAATGCGCTATTTTGTTGTACTATCTAAAAAAAAAGTTTTATGCAAAAAGATGCTCTTATATTAGAGATATCGAACAATAAAAAAATCTATGTTCCGTTTCCGATTCCGAAATTTTCTCCATGTTTCATCGTCGTCAGACTCGTTTTCTTCCCACATCCGGTTTCCCGTGTTTACGTACTCGACCTAACCTTATATATATATGGAACGTGACTTATGCAGACAATTTCTGAACTGGTGCGAGACTTATGCTGACTTTGCGGTACTTATGCGGACGTCCGCATAATTTTTACGTGTTAATTTTACATAAGTATTAACACGCGATGTCAACATTAGTCCTGTTTCATATATATATATATATATACATGAAGCGTATAAGTGCAAAAGCTGCCAAGGCACATTTACAATAAGGTTGAAAATTGAGTGGCCGATCACTCGATTTTCAGCCTTATTGCCAATGTGACTTGGCAGCTTTTGCACCTATACGCCTCACATGTCAGTATAAGTATATGAAATCAGAATTTCAGAAGAATCATAAATAAAATTCATAATATATATTTATTATTTTAGTTTATATAAAATATGTATATGTCAATATTCCGATAAGTTATTCATATTCTTCAAAGATCTTAGGAAGTCAACTGATGAGAAGAATTTATCTTTTCGTGTACCAACGGGGCAAAGAACTTATTAGATAAGTATTTAATGGTTAAATGTTAAATGTCAACTGATAAGAATTTTTCTATCGGTCTTACAGTCTTACAAATTAAATTAAAATAATTAATATTTATGGCAGTCAGATTGCCCTTGTTTATAATCACCCCTGCAGAATCTGAAATAAAAACTTAATTAAAACCTGGAAAAAACTTTGTTAGCAAAGGACGATCTGACTGCCCACCACCACCACATTGTCCAACGTTTCGAGCCCGCTCCGACTCCTCCTCAGGTACTGAAATGAAACCCGCGATACACCTCCTTATATACCCCCATACCCCCTTCTTTTTTCTTACCCCCATCACTCTACCACATTCCCCTCTCCAACTTTCCATTCTTACTTAAATTAATAAAGAATGATAAATGTTATCTAATTTACGTGACTCTATCATTAAATTTACATTATTCTGATTTCTTAGAATGTGAATACTTTCAAGGCTTTCCCTCTTACATTTATTCTTAATCCCTTGTTCCAAAATATCCACACTCTCAAAAGCGAAAGAATGCAAACTATTTAAACAATGTTCTTTCAAAACCGATGTACAACTTGAGCTGCGTAAACTATATTGATGTTCATATATTCTCTTTTTCAAATATCTACCTGTTTGACCAATATAACAACCATTACAATCCCTACAATTAATTTTATAAACTACTCCCGATTTTAAACATTTATCATCCTTGTCTTTACAATTACTAATTAACCTTTCTAAATTATTATCGTTTCTAAAGAAAACTTGAATATTATGTTTACTGAAAACCCTTCTAATCCTTTCCGACAAACCTCTAACATATGGTAAACTAAAATATGCGTTCTTTCCATTTCTATTCCTTGTTTGATTATCTACCCGCTGCTTCAATCCACCATTATAAATTTCCCACACTCTCTCATTAATCATTTTGTCAATAAATTTTACCGGATAACTGTTCTTAATAAATGTTTCTCTAACTAAATTTAAATTCTTTTTCGTAAAATCTTTATGTGACAATTTAATCGCTCTGTCAATGACACCTTTGATCGCACCTGTCTTGTTTCCGAATTGGTGGTGAGAATCAAAATTTAAAAATCTACCTGACCATGTAGGTTTTCTATACCAATCTAATTTCACTCTATTATTATTAACTCTAATGACTCTAATATCTAAAAAACTCAATTGATCATCTTTCTCAACTTCTTTTGTGAATTTAATTCTATCATGGATAGAATTAAACACATCCACCAGTTCATCCACAAAACATTCAGATACAACTTCAAAAATGTCATCAACATATCTTTTAAAAATAATTGGCTGAAAAGCCAACTTAGACAAGGCAACACTTTCCAATTTTTCCATTACTAAATTGGCTATAACAGGTGACAAATGTGACCCCATTGGACAACCATATCTTTGCTCATATAAACTATTATCAAAAGAAAAAATTGTGTTTTTAAAAACCAAATTAAGTGCCTTTATAAATTCATTTTTTGTTAAACTAGTATGTACTTTAATTTCAGACCATTTATCTGGTATAATATCATTTAACAACTCTAAAGGTATATTTGTAAACAAAGATACTACATCCAATGAAACCATCCTATGATCATTCGGAATAATAATATCTTTCATTATATTATAAAAACTCCAACTATCTTTAATATATGAATTTGTTTTACCCACTATCTTGAGCAGTATATTAGACAAAAATCTAGCAAGTCTATACGTCGGAAAATTTATCGATGATATTATTATTCTATATGTCAACTGTTCCTTGTGAATCTTAGGAAGCCCATAACATTTAGCTACAGTGCCATTTTCACATTTTAAATATTTAAACATACTATCCTTAATATAAGCTTTTGTTTTCCAATGCAACAATAATTCTTTCAATTTATCTTGTAGTCTATTGATATGTGGATTCCTAATTTTCACGTAAGTGGTATCATCATCCAACATAAGTTGAATTTTATTAATATAATCCCTTTTATCTGAAACTACAGTTACATTTCCTTTATCTGCTTTTTGGAAGATCATATTCGGATTCTCTCTCAAGAATTTCTTCGTTATTTTTAATTCACGGAATAAATTACTCTTCAAATAATTATCAAATCTATGTTCTCTTTTAAAATTATCAATAACTTTAACTAAAGAATTCCTACATTTTTTTTAAACTCTAGATTAAAACTACTCATACTACTTTCTACCTCAGCGATGATATTGTTGATCGGAAGAAATTTACTTGAATATGATATTCCAAATTCAGCACCCTTTGACATGATATTTGCCACTTCTTCTGGTATTACTTTGTCAGTTAAATTTCTAAACCAATCCTTATTAACATTGTTAGTTTGATTGACCTGAGAGTGTTTTCTATGCTTTAAATATTCAAATTTTCTTTTTAATTTACTCCTATGGTTATATTTTACTTTTTCAAAGTGCCTCTTTTGACCACGAAAAAATTCTTGCAAATCATTCTGTTCTAGTTTGTTATATAAATATCTTTCAAGCTCTAATATATATTTATTCAAACGGTTAATTTCAAAATTCAAATCTCTAATTTCTAAGTTAAGTAATTTATTTTTGAAAAAGAAAATATTTTTCCGTAGGTCATAAGAAACTCTTTTGTTGTAATCCCGATAAAAACCCTTATCATCAAATTTTTTCTCAATATGTTTAGGAAAAATATTTGATTTTTTACACCTTAGAAGAAAAGTGAGTTGCTCCTTTAAAATTACAATCCTTAAAATCATTTTTACCCATTTTGAGCAATAACCTTTCACCACCTTCCCATAAATCCCATATATATCTCTAAAAAACATTTTACCCCACCTTTAACAGACCTTAGTTTTATCGTTAAAAATATTACTTATGTCGACTGCAATTTACTATCAACTGATAAGAATTTTTCTATCGGTCTTACAGTCTTACAAATTAAAATAAATTAGGGTATATAAGGAGGTGTATCGCGGGTTTCATTTCAGTCCCTGAGGAGGAGCCGGAGCGGGCTCGAAACGTTGGACAACGTGGTGGTGGTGGGCAGTCAGATCGTCCTTTGCTAACAAAGTTTTTTCCAGGTTTTAATTAAGTTTCTATTTCAGATTCTGTGGGGGTGATTATAAACAAGGGCAATCTGACTGCCATAAATATTAATTATTTTAATGTAATTTGTAAGACTGTAAGACCGATAGAAAAATTCTTATCATTTGATAGTAAATTGCAGACGACATAAGTGATATTTTTAACGATAAAACTAAGGTCTATTAAAGGTGGGGTAAAATGTTTTTTAGAGATATATATGGGATTTATGGGAAGGTCGTGTAAGGTTATTGCTCAAAATGGGTAAAAATGATTTTAAGGATTGTAATTTTAAAGGAGCAACTCACTTTTGATAAGGGTTTTTATAAAAATTTGATAAGGGTTTTTATCGGGATTACAACAAAAGAGTTTCTTATGATCTACGGAAAAATATTTTCTTTTTCAAAAATAAATTACTTAACTTACAGATTAGAGATTTGAATTTTGAAATTAATCATTTGAATAAATATTTATTAGAGCTTGAAAGATATTTATATAACAAAGTAGAACAGAATGATTTGCAAGAATTTGTTCGTGGTCAAAAGATGCACTTTGAAAAAGTAAAATATAACCATAGGAGTAAATTAAAAAGAAAATTTGAATATTTAAAGCATAGAAAACACTCTCAGGTTAATCAAACTAACAATGTTAATAAGGAATTTAACTGACAAAGTAATACCAGAAGAAGTGGTAAATATCATGAAAAAGTGTGCTAAATTTGGAATATCATATTCAAGTAAATCTCTTCCGATCAAGAATATCATCGCTGAGGTAGAAAGTAGTATGAGTAGTTTTAATCTAGAGTTTTAAAAAAATGTAGGAGTTCTTTAGTTAAAGTTATTGATAATTTTAAAAGAGAACATAGATTTGATAATTATTTGAACAGTAATTTATTCCATGAATTAAAAATAACGAAGAAATTCTTGAGAGAATTCGAATATGATCTTCCAAACGGGTATATAAGGAGGTGTATCGCGGGTTTCATTTCAGTCCCTGAGGAGAAGCCGGAGCGGGCTCGAAACGTTGGACAATGTGGTGGTGGTGGGCAGTCAGATCGTCCTTTGCTAACAGTTTTTTCCAGGTTTTAATTAAGTTTTTATTTCAGATTCTGCGGGGGTGATTATAAACAAGGGCAATCTGACTGCCATAAATATTAATCATTTTAATTTAATTTGTAAGACTGTAAGACCGATAGAAAAATTCTTATCAGTTGATAGTAAATTGCAGTCGACATAAGTAATATTTTTAACGATAAATGTTAAATGGTTAAAATCATTTTTGAAAAATTGATACTTTGTGTGAATTTTTTATTTTCACAGATAATCAAGATTTTTGGGAGTCATTAAAATTTGATTTCGAATTGAATTGGATACTTTATTTATACTTATAATATAGCAGCTGATCTAATAAATAATGAGGTGGAAAAAAATCGAAACTTATAAGGTAAGGTAAAACAGTATAATGACAATAAAAATTTTTGTTATTAAAACTATAATGTTATTGTGTTTATTCTAGGTTAGGTGTTATAATAAGAGTTATCCAATGTCTCGAAAGTTAATCTATGTCTATGTTTATTCAATGATATCTGATTTTTTTATTCAAGTAAACACATTTTACCATTTGTTCACGAGAAAATTAAGAAGAATCCCTTACCTGGGCTTGAAAGGAGAACTAATGATTTAATCAAATGGTTAAATAAGTTGGATTTTACTGGAAGTGGGAAAAAGTTGCAGCCAGTTTTGCAAAAATTTAACATCTCGAAAGCGTATGGTTCGGTAAAAATACATAAAACTGGTTTCCCCGTAAGACCAATAATTTCTGCAATTAATTCTCCTACATATTCCTTATCAAAGTTTTTTGCTAAATTTCTACAAAAAAATTTAAAAACTCCTGTTTCTCATATTAATAATAGTTTAAAATTAAAAGAAAAAATAGATAATATCCAAATTCCGTTGGATCACGAGATTATTAGTTTGGATGTTGTTAGTTTGTTTACTAACGTTCCGGAATATCTAGTTTGTAATGCTATAGAAAAGAGATGGCACCAATTGCATAATAAGATAAATATTAATTGTTCTGAATTTCTACATGTTATAAAGTACATTTTAAATAATAATTATTTCCAATTTAATGAAAAATTTTACAGACAGACTTTTGGATCAGCTATGGGTAATCCCATAAGTCCGATTCTGTCGGATATAGTTATGGAAGATCTAGAATCTTATTGTATTAACAAATTACAATCAAAACCGATATTTTACTTTCGATATGTAGATGACATTGTGTTGTGTATTAAAAAGAATAACATAGAGGACACACTTAATATTTTTAATTCCTATGACACGAACTTACAATTCGCTGTCGAGCGATCGCAAAATAATAGGATTAGTTTTTTAGATTTAGAAATTATTGAGAATCAATAAAGAACGATTATCAGAAATTGGTATAGAAAACCAACCTTCTCAGGACGATATTTAAATTACAATTCACACCATCCTCAAAGTAACAAAATAGCCATTGTTTACTGCCTCATTGATCGAGCAATAATGTTATCACATAGTAGTTTCCATAAATCCAATATTTCTTTTATAAAAAAAGTCCTACAGCAGAATGATTACCCACACGACACAATAGATTTTCATATAAAAAAACGGTTAAAAAAGATGAAATGTGATAAAAATAGGTTACAAATAAACAGTTGCAATGAAAAAAGATACATAAGTCTACCGTTTGTTAAAGAACTTGAAGTTTTCATAAAAAGTTTTTTTAAGAAATGTAATACAAATGTCGTTTTTAGTACAACTAATACATTAAATAATATTATAATATTAGGGAAGGATAAAAACCAAAAATCTAATAATGCGAATGTTGTTTACAAAATTAAATGTAACAATTGTAATGCGTCATATGTAGGGCAGACAAGCAGACGACTGAATGTGAGAGTAAAAGAACATCTAAAAAAATATTCGGATGGAGACCAAAATTCGTCATTATTTATACACACTACTGATAATAATCATACAATAAATTTCCAGAATATTCAGATATTAGACACCGAATGCAACAGAGGAAAACGACTCTTCTCTGAAGCATTATTTATTCATACCAAAAAAAATTTTATTAATAAACAATTTGAAATAAACAGACTGCCAATGAATATAACACCTTGAT
This sequence comes from Torymus aiolomorphi, assembly GCA_036365515.1. NCBI lineage: Eukaryota > Metazoa > Arthropoda > Insecta > Hymenoptera > Torymidae > Torymus > Torymus aiolomorphi. The sequence goes on from CM070876.1 coordinate 87,179,308, forward strand.
AAATAATTGCGAATTTCTGGTCTCTATCTGATATGATGTCAAAGTATCGATGTGAAGAGGTATTAGGAGCGCACGTATGGTGAAAGTCTAACAACATCTCTCATAGATATACACTATTCACATACAAGTTCATCTAGTCAAGACTACTGATGCCACTTCCTCCAAAACATGCTTTCGTGAATCTGAGGATAGTTGTCTGTGTGATACACCGATTTTCACATACAAATAATTTTAGTATATAAGCGTGAATTTTGTAATATATCGTTACTGACGAGCGGATTGTTGCCCGCAAAACAACGTTGACTACAATAATTTAATTATTTGTAAGTTTGTACATAACTTTTAATTTTTAATTGTAATTAGTTTAATTATTAGTTTATTAAACATGTGTATTGAATTGTCATTAGATTCCTGAAGAGGGACATAGCCCAAATGTCTGAAACATTGAATAAAAGATCAAACTAATAAAAAGGTGTTTGTTATCAAAATTTATTGAGAAAAAATACCTTTTGACCTTGGTAGAAGATCGGCCATAAGCTGCAGATACGTCAAAAAATAAATAGATCATCTATTGAGTTGGAAATCATATTGGAGTTGGTGCAGTTTTTTTAAGACTTATAGAACAAGCTCAGCCTCTGCTTTTCCTGAGGGATTGGAAACTCACTGGTAACAAATAGTGTAGTGACTTGCCCGATACAAATATATTATTGTATTGTTAAAAGTGACATCTAATCAATATTCATAAATATAATATAATTAAAGTGTCAGTGCATGTTTCCAGATTAAAATAAAATGTTTTGTGTAATAAATATATCAGTTTGAAATATTTGGAGAGTAGCTTAAGTGTCTATTAATAAATAATTAAGTGTTATGAGGTTCATAAAATTTTTATAATACCCTTTTGCATAGAACAAAATATTGGTGAGTAGTGACAATACTTCAATATACTTAGTCGATATCAAACATTATATATACTTGTACCAAAGGGGCAATTAGAGAAGTATTTATATTTATGGCTAATGTTAGATGGCTAAAATCATTTTTTAATTTTAAAAATAGATAATTTGTGTGGATTTCTATTTTTACAGATTATACAAGATTTTGTTGGAGTCATTAAAAAAATTCGATTTTAAATTTAATGTTGTATACTTTCTATATATAGGTATATATAGATATAGAAAGTTAAAAAATAAAAATATAACAAAAAGAGCAGCTGATCTAACAAATGATGAGGTGGAGAGATAATAAGGTAAACTTGCGTAATGGCAAAAATATAAATTTTAGTTTTTGTTATTAAAACTATATAAAAAAATTATTTTTTTCTATTCTAGGTTAGGTGTTATAAAATAGGAATTGAAAGGTAATTCTTATTATGCTTACTGATTTTACAAGTATAACACATTTTACCATTCTCAGGCATGACCTACAGAAAATAGTAAAAAATAGATCTAAAATAGTTGCTTGCTGGTAAGATATTTTTTTTATTACATTATTCAGAAAATCAATACACATGAGAAAGAATATTAAAAAAATATATATTCTACTTATTTAGGGTGTGAATGTGGTTTTTCAGAAACATTTTTTGTAGCCCCTGTAAATACAAGAACATCAGAAAATAACGTAGAAATATCCTGATTTGATTCTCCAATGTGTATACAAGATCATCATATAGATTATCAATCAAAATGTTACAAAAGCTGTTAGGAAGCACAAACTAAAATGTTTTCGACAGTATTGCAATCATTACAAATCAATGCCTGAAGAAATGTATGAAAAAATCTACAAGCGTCATCTACAAGAAAATAACATAGAAATATCCTGATTTGATTCTCCAATGTCTATACAAGATCCAATAGATTCTCCAAATGTGACAGAAGTTGTTAGGAAGCAACAACTAACATGTTTTAGACAGTATTGCACTCAAAGTACGAAAAAAGTATTATGTTTTGAAGTTAGTTATTCAAAATAAAAAAAATCGTGATTTTAATAGATCATCTATCTACTTAATTGAAAATCATATTAGAGATGGTGAAGTTTTTTGAAGACTTATGGAATAATTTGTGCTTTTCTTGAATGATTGGAAAATCACTGATGACAAATGACATAGTGATCTGCCCGATACAAATGTATTATTATTGTATTGTTAAAAAGTGACATCTAATGAGTGTTTTGTGTAATAAATAAAATAAGTACCGGTATGATGTGTTACAGGAAGTGTTTATAACCAAATGTTACAACTTCTACTCAAAATCAGTTTAAAATATTTTGAGAGTAGCTTAAGTGTGTGTTAATAAATAATTACGTATTATGAGGCTCATAAATAATAAACTTTACAATTTACAATAAACTTTTGCATAGAAGAAAATATTGATGAGTACGTGTAGTGACACATGAGCATAAATGAGCATATTTATACTACATAACTTATTATCCTTATTTGAGATATTTACTCAAGCATCTTGATGAATGAACATTGATTAAATACTGAAAAATTCTTGACTAACAAATGATGAGGTGGAGAAAAATCTCTAAACTTATAAGGTAAGGTAAAACAGCGTAATAACAATATAAATTTTTGTTATTAAAACTATAAAATTAGTATTTTTATTCTAGGTCAGGTGTTATAATAAGAGTTACCGATGTTGAAAGTTAATAAGTCTATATTTAAAAAAATGATTAGCTACTTGTCAATTCTAAAGATAAGATCGTATATTAACAACCACCTCTATTTCATTGTATCTGATTTGTTATTTACAATTACAACACATTTTACCATTCATAGACATGACCTACAGAAAATAGAAAATAGATCTTCTGAAATAGTTATGGTAAGATATTATTATATTCAGAAAATTAACACACATGAGAATGAATATTAAAAAAATATATATATTCTACTTTATAGGTTGTGAATGTGGTTTTTCTAAAACATTTTTTTTTAGCCTCTATAAATACAAGTTTTCAAGATCACCTTCATGAATCTTTCTCTTATTTTACGCTAATTTTGAATTCAAAGCTCCTGTTGTTTGTCCATATGTTGGTACTATACAAAAACATACTTTCGCATATTATAGACAGCTGTCTGAAGAAATGGAAATCTACAAGTGTCAAGCGTCATCCACTGGAAAATAACATATAGAAATATTCTGATTTGATTCTCCAATGCGTATACAAGATTCAAAAGATAATGATCAAAATGTGACAAAACTCCTCTCTCTCACCTCCTTCCTCGCTCCTCTCTCTCACTCTCTCTCTTTCTAATATAAGAACCTAAATATTTTTATTATCTACCAACAAGATATTTTTTCCATAGACCAAAAATTCATGGAGTAATTGAAAAATTCGAAAATTAAAACATTTTTTCAAAAACGAATGTTGGGAAGATTTCTTATTTTAAAATTTTTCAGATAATATATAACTTTCTACGAAAGTATAAGGTAGGACAAGTTATGTTCGTTGTTATTATACTGAAACATAATTATTAATAATATACATTAATTATTTATTCTTATAATTATTAAAATCGGTAATATAGCACAATTTTTTTTCAATTTCTTACGTTCATCTCTTTAAACTGATCTTCTCAATAAGCAGACTACACACATGAATGTAATTTTTCTACATGATCTTTTATATACTGCTTTAATAATAAATCAAATTTGTGGTTTTTAAAATAAACCAAGAAAATATTCACACCTGCATTGTTCATTGCAAATTAAACAAAAGAAAGTAGTAAAATCAATAATCGATGATCAAGTAAACTTACGTCCACTTGACTAAAGTATCTTAGTTTTAGTGAAATAAATAATTAGTCGTATATATATAGACTATACAAATCAAATTTTTCTACATGTTTCTAATAATAAATCAAATTTATGGTTTTTAAAATAAACCAAGAAAATATTCACACCTGCATTGTTCATTGCAAATTAAACAAAAGAAAGTAGTGAAATCAATAATCGATAGTCTAGTAAACTTACGTCCAGTTGACTAAAGTGTCTTAGTTTTAGTGAAATAACTAATTAGTCGTATATATTACAGGTGCCCATTTTGACTTGACACTGAAAATCAAACAAAAGAAAGTAGTGAAATCAATTACCGATAGTCAAGTAATGCAATCAACTCTCTTCGAAATAATCATTACGAGTTTCCTAAGAAATGTAGTGAAAATTTTTTCATCCATCTATACAAATTAAGCATAAGTAAGTATTGAAATCAATTTTTCATAGTTAAGTTATCATAAGTTAAATTGAGTGACATAATAGTACTTTTTGTATCTCGGGGGTAAAGTTAGACTTCACATCCGCGTCGTGATAATAAACCCAATGGCTAATTTGAAATTGAGAAAGAATAACGAAAAGTAATGATGTGCGGATAACTATTATGTAATTATTTCTTTATAATAGGTTTAGTATCAGTTAAAACATTAAAATAGTTTTCACTTTCAGCGACGTAAAGTGTGTAGATTCTATATAGGCTTTTGCGGGAGTAAAATTTAATGTTGCACTTCACGCCCTTGGATTGCCTAATTGGCACACCATATATTTTCAAAAAAACGATCTGATCGCAATACTCGTTCCCCAGTAAATATAATCCCTGAGAGAAGTTTTTCTAGCCATTGGGTTTATTATCACAACGCGGGTATGAAGTCTAACTTTACCCCCGAGGTACAAAAAGTACTATTATATCAGTCAATTTAACTTATGATAATTTGACTATGAAAAATTGATTGCAATACTTTCTTGTGTTTAATTTGTATAGATGGATGAAAAAATTTTCACTATATTTCTTAGGAAACTCGTAATGATTGTTTCGAAGAGAGTTGATTGCATTACTTGACTATCGGTAATTGATTTCACCACTTTCTTTTGTTTGATTTTCAGTGTAAATTCAAAATGGGCACTTGTCATATATAAGACTAATTAGTTATTTCACTAAAACTAAGACACTTTAGTCAAGTGGACGTAAGTTTACTTGACTATCGATTATTGATTTCACTACTTTCTTTTGTTTAATTTGCAATGAACAATGCAGGTGTGAATATTTTCTTGGTTTATTTTAAAAACCATAAATTTTATTTATTATTAAAAACAGTATATAAAAGATGATGTAGAAAAATTACATTCATGTGTATAGTCTGCTTATTGCGAAGATCAGTTTAAAGAAATGAACGTAAGAAATTGAAAAAAATTGTGTTATATTACCGATTTTAACAATTATAAGAATAAATAATTAATGTATATTATTAATACTTATGTTTCAGTATAATAACATCAATTTTTCTCCCTGTATGTCCATAAAACCATTAACATTTACAGTTTTAGAGGCTATTATACACCGATCTGTTTGCAACCATGATTCATACTCTGAAAAATATCTCTTTCATCAAAACATTCAAGCAAATGTGTACGTAATATGGACATATTGGGGCAATCTAAACAGTTACGCAAATAGCATCTATCGTGTGCATCATTACACATAATTGCTTGGATGCAATCGTGGTAGTTTTTAAGAGGCAATCTAGTAGTTCGTGATGGTGGCCTCAATTGTGTAAATTTAGTAAAACCAATATTAACGTATTCATTTTCTTTTTTATATGAACTATATAGTTCATTTAAATTACCAAGCAGTAATGTTTTTTGAACATGTTCTCTTTTACCATTGCTCTGCTTAACAGATATGTAATCTTTTAAATCTGGCATAATTCGGCTTACATCATCTTTTTCATAAAATGTTTTCCCTGAATTTACAGTTTCAGTTCAAAGTAGTTTGCCACTTTTATTAGCAGGTATTGAAAAAATTCTACTTTTAGCTACTAAATTTTTTGCTTCGCGAGCTTCCCGTTCAGTGCAAGCGAATTCTCGCATTAAGTCCCTACGAGACCAAAACTGAGGCGCAAAAGTTAGTATCTGAATTCTCTCTTGCTTATTTGTTGATTCTGAAAATTTTTTCTTTATTTGTTCAATAACTGCAACACCAGCTTTGTGATACTCATCGTTACACACTATTTTAGCTTTTTTAGCATCAGCTGTAGGTAATAGCTTATTACATACCTAGGCCGATAAAATAAGAAATGTCTCAGATCACATGTAATTGTCGGCCGAGGCGAAGCCGAGGTTGACAAACATGTGATCTGAGGCTTTTTTTTTTACCGGGCAAGGTGTGTATACTATTTTTCTGCCCGACGGCGCCGGAAAGCGGCAACTTCGTTTCGCGCAGCGGCCGTAAAGTTGGCGCTTTCCGTCCGGAGGACAGAAAACTTGATTTATGTTTGTAAATTTGGCGTTGACAGTTAGAACAAATTTTTGCTTTTTCTGGTACTAAGGTATATTCTCTTCTTAAAAGTGTTGGAAATTCGATCAAATCTTTTATTTTATATGAAGGATGATCATTTTTATTTAAAGGATATATGAATTTTAATTTCCAAGTTGAATCCATTTTAGTTGCTACAATAAACGAAAGAAATAACGATACAAAGAGTTACCGATGATTTAATCCTCAAATACACGAACGACACTATGAAATCCAATTTGATTCTATCGACAGAAATTCGAAAAAATTTCGAAGAGGAATAAGATGAAAAGTCATTGCAATTATATACTTTTGACGTGACGTTTCACATACAGATAGAAAATTCCGATATGAAAGCCACCTATCGAAAGAAAAATGAATCATGCGGTGCCGCGCGACGTCCCGCGCGCAGGAGAGCCGTTGCGCTACTCTTTCGTGTTCTATTTCTCGAAGAAAACATCCTGTACAAATTATGACAAAAATCATTTCCTATGTAATAAATGCTCAGGTTTCGATCTAAATGGTCAAAAAAAATATTAAAAATACACTTTTTGAGATATAAGACGTTTTGTACTTTTTGAAGGTGAAAACGGAAAATTTCGGAAAAACTGCCTACACCATTGGAAAGCTGAGGAAAAAATACATCGGAAACGCTTATGAAACAATTTTTTAGTTACATTTTAGTACCATAAACATGAGTTAGAAATAGCTCGATTTGACGCTCGAGCGCGGCGCTGGAGCAGTTGATGTGAAACGCCTCATATATATTTTTATATATATATGTATATATATATATATATATATATATATATATATATATATATATATATATATATATATATGTAGGTCTGGTCGTATAGCTTACTTGCTAACTGACTTATATATAAAAAAATTGACTAAGTATTATAATTTTGAGGTTCAATGGATACAATATAGTGTGTTGACAATATAAGTTTAGTTGTGGTATGGCACATTAATGAACAATTAACAAAAGTGTTCTTTGTAACACGTGATATACATATAGGGTATTAATTTTATATCAATATTTTATCACGTGTTACAAAGAACACTTTTGTTAATTGTTAATTAATGTGCCATACCAAAACTAAACTTATATTGTCAACACACTATATTGTATGCATTTAACCTCATAATTATAGTACTTAGTCAATTTTTTATATATAAGTTAGTTAGTAAGTAAACTATACTACCAGTCTTACATACAGACACTATTATGCATCTCTGTAGGATATCAGTTGGTCAGATATATATCTGTATATATGATGTAACGACAATTATTCTGGTAATAAATAATATTAATAATTTACGTCAATGTTAGTGACGATTTCTTCCCAAAGCGCATTACAAGTTATCTTAATAAACAAATCTGGTTTTCCATAGTTTTGAACTAGAACCATAGCCTCTATAAAATGTTGATGTAATACCCGTGGACTTCCTGAAAAACTTGATGGCAATATTAACATTTTTCCAATTTTTTCTATATTTTTAATTTCTGTAAGTTTCTTTTCGAGGTGGTCCATTAAGCCTTTGTATAATTCAGTTCTTGATATACATTGTTGTCTTTTTAGACAATATAATCTAGGACTTTCTACTTTTATCCATGCATCACCGATATATTGTTGAGTTAATTTTCCTAAATTCAAAAATGAATTAAAACCGTCTCTAATGCTTCATTTGTACGAATAAAATTGTAGAGATGTAATGTTATTTTTACAATTACGACATTTCATATTAGGCATCCATCCAGAACCACCTGCAGGATACATTAGCGGATACGTCATAGGATCAGCGTGTTAACTTCTGCATGGTATATTTATAGGCCCATCAGACTTATAATGTATACAGATATCTCTTTCGATTGGTGGTTCGCCATAGTTTTCAACAAAAACAACAGCTACTTCATTACACGTAGCTTGATTATATCTATGTTTGTCTTTTGGATTTCTTATAATTAACATTTTTATTAGTGCCGGTTGAGCCCCGTTTTTAATCGAACATGCCTTTTCTTGGTTTTCTACTTCATGCATCATCTTGTAGGCCTCTGGGTATGGATTCAATCTTTTTATTATAATATCTAATTGTTTTATCATTGGCATTGAACATTTAAATTTATCAATATATCAATTTTTACTTACTTCTTCATTGTCAAGAATGTACAATTGCCCACACTTTCGTCTATCTTCTTCATTGGGATGCAGTGCATATGTACTATGGTAAAGTTGTCCACATATCCGTACGACAGAAGGACTTTTACCAGGTAATTTCGCAAAAGTTGCTCCAAAACTGGTAAAGGCTAAGGCATTGTTATAATATCTAATACATTGCTTAAAATTTTTACTTACAATAGTGTTTCCGATTGCTAATTCTGTAATTTCTCGTGGATATGTAGGATCTTCTTGTAAACTTACTTTTCCTTTATGACAACAGCAAAATTTACATCTAAGATCTAATTGTAAGTTACCAACATTATTTTCCTGTATTAAGTTTTCATTTATTAAAGTATTTGCTATAGAAGCCGGTTTGAATACTGTATTATTTATTTTGTTGGATTTCTTGTACTCTAAAATTTTATGTTCTTTTTTTTAATAATATAATCGACTTTTTGATGCATTTACTTCTTTTACATTTTTTTTAACTTTATTCTTTCATATTTTTTTTCTTTTTTTTTATTATTTTCCGTTATTTTAGAAAAACTCAATAGATTCTTTGTTACACCTTCTACAGAATAATGGTTATTTAAATTAACTTCTACTTGATGGTAGTAATTTTTAAAAACGGTTTTGGCTCTACCTAATTTTGTCGCTTTCAAAACGTTGCCATCCGGCAATTTAACATCAATAGGATTTCTTAATTGTATGTGACTACAATAATAATCTTGGTTGTTGATAATGTGATCGGTCCACCCACTATCTAACAACCACTCGATTTCGTTATGATTTTTATACTCACTTTTCTTTTCCTGATTAAGATTCACTTTAAGGGAAGAAGGAACCGATTTTTGGCTAAAAATCGATTTTTTTAATCGTTTTATACTATTTTTTAGGCATTTTTCTACCCGAAAATCTACTGCTAATGTCATAGTTTTCATATTTATTTAATTTGATTTATTTAACATTTATCGTTAACAACACAATTTAGCGTTTTTTGCATTTTTTATAATACTTTTCTCTTTTTGACAAATCCAGTTCATGTACAATTATACCTCTCGACTTTGCTAAATTCCCTTCGAAACTACACAATTACTATTCAATTTTAATATTTAAACTTAGTTTGCTCATATAATTTTATAAATAAATCGTCCAGCTGTTATAATAAACTCCATTTGAATCGAGTCATCTATATGGACCATCTTATCGACTACGGCCCATTCGTTACACGCAATAAGGAACAGGTAACAGGTATAGTACATGGGTACTATATACATAAGGTCATATACAAAAGAAATAAGTGCTGTTCCTTATATACATATATAGATATAGTAACCTATGTAACTTGCTGTATCAGTTCCATTCCTTTTTGTACATAGTGGATCTAACTTCACATTTATTGTCTTTCTGAGTTGATCAAAAAATCGTATATGTTACCCTCAAAAATTTGTTTAGGTTTGCTGCAGTAAAATTGTAATTAAAATTCATTCAAAAAGTTTAATAACACTTATTACACAATATTAATATTTAATTAATAATTAAATAATAATAAAAAATCATTATTAAAAAGTGTTTGCTTCTTGTAAATATTCAATTTTGTTTTGAAAATGCACATTTTATCCAGTAAGCGGCATGTGACAAGAAGCAAATATGTTTCTAAAAAAGAGGGAAAAACAAATGCAAATAATGGTGGATAAACGAAAAAATTGATAACGATAGTGGCCCTGAAAAGACAGCGGTGAAAACATAACTAACAGCCCTGTTGATATAAGGGAAAGTGATGAATTCATTCTGGTACCCACAAGATTGTTTGTAATTTTTAAAAAGAAACAATTTGTAGTGCTTGCTCTACAAAATGTGATAGTGCTTCAATATCTGAGAGAAACAGATTGTGTGTAAAACTAGTGTTATAGTGTAAAAATTGTGAAACTGTTATCAGAGAAAATTTTACAAGTGCACGAATGGAATTTACAAGTAATAAACACGCAGCATTTGTGTTGAACCGAAAAACTGTAGAATCTACTAATGATATCCAGAATATAACTTTTGGTTTGAAGCTCACAAAAGTAGTCCAGGCTGCTGTGAACATTTGGAGTCGCTTGGTTCGAAAGAATGTTATGAGGTATTTAACACTTCTGTCTGATGAAGATGCAAAAACTTGGACTCCGCTTAATGAAGTGGCACCTTATGGAAAATCTATTTTAATATAATAAGAAGAATGCATCAAGCATGTATAAAAGTGAATGGGTAATTAAAGGCCTCAGTGAATTTGCTACTAAAGAAAAGGTTGGTGTAAAGTCAGATGGAGCGCTTACAGTTACTAAAATTAATATGTTGCAGAAATATTACAGAAGAGCAATTGTCAATAATACGTATGATTTGAAGAGTATGCAATATGCCATCCAAGCTAGTTTATACCATTGTTCATCGACAGACCAAAGACCTGCAGCAGATGTCCAAAGAGACTATTGGCATATTCCAAAATATCAGAGAAGCTTTATTGTGCAGAGAAAGCAAACCAAGCCAAGCGTACAGACTACAGAGCTGGTGAACATTAATCGGTAAATAATTGTTTTATATATAATTTATATAATTTTTCATTAAAATATGTTTGCTTATGTTTATTTAAATGACTTTAAAGTCATTTTTAACTATGATCGGTATTTGTAATTGTTTGTGTTGTTTTGCTCAACCAGTTTTGATATACGGGTTTGGGCTTTTTGCGTTCATTTTCTAAAATATAATTACTGCAAAATTACATTGAGACTTTTAGGTTACACCTTAATTTTCAATTCCTGTTCCACCATAAAATCATTAAAAATACAAGTTTTTTAATAGATAAAAAGTAACTTATGACTTATTAGCATGTAACGAGGTGCACTTTTCGCACCTCCTTGTTCGAAAAAAGGAAATACGAGACGCGCGAACTGAACTGCGGGCGCAAGGCGACGCTACACCCAGACCGAGCTATGTACACACATCGGTATACATAGCTAATCGCTGGTGTTTTCACTCTGTCGAGGTACACACACACACACGAGGCGCAAGCAGCCGACAACGACACGCTGCACTCGCACAGCCTTGAAGTCAGCACCGACAGCGAGGAGCAGTAACGCCTAGAGAGAGCCGAGTGGAGATGAGGCGTGATGAACGCCGAGACACATGTTCGCGCACTCGCAGACGACGCACACGGAAATTAGCACTGTGCGCCGAATGCGAGCATGCTCACGTGAGCTCGGCCGCCATGATGCGGCCACAGAGGCCGCCGAGGAGATACGCTGGCCACCGTCACACACCCACGCACTAACATCACCTACACCTCGCGTCATCAGTACAGACACACGCGAGCCGCGGATGCGCGCACAGGCTGTTCAACGGCCACGAGGCCGGCAGCCAGACGGAACGGAGAGAGACAGAACGCGCGACGATGCATGGAGGTTGCACACGAGACTGAGGACGAGGGAGAGACGACCGCGGCAGTCTACGTACTGCAAAGCGCGAGGGAGTGATAGATAGATAGATAGATAGCCTTTATTTACCAGAATGGCAAAATTTTAAAGTACAAAATAGATTAATATTAAAATACAAAATAAATTAACAATAAATAGTCTTAAATATTCTTTAACAGATATTCTTAAATAATATAACAAATAAACGTAGAATAATTAATATTTTGGTGAAGGGTCTATCACAGTCATATTCAATTGCGTAATGGCACAATACAGTCATAAATAACTAATCAAAGTCCAAAAGGAAAAATAACTTAGTGTATATACAATATCACAGTCAACTTAATATACGGCCGGCGGCCACGTTTATTTATTCATTTTCGATAGCTAGTAGCTAGTAGTGTGTGACAACCAAATACGAATGGAGGCTAGGGATCGATGTCGAATAGATGCTGACGCACCGCCCTCTTAAGCGCAGCAAAAGATGGCAGGCGACGAATGGAGGAGGGAATAGAGTTTCAGAGACGAGCACCCTGAACTTGGAAAGTTCCGGCACCAGTCTCCGTGCCCACCTTGGGGATGTTAAGTTCCCGCAGCTTTCCCCTAGCAGAGGGCCTGGGCGTATGTTTTTCGAAAAGATCCGCTAAGTAACCAGGCTTACGCATCCAAGTAATTTTATAGAGTAAGAGGGCTGTAAAATACAGCCTGCGTGAGTCGGTTCGAAGTCAGCCCAGCCGTTTCCGATAGGGGGTAATATGTTTATCCCTCCTAACCCCCAAAGTATACTTCACACATGTATTACTCAATCTCTGTAGTCGGGACCTTTGTTCGTTCGTCGCATTCAGACATACTACTGTGAAGTAATCAAGATGCAATTGGACTAGAGTCTCGACTAGTCTTTCGCGAAGCGTCTCATTGGTGCATGCCCTGATGAGCCTCAGACTGTATAGGACTTTATTTACTGTGTTAGTAATCGCGTCAATCTGAGGTTTTCACGTTAATTTACTGTCCAGCGTGACACCAAGACTCACAACTTCGCTACTGAATGGAATGAGAACCCCCTCCCCCAACCCAACACCTGGCAAGCCTTTCGAATTGAGATCATTGACATTTTTCTTTGAACCGAAGAATATAGCTTTGGTCTTGCCAGCGTTGAGGCTCAGGCCAGAGCGCTCAGCCCACTCAGCCACCATTTGTGCCGCCCTAGAAAGTCGAGCTATGGCCCCCAGAACTTCCTTTTTGGTGGTGTTTAGATAAATCTGAAGGTCATCTGCATAAAAGATATGATTTATCTCTAGTCCGTCAAGTATGTCGTGCAGGTCGTTGACATAAAGGCAGAAAAGTAGGAAACCCAGTACAGAACCCTGTGGAAGACCCATATTGGTTTCTAGGTAATTCGAGTTACCATTCTTTTGAGTGATTACCATCTGGGACCGACCTTGCAAGTATGATTTGATCCACAGGAGAGCTGCCCCGGAAAACCCTAGCTGCCGAAGCTTTCGCAGAAGCTTTGATGGCGAAATCGTATCAAATGCCTTACTAAAATCAAATAATAATAGAAGAATTACCTTCTTTTTATCGATGGCCATACGCACATCGTCCATCAGTTTAATCAGAGCTCTTTGAGTACTGTGGTGTTTACGAAAACCGGTTTGGAGGGGATCAAGAAGTTTATTTTCATTAAGATACTCCGTAATTTGGGTGTTGGCGAGCTTTTCAAGAACCTTGGAGAGGAAACAGAGCATTGCAATGGGCCGTAAGTCCGAGGCTGATGCTGGTGCCACTTTCTTTTTAAGTGCAACGAGCTGTGACCTTTTCCAGGCCCCCGGAAAGATCCCCTGAGCGAAAGACGAGTTGAAAATGTTGACCAGAAAGTCGCCAACAACCGGAAGAGCCTTTGCAATAACCTGCTGGGGAATTCCATCCGCCCCCTTCGCCTGCGAGGAGAAGTTAGAAATGACAAGGACAACATCATTATAATTTACCGGTTTAAAATGAAAACCCTCCTCATTCGCAGTATTTATCAGCTCCAATGCTTCGTCTATGTCTTCCAAAGGAGAGGAAGAGACCCCAGCGAAGTGAGCATTTAACTCTCCAGGCGTGAACCCGTGAAAATTCTCGTCTTTACGTTTCGAGAGGAGGCCAAAGTTACGCATTTCCTTCCAGATATTCTTATTATTATCGAGAGCATGAGTGAGATGTTGTTGTATGAAGGAATTCCGCTCTTCGATTAGGCGAACGTCGACCTCCTCACTGAGTCGGAGAAACTCATCGAGCAGCTGAGCTCTCCCAGTGTGCTTATAACGCCTGTGAGTAGCAGTGCGCTGATCAATGAGTAGCCTCAACTCAGGCCCAAGCCAAGGAGCATATTTTTTATTGCGACAAACCTCTTTAAGAGGCGCCAAATTGTTAATTACTACGTTAAGATTATGATTCAGTGAGAGCAAAGCACCCTCCAAGTCGGTTTCGATTGAGCTCGTGGCCATCCAGTCACATTGAGTGAGCATATCATTTAGTGCTTCCGGACTTATGCTCTTGTAGTCCCTATAAGAGAAAGATTCTCGAACGGGATTCAAAGAGTAAATGTCTACAGTGGCATCCAAAATGCTATGCTTTCCAAAACTGGGCAGACATTCGTTCTTGTACTCCAGTACTGTGTCGTTATCGTCCATCAAGATTAAGTCAATCCACGTGTGAGCGGTAGAGGTTCGATGCGTAGGGCCATGCTGAACAATTTGAAGAGAAAGCTCTTCCGCAAGACGCCGGATGGTGTTTGCGTCATCGGATGCCAACAACAGATCCGCATTCAGGTCCCCCATGATGATTTTGTGGCTAGTGAGAGAGAGACAGAGAGAGACGCGGCGCGTAGCAGCCGGCGCACTGCACGTCGTCTGCAGAGGGGAGCCGCGTGCATATCCAGCGTGAGAGCGAATGAGAGGGAGAATACGGCCACGGCAGCCTGTGCGCTGCCTATAGCCGTGTAAGTGTGATTATGGGAGAGAGGAAGAGGTAGCGCAGCGGCGTTCAACTGTGTGTGAGTAAGAGAGAGAGCGTGAAGGCCATCGGGAGCCTGCGAGCTGCATACGGCCGATGTGAGAGCGCGCGAAGGAGAAAGAGAGAGAAGCGCGGATGAGAGGATGCTATCGCCGAGTGGAGTTGCGGAGGCGCGCAAGCGTTTAAAGGTGCGCCGCCACTGATCGCGGTAATCAACTGAAGTCGGCCAGTTCAAAACTCGCGCGAGCAACAGGTGGCAGCAGAAATCGACGCGGGAGGCGCTCATCGTCGCGCATGGCCGATCACCACCACCGACTGGGACGTGAGATGCCTAATTGGTTGTTAGCGTCGCCAAAAGGGCGACAATAAAATTATGACGCGCGCCGATACCTGCTGCCAACCTGGACACCGACCCATATATAGTCAGGGGAGTGAGAGAGACGAAAAGAGACGCCGCGGAGGAAGAAAACGGAAGCGGGCAAGGGCCGCTTCCTTCGTGTCCATCCTTCGTGACTCGCCGTATTGTGTACACCATACCGTTCGAGCGTAAGAGTATTTTGTCCATTGGAGAGTTTGCTAGTAGTCTGTACAGGAGTCGTAGTTTTGTTTCTGCGTGTAGTCTGTACAGGAGTTGTAGTTTTGTTTCTGCGAGAGTGCGAGGAGTAGTACATACCGAAGTTGTGGTTTTGTCTCGGCGAGAGTGCGAGAAGTAGTACGTGCCGAAGTGGTGGTTTTTGTTGCGAGAGTGAGAGTAGTAGGGGAGTCGCAAGTAAACCGACGACGGAGGAGAGTAGCCAAGAGAGAGAAGGTTGCGAATGAACCGCCGGAGAAATAGAGGGAGAGCATGAGCAGAGTTGGAGCAGACCGCCGTGCGTCCGGTAAGAATTATATCGCTATCGTCGGGCGGCATTTTCTTTCCAGCCCCCGACCCTCAAAATTATACATATCCCTATCATCAAGCGAGACGAAAGTGCGTGCGTCCTCTCTCGCGTGTGAGCGTGAGTTTGCGTGTGAGTGCGAGTTCGCGTGCGGCGCACAGTGTTCTATTTTGAAAAAAAATGGACAAAATGAAATATCTCACGAACGGATATCGATAACCGGATGAATCCAACTGCATTTTAAAGTTGAAGTAATGTACAATAAAGGAAAAATAGTCCAGTACTGATCATTTGGCCCTGTGACCTTGGAAATGAAAAATGAAAGTCGAATAAATAACGTATTTTCGGCTTTTTCATTGTAGACTTTCTGGCTATCAATTTTTTCGATCAAAAAAATATGTACTCCTGTAGTGTTTGATGCAAGGAATCCGAATTTGATGTCAGAATTGTCCTATCGCACACCAATTTGTTTTTAAATCTCAAAACTCCATAAAAAATACGAAAAATTCACCCTGAAAAAATGGAGCATTATTGAGTAATTTCGACTTCAAATTCGGATTCAGCGAATCAAAATACATAGGTACATAAATACAAGTACACAAATTTGTAGGTGCATATATGGATTATTAAAATTTAAGGGTTATTAAAAAATGGCATTTTTTACAATATTTTCATGCTCTTTAATAAAATTGTATTAAATACAAGTGTTTGTGTACCCATGTATTATGATAAGCTGAATCCAAATCCGAAGTCGAAATTACTCAATAATATTCCATTTCTTCCAGGGTGAATTTTTCGTATTTTTTATGGAGTTTTCAGCTTTAAAAACAAATTGGTGTGCGATAGGACAATTCTGACATCAAATTCGGATTCCTTGCATCAAACACTACAGGAGTACTTATTTTTTTGATCGAGAAAATTGATAGCCACAAAGTCTACAATGAAAAAGCCGAAAATTCCTTATTTATTCGACTTTCATTTTTCATTTCTAAGGTCACAGGGTCAAATGATCAGTACTGGACTATTTTTCCTTTATTGTACATTACTTCAACTTTAAAATGCAGTTGGATTCATCCGGCTATCGATATCCGTTCGCGAGATATTTCATTTTGTCCATTTTTTTTTCAAAATAGAACACTGTGTGGCGTGGCGTGCGGCCATTTTGTGCGCCGTGATCGGGGACCGCCCGTGTAAAGCGTTCGGCAGAGGGAGTAGCGATTAAACTCCTCTTAATTGAACCACGCATTTCTTTATTTATTTTTCTGTTGCCCTTGTGTTGTGCCAGTGCGCGTCACCCGGCGCCCTGGAGTCTGTGACAGTTCTCGCGTAGCGTACGTTTGAGAGATTCTCATGCCACCCACGCCCGGTCTTCCTAGTCGCCAAGGGCATCGACCGCCCCAGGTCGTCGCAGCACCGTCCACGCCCCGAGGAGGGAAGAGTCTCCGAGCCAGGCAGAGGAAGGGAGGGGATCCACATCGTCGCCGTGGCCTGGCGCCCATAGAATTAAAATTCGGTTACGCCGACGCGATTAAGTCAGAAGAGTAGATTCACGCCGCGAGTTAGGATTTTGGGATTAATTAGTGGATATCACCGATTTCATCGAGAAATCCAAGCCCTCAGGGCGAGTCGGAACGTGGTACAGGGGAAAAAAAGTGCCACATCACAATGGCGCCAGCAACGTGGGGCCGGCAAGGGCACGAATAGGAACATCGGGAATTTACGTAGAAGCGACATGGAACGAGGCACGCGAGAGAGAGAAAACATTTGTGAGTCGAGCCGACTCACACCACACCTGCATGAAAATTTTATATTATTATTATCTTGTCATTTAATTATTCACATAAATTACTGGTTGTGTGAGGGAGAGAGAGAAGGGGAGTGAGCCCCGGAATACCCAGCGTATCGTGTACTCTGGCGGTCAGCCATTTTGAGGGTCGGACTCCCAATCAGGCTGTAGGCAAATTGCGATTTTTTTTCTGCGGCAGTCGGCGTGTCTCCCAACCACCGCCCGAGTACGGCCAGAAAAGTTTTACAAAGTTTGAAATTTCAATTTTTGCCGTTGCCAGCGTTACGAAGTTGGCAGAACGCTGCCGTCGCAGAAAATATATATCTTTTTTTTTTTGGTTTTGCTACGCTTCATCGACCATTCTAGGTGGACAAGGAAGGTAATCATTAGATTAAATTTATATAACATATCTTTAATTCATAAATTGTTTCTCGATTAACAAAGTCAAAAGTAAAATTCACCGCCCGATGAGACACGGCCGACTGCGTAGACGCGCCTTCGAGGAACCCTTGCTCTGGCGTGTTTCGCGGAATAAAGCGAGAAGGTTTTTTAATTGTTTTTGGATTCGATTTATATTCTCTGCTGTCGTACCACCGAGTAGGAAGTAGGAGTGAAATTTAATTTTTATATTAACTCCGTTCGCGGACCATTCGAGCAATATTCAAGGCGCTTTAGAGGCTGCCCGCATGTACCTTGGGTTTTCAAACACCACTGCCCATCTCCGCGTTGTGCATAATTATTGTAGTGTGAACTATCGGCTCCGAGCAAACTCAACCGCTGAGAGGGAAAGAAGAAGATCAACATGGATATCGCTAATCATCAACAAACCATGAAGAGGTTCCTGAAGATACAGGAGGTTAGGGCCATAAACTTGGAAGTTATATGCCTGTCACCTCAGCACCTGAAAGCGGCACTGAAGGAAAAGCAGCTGTGCACTGGAGGCAACACCGGCGAACGTCAAGACAGATTGCTACGCGCAAGTCTGAGGGTAGTTGGGCTCCCGCTGAAGGCTATTGCATGGTACGAGGAGGACGAACAGGAAGAAGCACCCTACGGTCGGGAATCAACAGGTGAGGAGGAGTTTGTAGCACAGCCTAAAGCAAAACGAGGGCGGAAGCCAAAATCCAACCAGAAGGGGACGGGGGAGATTACCACCATCACCGGAGATGACGAGAGACTACGCTCACGCTTGACGGAGATGCAGATCCAGGAAATCGTCGGAGCAATGGAACCGGTGACATTGACACCCGGACTCAACCGCCTTACCTCGGCCACCGCCAGCGAACCGGCCACCGCACCGAATCTACCGATGTCTGTCGCCACTCTTTCAAGACAGGAGGAGCACCGAACCATGTCAGGCCTACCTCAATACCTCGACGTCTCCCCAGAGCTGAGAAATTACTGGACCGGAAAGGCACGAAGTTGGCAGATGAGCACGTTGGGGGTACAGTATGTAAGGACGATCACGACGTCACAGAAGGACCAGGCCCCAAGGATAAGCCCCGGACATGGAGTCCCGCTGGCACAACCGACGCCGCGGCCGCGTCAACCGACAACCTCAACCACCACACTGGCAACAACACAAAGGACAACGCCAACGCCAGCAGCACCCCCGACTCGCCCGTCAACATCGATTAACTCAAGTCTGTATACCGATGGGTGGAACAATGGCGAAGGGACGACGAGTGAGGACACCGAGGTAGACGCGTACATGAGCGCGAAGCTGACGCAAGTTGCGGCACAACTGGCAACGAAGAAAGCCAGAGCAAGACGACGAGAGCCGATGGAAGGCGCAGCCCCACCGGCAGCCGAATCAAGGCCACGCGTGACGCCTCGGCGGGAAAATATTACGCTACCTATGCGACAAATACAAGAAGGGTTCAACACAGCCAGCCAGCCTTGCAACACCGGTTTGCCAGAGGAAGAGAGCACGAAGCACACGAGAGGGAGGTGCACAAGGAAAAGAGATACCCCTCAACCGCGCAACGTAGAGAAGAACACCACCCACGCAGTAGTAGTGAGAGTAATAGCAGCGGCGCACAGTGTTCTATTTTGAAAAAAAATGGACAAAATGAAATATCTCGCGAACGGATATCGATAGCCGGATGAATCCAACTGCATTTTAAAGTTGAAGTAATGTACAATAAAGGAAAAATAGTCCGGTACTGATCATTTGACCCTGTGATCTTGGAAATGAAAAATGAAAGTCGAATAAATAACGTATTTTCGGCTTTTTCATTGTAGACTTTCTGGCTATCAATTTTTTCGATCAAAAAAATATTTACTCCTGTAGTGTTTGATGCAAAGAATCCGAATTTGATGTCAGAATTGTCCTATCGCACACCAATTTGTTCTTAAATCTGAAAACTCCATAAAAAATACGAAAAATTCACCCTGAAAAAATGGAGCATTATTGAGTAATTTCGACTTCAAATTCGGATTCAGCGAATCAAAATACATGGGTACATAAATACAAGTACACAAATTTGTAGGTGCATATATGAATTATTAAAATCTAAGGGTTATTAAAAAACCTTGCATCAAACACTACAGGAGTACATATTTTTTTGATCGAAAAAATTGATAGCCACAAATTCTAAATGAAAAAGCCGAAAATTCGTTATTTATTCGACTTTCATTTTTCATTTCTAAGGTCACAGGGTCAAATGATCGGTACTGGGCTATTTTTCGTTTATTGTACATTACTTCAACTTTAAAATGTAGTTGGATTCATCCGGCTATCGATATCCGTTCGCGAGATATTTCATTTTGTCCATTTTTTTTTAAAATAGAACACTGTGCGGCGGTAGAAGAAAGGAGCACTGCCAGTGAGAACCAGAAACGAACGATCGATGAAGAAACCAAGGCGAACGAAAAGAGGAAGACTTTGGAGAGTGGAGACGACAAACGCCAAGGGAAACACATGAACGAAGAGAAGCGATAGTACGAGAACGAGATGGCAGTCACAGTGAGAAACAGAAGAGACGGAAGGAGGAGCCGAAATGCCACCGCCGAAGACGGAGCCCCTCGGAGGACAGTCATCATCAGAGAGCATCGACGATAATAACTCGTCAGAAAGCAGTAGCAGTGAGAGCGATGAGGAGAGGCTACGGCCCATGCGGCGACGGCGAAACGCAAGCCGAGACTGGAACTGCCGTAGGGAGGTGCAGGCCTGGAGGATACAGTTTTCGGGAGAAGACCGAGACGGGCCGGAGGAATTCCTCACGATGTTGTCAGCGTGGAGAAAAAAGTCAAGTATGGCCGATAGCGACTTATTGCGAGCGCTCCCAAGTATCCTGTCGAAGGGCGCGTTGAGATGGTATCTCACGACTCAGGACGACATTAGCACGTGGCACGAGTTTAAGAAGGAATTTAGACTGCAGTTCATGGGAGCATTAGACAAGACCGACATTGAGGAGGATTTACACGCCAGGGCGCAAGCCGAAAACGAGAATATTACAAATTTCCTGTCCTGTTTCAGTTATATCGTTGGCCACTTTAAACGTCCACCGCCAGAGAGAAAACTGGTTAAGATAACGTATAAAACATACTGCCGGAGTATCGAGCGGCGCTATTTGATAAGAAGGTAACCTCGCTCCACATGATTAAGGAGTACGGGGTCAAGCTGGAGCGTCAGATGGAAATAGATCGTCGCCACACGCCGCCAAAACCGAAGGAGGAAATGAAGTTGCAATGGGCGGCGTTCGTCAAGAGCAGTCGCGCGGCCAAAGTTGTAGCAACGGTCAGAGTAGACGACGACACCAGCGCCAGTGAGGGAGAAGCTGCAAATCACCGGCACAAGGAGAGAAGGAAAAAGGACAAGGAGAAGAAAGAAGGGAAGACACAAGAAGAAGTCACCACGGTGGGCGCGAAGCGGCCAGCCGGGCCACCGACAATCGCGCCGCCCTCGCCACCGACCGCAGCGCCCCCACCTAGCTCAAACCCACCGCTCGCTAGTAATTCAGTGACCTACGAGAGCATTGGGGGGCGGGGGGGGGGGGGGCAACGCTGAGGGAAAGGAAGACCAGACCGCGGCAGGAACTATGGGCCCCAGGCAGATGATGGCACGCGGAGGAGCGATGACAACGGCCGGTTCGTAGGAGCATGTTATATTTGCGAGGAAATAGGCTACCGAGCAAATAAATGCCCTTGACGAGAGTGTTATGCCTGTCATCAGGTGGGTCACATAGCACCCGATTGTCCATTGAGACCGCCACCACCGCCTGCGAACGTAATGTGCCAAGTCTGCGGCAGCCAGGAGTGACGTTCGGAAACTGCCCAGGTTGTGTCCACCGTCGGGCCCAGTGGGGAAACGGGCAGGTGGGAAGTCAGATCAGTCCCCTGACTCTCCCCCAATTCCCCCAGGGACAATAGAGGCACGGAGACGAGAGGAGGAGACGGTGAAAGAAGAAGAGAAGAGGGGGAGAGCATAAGCAGATAGGCAGCGAGAGGAAGAGAGGACAGCAGAGGAGATAAAAGTGGCTGAACAAAGGATGAGAGCAGAAGACGAGGAGGAGGAAGGAGAAGTAGCAAGACGGCGAGAAGGACGCAGGAGAGCTGAAGAAGAGAGAAGAAGCGAAGAGAGGAAGAGCGAAGAGAAGAGACAGAGAGTAGAAGCAAGTAAGCCGAGACACTTGAAAGTAGAGGGAAGAGAGAGCGCTGTTGTGCCCTCGCCGTGCGCGTCGCCACCATCCGAAGGAAAGGACTTCGCCCGGGAGATCATCGAGCCCACGAAGAGATGCAGCGAACATTCGAGGAGGGGGAAGAGCCCGCAGCCAGCTAGCCTAGGAGCGAACGGAGCGAGGAGGAATCTGTTACTCACTACGCAAAAGGAAGTTGTGGCTCCACAGGAAGCAGTAGAGAAGGAAGGAGGAAAAAGGGAGAACGCTGTGCCCTCTTCGTGCACGTCGCCACCGCCGGAAGGAAAAGACTTCGCCAGTGAGAACGCCGAGCCAACGGAGAGATGCAGCGAACCTTTGAAAAGCCGAGACCCGCTGCCAAATGTAGAGGGAGCCCAGAGTCAGGCGGGGTTATCGCCAGCTGCAGACGGAGTAGTAGACATAAATAAGGTACGAGAGGAAGTGGAGAAGATGCTTGCCGGGACAGAATGGGAAATAGAGCCTCCGGAGGAGAAGGAGGAGGAGATGATGAGTGAGGACTCTGCCCCCGTGCCCGTCGAGGCCGGAACAGACGGCTAGGTGGCTGAAATGAGCAGTGAGAACCGCCCGTTCATTGAGATCATCCTAGGTGGCGAGCCGTACCGAGCGCTGGTAGATTTGGGGGCAATGGTGTCATTGGCCGGCCCGAGAGTAATTGATCGTTACGCCAACCGCCTGCGACAGTCCGCCACCGCTGTGAAGAGTGTCACGGGTAACGTCAACCGGACGTGAGTTTCGAAGTAGGCGGGTACCAGGAAATGTTGTCGCTCAAAGCTGTCCGAGGGATAGAGCACGATATAATACTAGGCATGGATTTCTTCGAGAAATTTGACGTCGAGGTAGGCCCCGCTAGAGGAGTGTGGAGAGCCAGAGAAGGAGAGTGGACGAATTTCGCGCAGAGAGGGAACGAGCACAATCCAGTCGTGTACGCCGAGTGTGCTGGGATTTCGGAGCTGATGGGGGAAGAGAGAACCACCGTGGAGAAGCTCGTGGAGAAGATATTAAGCTCCGCTCAGTTCGCCCCAGGGTTGACGGATCTGGCGGAACATCACATTCGCGTCACCGATCCAACGCCCATCAAGGAGAAGCCACGACGAATGTCGCCGAAGATACTAGGAATCGCCTAGGAAGAGGTGAGGAAGATGGACGCCGACGGAATCATTGAGCTCTCTGCGAGCGATTATAGCAGTGCACCAGTGATTCTACGTAAGAGAGACGGGGGCTACCGAACATGCATCGACTACCGCCCGTTGAACAAAGTGACCAAGAAGGACGCGTATCCGTTGCCAAAATGGATTCGATCTTGGACAAACTACGTGGTGCGAAATACTTGTCCAAGATTGACTTGAAAGCCGCCTACCACCAAATAATACCAATGGTCCAGGATAGTAAGAAATACACTGCGTTCGCCGTGCCAGGTTCAGGGTTGTGGCAGTTTAAAAGAATGCCTTTCGGACTCACGAATGCCCCCATGACCTTTCAGCGCCTAATCGACGCCCTTCTTGGCCCAGAGTTAGAACCATATGTTTTTGGCTACCTCGACGACATCATTGTGACCTCCGAGATGTTTGAGGAGCACCTGATGTGGTCCGAGATCGTGTTGAAAAAATTGGTAGACGCCCGCCTGGAGATAAACACCGAGAAGTGCGAGTTTTGCTACTCCCGGGTGACCTACCTGGGGTTTCTACTCGACCACGAAGGCCTTCGCCCAGATCCGGACCGCGTCGCAGCCCTCCTCAATTACCCTACACCCACGAATTTACGCCAGTTGAGAGGTTTCCTGGGTATCGTGAACTGGTATGAGAGGTTCATCGAGAATTGCGCAGTCTCGATGGTGCCATTGCTGAAGCTACTGCGGAAATCACAGAAGTGGATTTGGGAGGAGTGCCAGAAGGAGGCGTTCGACAAGCTAAAACGAACTCTTACTACCGGCCCCGTACTCGCACACCCCGACTTCAGCAAGCCGTTTATCGTGCAATGCGACGCCAGTGGTTCAGCCCTAGGTGCCGTCCTGATGCAAGAATATGAAGATGGTGAACATCCGATCTTGCATATTTCCCGAGCCCTAACTCCAACGGAGAGAAATTATACGACCACCGAGCGAGAATGCTTAGCGCTAGTCTGGTCATTGAAGAAGCTCCGCCTCTACCTAGAAGGGTATGTGTTCACTGCCGTCACCGACCACAGCGTCCTCAAATGGTTGAGAACCATGAAGGAACCGACAGGAGGGCTAGCGAGGTGGGCCCTGGAACTGCGGAACTGCAACATTGGGACCTTAATATCGTGCATAGGAAAGGCGCGATGCATAAGGTCCCAGATGCTCTTTCACGGATGTTCGAGGAAGATGACATGGAGGTAGCAGAGATGGAAGTGATCACCGACCAATGGTACATCCAGAAGAGACAGGAGTTCGCCCACTGCCCAATGAAGTATGATGGATGGAAGGTAGAAGATGTGCTGCTCTACAAATACAAGAGAGATCCGCTACTGGATCCGGTAACCGACGGAGAAGAAGGATGGTGTCTTGTGGTGCCCTTGGAACTGAGAGAGAGAGAGTACTTCACGATAGCCACTGTATCACCTCCGTCGGACACCTAGGAGTCGAGAAAACCTATCACCGAGTGGCAAGAGAGTATTTTTGGCCAGGAGTTTACCGAGATGTATATGACTATGTGTGCTCGTGTGGGTGCTGCCAATGGTTCAAAAGTTCGCAGCAAGGGTCCCAAGAACTAATGGGGAGAAGAGTCGTGGAACGGCTGTGGTGTGTAGTAGCCGCCGACATGATAGAATTGCCACGCAGCAAAGGGCAATATCGGTACGTACCAGTGCTACAGGATTTGTTCACACATTGGCTAGAGTTGAAGCCACTGAGAAAAACGGATGGTAAAGCAGTCGCCCGCGCCGTGTAGGAACTCATATTGTTTAGTAGTGAAATAATAATACAGCAAATGTGGAAGGACAACCCAAGGCTTAAATAAAAACTCCTTTAGTTAATTTTTTCCATAAATACCGGCAACGTTTCGTCCCTGGTATGGGACCTCTTCTGGCCTTTATTAAAAAATAATAAAAATTATAATTGTATAGAAATGTTCAATAAATATGGATATTATAAACTTTGTTATTGTATAAAAGTCAAAAAATTAATGGTCATACCATAATACTTAAATAACTAATATCACATCAGAGACGAATACGTCTCTATCGTCGTACGCGTTTTCAGTCTATGGCAGTCATATAATAGATGTAAGTATGTAACAGAGTCAACGCAGGCGGAGATACCCGAAGGTACCCGAACTTACTTATTCACGTATACATAGAAAGCCATAATAGAACACCTTCACACAAACAAAGAGAAATTTCAAACAGAGAATAGTTATACTTAGGAATCTGATTTATTTAAATATCTATTTAATTTATTATATTGTTTACTAATAGTGTTAAAGTCTTCTTGTTTATTAATGTTATTATTATTGATATTAATAAAAATATTTTCCGCAATTAATCTTTTAAAATTATTTGGTTCTTTATCTAAAATTTTAACATTATCATAATCAAAACTATGTGAAAAATTATTTACATGAGTCGGAATTGGTAATATTTTGTCTAACGGGGTTTTTTTGTGCTCATATATTCTCTTTTTTAAACATCTCTTTGTTTGGCCAACATAAGTGGCATTACAATCCTTACACGCAATCTCGTATACCACATTGGTCTCACACCATTTTTCTAGTTTATCTTTACCTAACTTAATAATGCTATTTAATTTGTTTGACATACAAGGAACTATAGTAAAACCATACTTTTTGAAGGAAGACTTACATGTAAAAAATAATTTATCATGAAACGGAATCGATATAACATTTTTGATTGTAGACATATTATTATTAAGTTTTGAATTGCCATAAGTCTGATATCTCACGCGATAACGAATACAACTATCAATAAAATTATCAGGGTAGCTATTTTTGGCGAGTATTTTTTTAACCATAATCAAATTTTCATTATGAAATTGTTGGTTCAGGGACGAAACGTTGCCGGTATTTATGGAAAAAATTAACTAAAGGAGTTTTTATTTAAGCCTTGGGTTGTCCTTCCACATTTGCTGTGTTATCATTTCACTACTTGTTAATATGGAGAGAAATATCAATACTTATCATATTGTTTAGATGGGAGACACCAGAGTACTTGTTGACCGATAACGGCACTGAGTTTG
Source organism: Torymus aiolomorphi (assembly GCA_036365515.1). NCBI lineage: Eukaryota > Metazoa > Arthropoda > Insecta > Hymenoptera > Torymidae > Torymus > Torymus aiolomorphi. Next base: position 87,205,745 of record CM070876.1, read on the forward strand.
TAAAACAGGTGTTGCAGCAGACCCTGGAAGAATATGGAATATGCCACGTCACCACGCCTCCATATCACCCCCAGGCCAACCCCGTGGAGAGAAGCAACAGGACGTTAAAAATTATGATCGCGACCTTCGCCGAAGGAAACCGCCGGAACTGGGACGCTCACCTGCACGAAATTCGCCACGCGATCAGCACCGCCGAACAAGCCAGCTTGAAGACGTTGCCTGCATTCTTGAATTACGGCCGTCACCCCCGCCCACTGAAGAGCTTACGTAGAGAAGTAGAGAAGAAGGAGCCCATATTAAGGTTGGACCCAGAACCCGGTCACCCGACTCGATGCGCTCCAGGATTTAGTGGCGAAGCACATCGACGAGAGTAACGCCAAACAGAGTAAATATTACAACCGTGGGAAATGAGTAGTAGATTACGCAGTAGGAGATAGGGTCATGCGCCGCGTCCATTCGCTATCGAATGCCACCCAAAGATATTCCGCGAAGCTCGCGCCTAAATACGAGGGTCCGTACGAGATAACCGCAAAATTATCTCCCACCGTATATCTGTTAGAGATGGAGGGTAGTCGAAAAAACGCGAAGGTACACGTAGGTGAATTAAAACGTTATTTGCCCCCGCGACGCGTAGTAGAGTAAGGTAGGGTCGAACCACGCCAGCGAGAGAGTGACTGAGGGTACGCCATCAGGCTGCACCCCCTTTTTCTCTCTGTTCTCACCCCGCCCTGGGAGTATTGGGGAAGCTGTAAGTCCGTAAGAGTGTAGAATATGTGTTGATGCCCTTCTTACGATTTCCTATTAGATCTACCATGTGGAGACGAAGCGGAACCCACCGCCCCCGCCCAACCACCGCCCATGTGCCGTACCCGGAGTTTGAGCTGGGCAGAGACGTGGTCTGCCCGACACCTGAGCTGCTCAGGCGGCTGCGGTCATTGCTGCGCGAGCCAAGCACAGCACGCTCTCAGGAGGTTCTGGCCCACTGGACCGACGAACTGGGAGAGTGGCTAGAGGAGCGAGGGAGGAGAGAAGCAGCTGCCGCCCGAGAGAGAGAGAGAGGAGCAGAACGCCGCTACCGCCCGAGAAGAAGAGGGTGGTGGAACGAGAGAGGGGTGAGAGAGGGAATCCGATACCGTCCGAGAGAAGGAGAGAGAGGAGGGGGAAGTCGCCACCACCTTAGGGAGCCCACCGGAAACGGTGAAGGGGAAGCCAATACGCACCATCCTGCGGCGCCCGGGAGCCCCAGCCCCGGTGGAGGTTGCCACCCTAGTTTTGGTTGCGGTGGATGACGCAGGAGCAGCCGGCACCGCAAGCACCAAAGGAGCCACCGCCAGCACGGAAGAAGCCACGGCGAGTTGGGCAGCCGAAGTGGAGCTCGAGGAGTACCTGGCCCGGGTGGAGCAAACCCGGCACACCCGGAGCTGATACCAGCCACACCAATCTCCCCGGTACCCAGCGCCATCCCGATGTGGGGGGAAATTCGCTTGCGCCACGACACCGGGTCCAAGCGACGGGCATACAATCCACGAAGGCAGCTGCAGCTCGACAACTATGAGCCGCAGCACCTCCGGCGGCGCCAATCGCGACCCCCGTCGCCGGCTGGGAGGCCAGTAACACCGCCTCGCCCCCGGGCGCACTTCCACTACCACTGGCGCCGCCTCTACGTCGCACCTGCTCCCACCACCCGTGATGCGGCCGGTCAAAGTAACGGGGGTCATCTTCGGGGGGATGAAGCCCCTCGCAGTCGACCCAACCGGGGATCCGCCCGGCGGCCACTGTTTTAACTGCTGGCAACATGGCCACAGTCGCCGGGCGTGTCCTCGCCCCTCGCGCCGCGGTTACTACCTAAACTGCGGCCGACGGGGAGAGGAGATTGGGCAGTGCCCCCGCTGCGGAGACTGGCACCGAGAACGACAGAAGAAGTGGGAGGAGAAGGAGGCCCGAGGGAGAGAGAGAAGCACCAATCGTCAACATGGGGAATCGTCCGGACGAGAGGAAGAACGCGTCGCCCCCATGACACGCCTCCACCACCAGCAACCGCCCGAGGGAGCCTATGAAAGCATCGCCACCTCCCCTACCACTGACTCCATCGTCGCCCGCGGCCGCGGAGTCGATGCAATACATGGCCCAGATCCTCCGAGACACTAGAGGCCAGGAGCCAGAACTCCGGCACCGCATCCTCCGAGCCGCCCTCGGGAGTGAGTCAGAGCCTCCAGGGGAGACTCGGTCACCCCCAGACCGGCTAAGCCGAAAAAAAAGAACCACCGCCCGCGAGAGAGGAGAGACACCACCGCCAGAGAACATGAAGAGAGACGCCACTGCCAGAGAACCTGAAGTGAGACGCCACCGCCGGAGCAGATGAGGAGGAAAACCGCCCCGAGATACCGCTCGTGATGGGTAGTAAGCATCAAATCCAAGGGACTCGCATGACCGCGTATGAATGAGATTTTTTTTTGTTTTTTTTTTCTCAGACTCCGGTCAGAGGGTGGCCATGCAGGGCAGAGGAACCAATAAAGTAATTCTCTTTTATTTTCAGGAGTGGGGGAGTGAGGCGGCTCGGCCAACTTGCGTTGTAAATTATATTATGTTAAGGATCATTGTACTTCGTGCGTATAGTGAGGTGACGGGGGAGGGCAACCGCCGATCCGCCGCCGAGTAGCACGGTTGTAGTAAACCGACAGTAACACCGAGGTGTTCCCGGTTTAGGGAGGGGGTTTGACGAGGTGCACTTTTCGCACCTCCTTGTTCGAAAAAAGGGAATAGGAGACGCGCGAACTGAACTGTGGGCGGAAGGCGACGCTACACCCAGATACCGAGCTATGTACACACATCGGTATACATAGCTATTCACTGGTGTTTTCACTCTGTCGAGGTACACACACACACAGACACACAGACACGAGGCGCGAGTAGCCGACAACGACATGCCGCAGTCGCACATCCTTGGAATTAGCACCGACAGCGAGGAGCATCAACGCCTAGAGAGAGCCGAGTGGAGATGAGGCGTGATGAACGCCGAGACACATGTTCGCGCACTCGCAGACGACGCACACGGAAATTAGCACTGTGCGCCGAATGCAAGCGTGCCCACATGTGCTCGGCCGCTATGATGCGGCCACAGAGGCCGCCGAGGAGAGACCCCGGCCACCGTTACACACCCACGCACTAACATCACCTACACCTCGCGTCACCAGCACAGACACACGCCAGCCGCGGATGCGCTCACAGGCGGTTCAACGGCCACGAGGCCGGCAGCCAGACGGAACGGAGAGAGAAAGAGAACGCGCGACGAGGCATGGAGGTTGCGCACGAGACTGAGGACGAGGGAGAGACGACCGCGGCAGTCTACGTACTGCGAAGCGCGAGCGAGTGAGAGAGAGAGACGCGGCGCGTAGCAGCCGGCGCACTGCACGTCGTCCGCAGAGGGGAGCCGCGCGCATATCCAGCGTGAGAGCGAATGATTGATTGAATACTAATTTTATTTTGCTAAGGCCCATGGGTCATGAGAACCCATATTGGGCCGAATGGCAATACATAATCAAATACATAGATCAGTTGTGTTGAAATGATATAAAAATTCTTACAATAAACAATTTGGTATAACTAAGATAACACAGCATAAACTAGTCTAAGTTTTTCTGTAACAATTAATAAAATCTCGCTAATAGAACCTATATAAACATTCGCATCGCATAACAATAGAATTGCTAGTGATAAATTAGAGATTACAATAATAATACAAACAGGAAACGCTAGAAAATCGATATCAAAATATGTTAACAAACAAGATTAGACATCTCTTATGTCGCTCATTTTGCTCAGTAGATATTTGAATAAGGCTTCTTTAAATACTGTAATTGGCGGCTTTAACCTGATGGGACAGGGAAGTGTATCCCAGAATTTCATGGCCATATAAGCGAGACGAAAGTGCGTGCGTCCTCTCTCGCGCGTGAGCGTGAGTTCCCGTGTGAGTGCGAGTTCGCGTGCGGCGTAGCGTGCGGCCATTTTGTGCGCCGTGATCGGGGACCGCCCGTGTAAAGCGTTCGGCAGAGGGAGTAGCGATTAAACTCCTCTTAATTGAACCACGAATTTCTTTTTTTTTTTTTTCTGTTGCCCTAGTGTTGTGCCAGTGCACGTCGCCCGGCGCCCTGGAGTCTGTGATAGTTCTCGCGTGCGTTTGAGGGATTCTCGTGCCGGCCACGCCCGGTCTTCCTAGTCGCCGAGGGTATCGACCGCCCCAGGTCGTCGCAGCACCGTCCACGCCCCGAGGAGGGAAGAGTGTCCGAGTCAGGCAGAGGAAGGGAGAGGATCCACATCGTCGCCGTGGCCTGGCGCCCATACAATTGAATTTCGGTCACGTCGACGCGATTAAAGTCAGAAGAGTAGATTTACGCCGCGAGTTAGGTTTTTGGGATTAATTAGTGGATATCACGATTTCATCGAGAAATCCAAGCCCTCAGGGCGAGTCGGAACGTGGTACAGAGGGAAAAAAAAGTGCCATGTCACAACAATAGAAAAAATAAAATCGGCTTTCGACTAATATTGCAATGTAAATTTTTTTATTTGGGTGTCAAAAATATGTATCTTCGAAGTGGCACACATTGATCGATAGCCATTGCGCAGAATGCCAACTGAATATATACCTTTTTTACAGGTGTTTTGGCCAGTGCAGCTTATAAAATCTCCAAAATTGGACCAACAGAGGTGGTTTTGAGCTACTTTTTGTGTGTGTATATATATATATATATATATTTTTTTATATATTTCAATGAAAAAAAATTTCCCCGAATAATAAAAATAATTGGCATATCCTGTACCTTCTTCCTTTAAGCACTTGTGTTGCCGATGGTTCTGGTTTATCCTTTTGGTGTTGTGCACTGCTTGATTCTGCACCTTGATGGCCTTGACCTCTGCATCGATCATAGCCTCTGCTTCGGCCTCTCGGTGTTCCTCGTTATCCCCTGCCTTGACTGTATTTGATTCCTTTTCTTTGATTACCTTGCTGTCCATGCCAGTATTCATTCTTGTAGTATCCAGGCTTTCGACACTGGAAGCAATTTCCTTTTGTTTTTGCAGTAGTAATGCTTACACTATTTTTCTTGTCACTTTCACGTCTGTTCAAGTTCTTTTCTTTAATTTTTTCTTTCACATATTCAACGGTTCTTTGCTCTTCTGGCACTAAATCAATAAAATCTCCAATGTAACAGTAGCTATGTGGTGAAGCTTTTATGAAATATCTCATTTTTGTTAGTTGCCCACCAGCTGTTTTTCAACTCATTACATACTCTCTTGAAGTCAACAAAAAATTCTTCAACATTATTGTAATTGTTGAGTTTGACTTTTTCTAGTTTACCTCTTTTTATTATTTGTAGAGATGTTGATTTTGATGAATACATTTTTTTTAGCTTCGACATCATCTCTAAAAGTCGTTTTACATTCACTGATGTCCTCCAATTATTTTGGCTTACATGGCACTAATTAAAATTGTTTTTGCATTTAAGTCGCTTTTCTTCCAAGCACCTTCATTGTCACTCTCTGCTCTGTTGCTTGTCACAGGTCTCTGACACTCTTTATACTCCAAAATGTTCATGAGTCTGAATTTCCAATTTGCAAAATTTATTCCGTCAAACCTTGGAATACTTATGTCATTAATTTTCGCTTGCGTTGCCATTTTTTCTGTTTCTTTAATTTTCATTTTTTTGTCAATTTCAATTTTCAAAATCAAAGTTTTCTTCAGTATTTATAGAAAAATTTTTCTTAAATAATTTCTGTGCTCTTTTCTTAATTTAGAATCTTCATTTTTTATTTGATTAACTAAGTTTTCAGTTTCTGTACTGTGTTCAGAAATAAAATTTCTTAAAGTCATTTTCCAGTCAGCGAACATGTGCTTAACCTCAAAATTGCCGCGTGCTCATTTAGCCTTATTCGCCACGTGTTTCACTAGCCGACTTTCATCGATTAACATCGCACTCCTTTTTTCAGTTATTTTTCAAGAATCCATTTCTTATTCGTTAGTTGATATCTTTTCCTTCTCCTCTGAGCACATATTTTTCAGTTTCCACTTGAAACTTTTATTTCATTGCACAATCTATCTACGTGGCTTTCTAATCTTACTTAGTTGAACAGCATTTTTATATTTTCCCCGAAGGTTGATATAAAAATGAGTTGATTATACTCACTAACCAACCACGCACCGCTACCATGTTGAGTGATGGATGGTTCTTTAGTAATTAATTATCGCCACGGATGGTCATATAAAACTTAGCCTAGAGTAATACATAGCTCCCATCAGCTAGACTGCTCGGTGCGAGGCAAGCGCGACAAGTGTTATATGTATTACGCTGAGGTCGTCCCTCGCTTCTCACGCGACACTCTCACGGACACTTTGTGGTGGGGAGACACGAATGTGTGTGTAAAGTCTGCCGACTCTCGGCAGACGCGCTTGCAAGTAAGTTTCGCGCACGGAGTACAATGTGTGGAAAGATTCATACATTCCAACAGAATTGATAAATAATATTAAGCTGTTAAATCTATTCAAAAATACAAATTAGTAATATTTCTTGATATTTAAAAGCTTGTAACTTTTTAGAATATTGTGCAACAGTCTAAGTTAAAGGCGTGTTTTCAAACTTATTAAATAATAAACCAGAAAAAACTTTGTTGATCAAAAAATATTCTGTCGCACACTTTTTTTTCTTATATGAAGGTATACTATAAAGCAGCCAATCATTGACTTTCAAAATAGGTCACAAAAAAAGATAATGACACATTCTATAAGTGAAATACAAACTATTTTACAATCACTGTTCTATACAAAAGTTACAAAATTTTGAGTAAAAAAACGAAAAAAGTGGTATTTTAACAAAAAAATTCAAATTTTCATTGTTGCATAGCATTTTAATTGGACAAATATCGATCTAAAACTTTAGGATCATATTTTTTTTTTTCATCAAAAGCTAAAAGTAAAAAAATTTTGAGCGATTTTAAGATTTTCAGCTGCGTACTCACATGAAATATCCCATATATATGAATGAAGCAATTGTGACGTACACGACTAGTTCATAGTATACGCATCCATTCATGTTATATGCAAATTTTCCCATTCATAAACGCGAGATCAAAATATAAACAAACCAAAGGCACAAATGTATACAAACATGCGATTGCGTGCGCCAGCGAAAATTTTATTCATTTATTTATACATCGTCTCTGACGTCACCGTGTAAACATAAATATTGTCATGCGCAAGAGAGAAGACCAGACAATCGACTAGTATATAAAGGGCTCCGATTCTCGGAATCGACACGCACTTGTGTCCGAGCTTGCCTTGAACACTGACCGATAAGCATTGCGCTTAGGTGAGTGATGCTGGCGACCCCCTTGCGCTCGTTAAACTTTGTAAATATTCTATTGTAATCTAATTTCATTTCCATACAAATAAACTCATTGAATATCATACTTATAGATATACTATTTGTCAAATCATATACCTAACCCTGGCATACTCAAGGAACTCTACCTTACCTACCTCCCACGGCACGATAGAAGGCCCTCTGCGCTGACTATTTACCCGGCAATCCTATCTCTCGGCACGATAGAAGGCCCTCTGCGCCGACTATTTACCCGATTCCGACGCAGCACGGTAGCAGCCAATCAGCGCTAACTACTAACCTGCATAACCCACCTACCTTCTATCTGTATCTACGGCACGGACTCCGGCACACTGCGCGCCGGTATCTTACCCGAGAACAGAGGAAAAATTCCTAAATCGATATATGCTCGAGTCCAGTACATGAACTCTTAAAAAATTATTATACTCTACCAAGTAACGACACCTAACTACATTTAAATAAACTCAAGTGTTAAAGTAAATACTCAAATCTGAGAGTTGTCATTACTTCGGTACGTTACACAATATATGAGATGATAGTAAAGTTTTATATATATAAAATCATAGCCCCCGAGCGAAAATTTTAGATCACTACAGTTTTTTCCTTAGTTACTGAGAAAAATATGATTTTTTATTTATATTTCATTTCTCCACCATTTTTTAATAAAATATCTCGAAAAAATTCATAATATTGTAATTTTTTTAGTAGTTTTTTGGGAAATTACTGTTAATAATTTTCATCTTAAAAAACTGCCAACAATTTTTAAGGTGATGTGGAGTACATCCGTAGATCCCTACCTTATCAGCAAGTTAATTTTATTTTTTTCGAATTTCAACATAAACTTTTCGATAAAAGAGCTCAACCCCATTGCAATGGTATGACGAATACCCTGTTAAATTTTCGAAGGATTCTATTAGTTACATTTTTCTAGAAACGTTTTCGAAATTAGTAATAACAAAAACACGGCTTGGCAATTTCAAAACCATTTTTGAGAAATTTATTTAACAAAAGCATTCGACAATTTAATAGGGTATTCTTAACATCATTGCTGGGGTCTTGACAAAGCGCTTTTTTCATTTTTATTTAATGCGTAAAAAAATCAAATTAAGATGCTGGTAAGGTAGAGATGTTTTCATCAGAAATATATGAGAAGCGTCAGATCAGTCTGAAAAAACGACGTTTGTGTGGCGGATTTAATTGTACTTTAAGAATGTACTTTAATTGTTAACTCTACCCAATAAATAATGGAATAATCATGCATACATTTTATATACTTCTCAGTTTTCAAATAATTCATGAAAAACCAATTTATTCCTATATAACTGTGAAAATGTCCTATTTTTAGGTATTGACGGGCGATATGGGTGGCGGATCTGAGTAGGAGGATGAGGGGGGCGATAAAGTGGTGAGATGTGGCAAAGAGGTGGTTCGGGGGGTATCAAAATCACAAAATAACCTAAAAATGATACAATTTCACTTCATTTCGGGGGAGAGGAGGTGGCAGCTGTAGAGTGGGCTGTTGGGCGGGAGGGGGGGCGTTATTGTCTTTATGTGGCTCTCGGGTTAAAAGTGAACAAGTCGATCTCGTTGGTGGATCCAACACCATCATGGAGCGAGTAACCTTATGTACTAATTGGTGATTTTATTCTGCAGGGGGTCTAGATCATAAGATCAGCAGATGATCTTCTCAGACTAGAAATCATAAATCGCCGGAATCTTGCCAGTATCTCGACCACGGTCCTAATTGGCCACGCAAATAGCCCATCAAATCTTCAACCGAAATACTGCACTGAAATTCGAAACTGGCAGATGTCTTCCTTAGTTCTGCCTGCTTCCAGGCATAATATTATCAAAATGTTGCTGAAGACTTACAATTTTCATCTAAAATGTATTATAAAAATTTTTTTTTTTTTCACAGCGGGCGCACGCAAATAATTGTTAAATTTAAAATTTTTAATTAAAAAAATTTTGAAATTATTTATTTTAGTATCAAATAAAGAATAAATTTATAGAATGGAGCCAGTGTGATAGGTGTGGAATCCACCACGTTATAGTGAAAATGCACTATTAACCATAGGACATGAAATCCAAGCTACAATGCTCACGTATGAAAGTTGTAGATGTAACGCGGCTCCGTTTCCTTCGTTTTTAATTTTAGGTAAATTCACACACTCTTCGAACATTCCTGATCCTTGATCGAAACAAGCTAAAAAAATTGTGATTTGCCATGGTGGGCTTTTTATAAACTTTTTATAGTTACAATTGTTACCGATTATAAGTTTTTAATTTCAAAATTAAATATTTGTTAGAAATTATCCGAAAAACTTCCGAAAAATACAAAAAAAAAAGAAATTTTTGTAATAATTTTTATTTTTTTTTCAGTATCACTTGGAAGTTCACGTTCAGCTACTCCTGCTTTTTCATCGCCAACTGGCCATCCATCGGTGAGCCCTTGTGTGAACGTTTCACCAATTTCATCACTAGGGTTAAATCAAAGTAATGTGTTTATGCCAATATCAAATCCGGGACAAAGCGCAGCTTCATTAATGTCATCAAATATGAATAAATGGAAGCAATCTCCAACTCAAGCAAATTTTCTTATTCAATATAATGATCAGCCCGTAATCAAGCCTGAACCGAACCGTATGTTGTATTCACAGAGATCGTCACCTCAAATTTCGAATCCAGCAAGTATCAGTACCAGCGTAATAAGAATTTCACCTATTGGAAAACGTGTTATCAATAGTAACCAAAACTTAAGTCATTCGTGGACTGAACATAGAAATATAGTACAACCATCATCACTGCAAGAGCAGCATGCTGTTATTCTGCAGAACGCTTTAACATCTCTTCACAACTGCACTCTTCCTGTAAATGTTCCTAATATACTTAGTGCCAACTCTCCAGGACCATCGACATCACCACTAAATAGTTCTTTGTTACAAAAAGAAAACAAAGATGAATCTTTAAACTACACACCACCGTCTTCAATCAATACCATTCAGTCTTCGGTGTACAGCAATAGACATCTTACAGAGACTGAATTCTTGGTCATTAAAAACAGTTCAAATTCAGCCGTGCATAACATTGATAATTCTAGTTCTTCTCCAATAAAAATAGATAATCTACGAGAGCAATACTATCAAGCACAGTCTCCAAAAAATGTACAAGAACAATCACCTAATTTATGTGACAATAAGCTAATGCCACCAGTGTCAAAGGATCCAGTCTGTCAGGTAAAATAATTTATCGTAATTCTTTAATTAAGGGGGTCGGACACCTTTAAAATGACGAAAAATCAATTTTTTTTTTATTACATATTTTACTAAAAAGCACTTGTAGAATATGTCCCAATTAGTTTTAAAGCATTATCTATTTTTGTTTTAAGAATATATACACAATACTGATAAAGCTTTTCATTTGTTTTTTGTTCAAATTACATTTTTCCCCTTTGTATACAAATTTATATAATCATATATTATTTCTACTAATTTTTTTTTCATTTCATTGTTCTTAATATATTTAAAATTCTCACTCTACATATCTATATATACTTTAAAAGATCCAAAAATAATATTTTAAACATTAATATAAAGATAAAAAATATATAATATTATTTATGGACGGTATTTTTGACAAAAATAAAAATTTGAATTTAAAACTTATATAGCAGTTAAGTTGGCACCGTAACAACCTGACTTATCAACGACAGCCTCTCACAGGCTCACAGCTCACTCCTTTATTGTAACAGAGCTGATTTTAACCTATGCAAAAGTCCGCAAGCAATGTAAACATGCACAGCTGTCATTTCATATAAACACTGTGATATCAGCATTAGCACCTATTCTATACAAAGTGTTGTTCTTAATTTTCATTGTTTCCAACGGATTTGGGAGTAAACATTTCATGTATTATAATACGTAAAGGTATTTTAAATCAGTTTTTAAAAGTGTTTGAATAATACGTGTGACAGTTGAATTAAAGTTTTAGAAATAGCTTTTAGTACTTGAACTTTTATTGGAAACTTTATACTTAAAATAATAGGGATTGATACTAAAGAAAAATTAAGTCTATATTGACTATTACAAAAAACATTTAGTGTACAGATTTAAATTAACTTTTAAAGGAAGCGAAAGATATGCTATTGTGCAGAAAAATGTTATGGAACCTTCGCTTCTGCCAGAATGCTACCATTATCAGCCATCGCCTGAATCTCACTATGATATAATTGACATTTTATTTTCTGAAGTAAAAACAGTTATGCACTACAATAAATGTGTATCAGTCGTATTCTCTTTATTAAGTAATAATATTATATGTGAAAAAGAATAATGAAGGACAAGTAAAGAAGTTCACCTTATCAGACATTAAAAGAATATCAATATTGGAGTGTTGCTGCTATAAAAATTTTTTTTCAAGCATTTGGCTATGGCGATACTGGCTTCATAACATGCATGAAGGATTTTGGATTTCTCAACACATTCTTTATTTAGCTCAGTATATGTATAAGAATCTACTATATGTGATAAAGATTATTAAAAACATATGGATTTAAAAACACCAAAGGATCTACATGTTAAACCACTTAACATACTTGACTGACTGATGTGGATATGACTGTTACGCGTGCTCATAGCTTACAAGTCTGATAGATCGTATACTGAGGTACCAGAATATTTGTATAAATAAAATATTTTGAGCTAAAAACATACTTTTTTGTATTTCGGGGCAGAGATGCAGTTAAGAAATAAAGAAAAAGAAATAAGAAGTATTTTAGTAATTTTATCTTTAAAGCTGTTTTCTACATAATGTAAAATTTTGAGCTCTGCCGTCGACTTCAGATTCAGAAACTGCATATATTTTAATGGGAGAGGTCCTAAAATTTTGGTATTTTATATGTCTATTGACTGAAGAGTTGTATGTATCCAATTTATTTGATTAAATAATTTTTTACGGTCAATGATTGCTAAAAATCTTAATTTCACTTAAATTTATTAAATTTAAAAATTATTTAATCAAATAACTTGGATACGTACAACTCTTCAGTCAATAGTCATATAAAATACCAAAATATTAGGACCTCTCCCGTTGAAATATATGCAGTTTCTGAATCTGAAGTCGACGGCAGAGCAAAACTTTTGAAATGGCCAAATATTTGGTTAAAATCGATCAAAATTTTTTTTTGTGTCTCATTTTATCACAAATTGAATGTACTTTTGGGATGTTACTTCTAAATATTTCTAATTATAAAAATTAATTTTTTTCAGGTCGTTTTATCATGAAAATTGTAAAGGTGTCTGACCCCATTAAGAATAAACGGAACTCTTTAAAAAGTAGTGCATAAATTATCGGTCTGGTACAAGCTCGCTTTAATTTCTGGTACACGTATTTATATATGTATATGACCATATAACAAAAACCATAAAAGCAAATGGCTGAATCGACCTCAAATCGAACAGCCGGAGTTTACCTATGTCATTGTTCATTTCGGTTTCAAAGTATGTAATTCGTCAGTTTTCGAAACTACATCCATTATTAGTCAAAATTTCTTTAGAATACTAGCATTGACATTTAATTTTTTTATATAGGCTTTGACTTTTCGTAAATATCGAAAAAAATTCTTATGAATTTTAGAAATAAAGAGAAGGCATTATAGATATATAATTAAAATAATTTTCGCCCACACGGGCGTAAAGTGCGTAGGTTCTATAAAGTTTTGTAAGAGTATGTGAGTTATTGGGCCTCTTGGGCGCTAAGTAGTATTCTATGCCCGCTGGCTGAATAATTTTGAAGTTACAACGTGGGCGTAAAATGTAATTTTTCACGCTAGATACAAAAAGTTCTATTATGTCAGTCAAGTTAACTTATGGCCGGTACTTGACTACAATAAATTGATTTCAGTACTTTCTTGTGTTTAATTTGTATAGCTCAGAAAGATGAACAAATTTGAATATATTTCTGAGAACGGTCATACAGTAGTTTCCGAGAGTTATTTGCATTACTTGACTACCGACAATTGATTTCACAACTTTCGTTTGTTTGATTTGCAGCGGACAATTTGAATGTACTTACTTACATATAATTTGTTCAGCATATAATGACTCAAAGAATTAAAAGACTTTTTCATTCGTATTGATTTGAATAGATGAGATTCGAAGAAATAAAAGGACTAGACAAATTGTGTTCTTTTTATAGATTACCCAGAAAAAACGCCTATACTTGCCTTGTTTTATACTTTCGTAGAAAGTTTTATATTAGCAATATTATTATTTGTACAGTCATGAAAAAAATTATTACCATTTGTAAAGCGTGCTTATTGAATAGAAGAGAGTAGAAGAATTAAAAGGACTAGACAAATTATGTTGTTATAGAATGTACTTAAAAAATTAGCTTTTGAAAAACGTGTTGATTGTTTTAAAAAAAATATTTAAGCTCTCATTAAAGTTTTTGGTACTCAGGTTGACTGATGTTGAGAGAGAGGGAGGGAGGGAGAGAGAGTGGGGTTGGAAAGAGAAGGAGGGAGAGAGTTTATACAGTCATGAAAAAAATTATTACCATTTGTAGAGAGTCCTTATTGAATAGATGAGACTAAAAGAAATAAAAGGACTAGTTTCACGGAAGTTGAGTGAGAGGGAGAGAGAGGGGAGGGGGTGAGAGAGAGAGAGTGATAAAGGGAGGGAGGGCGGGAGAGACTAATACTTGTCTTAGTTTAAACTTTTGTAAAATGTTTTTTAGATATATTTCACAACTTTTTAAGAGAAAATAATAATTACACAGTGTGATAACATTATGAGGGTTTTGTTATTCACAAAAGTTTTATATTTGAATGTTTCTTCAAGGAGCTCGAAAAATGGTTACATTAGTAAAATTTTTTGAAATAATATAATCAAACGCGTATATTCTTAGGTATGATGATAATTTAACAATATTATTAAGGGGTTATATCTGGTTGGAGCTCAAAAAAAAAAGGCCTTTTTTCATATTTTTTTTGAGCTCGTTTTTAAATTAGCATAAATAAATAATATATGAATCGGTTAAGCAACTCTTTTTTGGGAATATAAAAAAATTTTTTTATTGGTGAAAATTTACAAAATGGCGGCTATTTGTCAATAAATGTAAAGCAGTATTTGAAAAAGTATCTCTGCGGCACGCAGTAGAAGTCCTCTGGATCACCATCTGGAACAATAAAAAAATTTTTTTCATATATACATGAGTTTTGCGGTTGAAGTACACACGATTATATTTTTAGGAATTTTTTTCGCAAAATGGCGGTTGTTCAAACAAAAAGTTGCGTTTTCGACGAAAAAAATCGACTTAAATTGTTTATAACTTTTTTAATTGTTTATCGATCGTTGAAATCGTGTGTACTTAAACAGATAATCTAATGAAGAAGCTACAGTTAAAATTTCAAATCAATCGGATGAAAACTCATCGAGTTTTACTGCGTGCCAATTTTGAAAACTTGGTTTTGAGATAAACGCACTTGAAATTTGAAAACTTTATAATTTTGTGAAATCGTAATGAGGGCCGTAATAATTTTTTTACCTTTACTCTGCTATCCCAGCACCATATAATTGTCCTTCTAAGGTCGTATTTTCGTCCTCCAGCTTTTTTCTCGCCGAAGTAAGACTGCGTCTAGCTGATTTTGTAACATCGGAAAGTGAGCGCTCAGCGAAATAGACGAAATTTCTTCATTTTTCACCTCAGAATTGCTTTGGAAAAATTGATTTTTAAAATTTGTCTGAGTTTCTTTCATGTTTGGACATTATTGATCATAAATCTAGGGATGTTTTACCATACTTTAAGCCAATAAAAAAAAAATGGAAAAAAAAAAATTCCAACCAGATATAACCCCTTAATTATTGTAAAGTCATGAAAATATCATTCTTCTTATGTTTTCAGTTTGGAAAAACTTATATACATACCTTATTTTATACTTTCAAAGATTATTATTAAGAAGACAACTTACATAAATACTAAAGCGATCGATATTTTTTTGAACAAATTAGATCTTAAAACGCAGCTTTTAGTTCATATTTTTATAATTTTTTTTCAGAGCAGATTATAATTATTTTCATTTTTTGGTATTAAAAATTGATTATTAAAGCCTTAAATTAGTTCTACCATAAAACTGCTATATGATAATATCATTAATTATTTTTCTAGCTTCGCAATTAAATATTGGCATCATGAGCCAATAATTAATTATATTATTCTCAACACTTGGATTTGTTGAAATTATCACTAGAACCCGGTCAAAAATATCCAGCTAGGAAACCCAGTTGGATCTATGTCACATGGGAAATCCAGCTGGATCCGGGTGGATTTACACAGATTTCAGTAGATTAGATTATACCACTTGTATTAATAACCCATCATTGCTACACGACTTGTAAAATGTGAGAAAAAAGCTTTTTCGATATTCTTTTATAGTAGAGATATAAGTTCTTGAAATTATTATTGAAACTACTTAAATTAATAACCCATCATTGCCACACATAATCTTGTAAAATGAAAAATGCAACCAGTTTATGAACTAGGAATCACTGAGAATAAAAGCTTTCTTGGCACTCTTGTATAGATAAAACTTTTTGAAATTATTATCTGAATCTTGTCTAGAAAAATATTTACTAAGAACTCTGAAACTTTTTGACGTCCCCCATGGTGAGAAATCATATATTAGATTAACTGAGTACTTTTATTCGTTGAAATTTTCACAATAACATATCATTTTTACTTTTTTCAGTATTCCCATGTTCATTAGGTATAATCTTTTTATTGGCACTTGAATAAATATGTACAACAGCACAGCACTGATATCGACTAAGTTTTTTGAAGATGACAGATGCTATTTAAACCAAGGCTCAGACCAATATTTCAAATCTGCATCATAAATTATATTGTATATTTATAACCTCACATGTCACTCAGCAATATTTTCTTCTATGCAAAAAGTTATTATGAAAATTATGAGCCTCATAACACATAATTATTCAATAAACACTTGTTCTATTCTCAAAACATTTGAAACTGATTTTTAATAGAAGTTTTAAAATTTGATTATAAACACTTCATGTAACACGTCATACTATATTTTATTTATTATTACACAAAACACTGAAAATTATATTGTATATTTATAACCTCGTGTATCACTCAGCAATATTTTCTTCTATGCAAAAGCGTATTATGAAGTTTATGAACCTCATAACACGTAATTATTTATTAATACATACTTGAGCTGTTTTCAAAACATTTCAAACTGATTTTAAGTAGAAGTTTTAAAATTTGATATAACACTTCATGCAACACATTTTACCGGTATTTTATTTTTTTATATTACGCAAAACACTGATTAGATGCCATTTTTTAATCGCTATGTTATTTGTTATCTATAACATTTGCTTATATGTGCACTTCATGCAACACATCATACCGGTATTTTATTTTATTTAACACAAAACACTGATTACATGCCATTTTTTAATCACTATGTTATTTGTTATCAATAAAATTTGATTATATATGCACTTCATGCAACACATCATATTGGTATTTTATTTTATTTATTACACAAAACACTGATTAGATGTCATTTTCTAATAATCACATTTTTATTATCAATATAATTTTCAACTAGATAGACGATCTATGAAAATCACAATTTTCTTTTCTTATTTTGAAAAACTTACTTCAAAACATAATACTTCTTTCGTACTTTGAGTCCAATACTGTCTAAATAAACATCTTAGTTGTTGTTTGTTTTATGTGTGATTCATTGAAAGCAATGAAACTGTCATTTTCTTCATTGACATCAACGTACTCTATTTGCCCTGTCAAATATGAAGACAAATTTTTAACATTCTTCTAAAATTATATCTCATATGAAAAATTTTCATGTTAAGAATATATAGGTACATCTTGAAAAATATTGTGTCATAAATAGTATTTGCCTGCTCTTCCATAATAATATTCGTTTGGTTTTTCTTTCTTGAGTAGTACTATATTCTTACTATCTTCTTTAATATAAATTATTCTATTCTTAAGTGTCTGTTCTTGTATTAAAATGACTTTTTCTTGTCCATTAATAATAAAATAACCAGCAGGGTCTTGAGGGCACTCGTTCATTTTTGCTAATTCAAAATTAGATTTTTCAGACAGTACACAATTATAACTCAACGCTGTTGGCTATATTACATATATCTCCATATTACCAAAATGGGTCGAAAAAATCTTCTGGTATAATATCTGTAAGATAATAATTAATGAATTCTTCTTTGTTAAATAATATTTTTTAACAGTTATCTATTTACTTGGTAATATCGTTATATTTTCTGATATACTCTGTAAAAATAAAAACAAGATTTCACAAAGTAATAATACTTATTATAAACTTTATTGATTTATAACTTGATAATAAAAGTTTGCTACTTATCTGATTATAATATATTGCTATTGCCCATTGATATTCACAGCTGCCTACATAGGTTATTTTCCAATCCACTTGAAAATTTAAAAATTTCTTGAGACTCATGGACATACAGAAGATTCGGTTAGCCTACTCTACTTTTTCGATGAACTTGAATAATTAATAATAATTAATGAACTCTTCTTTGTTAAAAACTATTTTTTAACAGTGTTCGATTTACTTGGTAATAATCCTTACAGTTTCTGATATACTCTGTAAAAATAAAAACAAGATTTCACAAAGTAAACATACTTATTATAAACTTTATTGATTTATAACTTTATAATAAAAGTTTGCTACTTATCTGATTATAACATATTGCTATTGCCCATTGGTATTGACAGCTGCTTATGTAGGTTTTATTTTTCCAATCAAATCCATTCCAATTCATCCAAAATGAAATAATCTGTATATGTATCTGTATGTATATATATAATAAGTACTTATCTAACTAATAAAAGTTATTTATTTTTTTTTTAGTTTTTTTCTTACTTTTTCCAATCAAATCCATTCCAATTCATCCAAAATGAAATAATCTGTATCTGTATGTATATGTATAATAAGTACTTATCTAACTAATAAAAGTTATTTTCCCCGTTGATTGATACACATAATTCTTCTCATAATTAGTTGATTTCTTGAGATCTTTGAAATATATTATTATTAACTAACTCACTAAATGATAACATTTGTGTATAAAAATACTGACATGTTATATGTAAGGTTAGGCGTCGACCAGATACGGGTGTGTATATGTACTATATATATAAATGTATATAGATATACAAGCGTAAAATAGACGACAACCGGAAGTGTCGTAAGAGCTGCAAACCGGATATCTGAACAAGGAGAAGAAAAGTTCGGAAAGGAAACAGCACATAAAAAAATTCAGCTCTCTATATCTTTTGAACGATGTAATATTTTTAAATAAAATCTTTTGATTTGAGTAGAGTAATGAAATGGCTTTCGATTAAGAGGGATATGTTATATAGTAAAAACTAACGCAATATACGCAAAAGCGCATTGAATTTTTCGTACACCCATTTTAATGTATATGTAGCACGGGTCGCTCCTTTAGGCTTCTTCTATACTTGCCTTCGGAGCGCTCCCGCACTCCTTGATTATTTTGTTAAAATTATCGTTCAGTTTTTATTGAGAATTTTTGTACTAACAAGGGGAGGCAGGTTGGTGTGAGTCACCGATTACCAAGACACTGGTAATAGAGTAGCAAAGAATATTCGACACGTGTTTTTTATTTTTGCCAACTCGCTAGTTTAGAGGGTTTAAACCACCCCCGAATTGATAAAGATAGCTATTTTCGGCATTAAAAACGCATCAGTTTGAGATAGAAAATAGTAATAAATAATTATTATGGTTATATGACTCGAAAGAGAAACAAAAAATATTCGACAAGTGTTTCTGATTTTTTTTCCTTCGAGTTTATATAGCGAGTAAAAACCGCCCTTACAAATACAAATACAGTGTAACCCCGTAATAAGCGCGCCTAGGCCCGTAAGGGGAAGAATTTTTTACACAAACGTATACCCCTCTACGCACTTGCCCCTCGAATATCTAGCGCTTTCTGTCTCTCCCTGTCTCTCTTTCTTTGTTCGGCGCGTGACCTCTCAATAAGTGTTTTGACGATCGTCAGATTGTTGACAACATTGAAGTGCACGTAATACACGAGAGTGAATATCGTTTGCAGTATAGGAAATTTATGTTGTGTATAAAAATGTATACTTTCAAGAATATTTAAGTGTACTTGTGTTGATTAAAATGAAAATTTTCTATTAATAAGTCTCTTCTAAACTCTGTTTTGCTTGGCGTGCTTATTGAGAGAACAGGTTGTGAAGTCTAACTCGAGCTAGTAGTTTGAGTCGGAGTGAGGATACCCTGTTCTTAGAATTGAGCAAGAAACTAGGAAAACGCGTTTATTGCGAGAGCGCTTATTCCGGGGTTGCACTGTATTCAGTGCCCAATTTTAATTTATTAACGCTATTCTCTCGTTAGAATCACATTTAAATAAATGTTTTTAATAATTAGACAAGGTCATCAAGTCAAGGTCTTCAAGTCCCGCTTTGACCTTCGGATCCAATTTGAAGGTCATTTCAAGGTCAACTTCGTTGTTTTTTTTTAATAAAAACTCTTATTTTTTAGCGGAAATGGAGACTTGAATGTTCTATATTCTTATCCAGCGGACCCCTATGGGTCATTTCAAAGTAACTGATAGTTCTCAACACTAAATTGTGATAATATGGTGTTTAAGAAAAGTTACGTGAGCGAAGATTGCAGGAGTTAAAAATCGTGGCAAGGAGCCTCATTTTATCTAACATATCAAGGCCATCTGAAGTTCGCTACGTCCACGCCATCGATTTTGGATCTTGCGGATATTTAACTTTCATCGTAATGATACTCGATCTTGACTACAATATTATCATTTTATACATCCACCATTTAATAACAATAGTTTTTTTAATAAGTGGAATCTAGAAAATTATTTGTGTTGACGAGAAATTTTAAATCAGATATGAAGTATAGATCCAGCAAAATTTTTTTCGTAAATTGTAATTTTTTACGACTTTTATGATATGAATAATTATTGATCCTACGCAGTTAAAATAATATACTTTATTCTGTAGGTTTTGTAGCGGGATTACAAGTAGTTATAAATTAAATCCTAAAATTATCAAAAATCAAAGACATGGCAGTTCAATATTTTATCCATACTTTATTATATTTATAAATAAATTCGTTGTAATTAAAATTTGAATCATTAAAATTTGACTGCTTTCACTTAAATAAATTGATATTGCACCCTACTGGTAAATCGTATCATAAATTTTCGCTTGGATACTCCCTCTGAAAATTTGTGGCTATAAGGTTTCATCTGATTCCTCAATTTGAGTCTTTTTTCCATCGTTCCTTATAAAACGATAGCCTTGTTTAGGTTGTTACATGATCTTTAAGGTATTCATTTCAAGCTTACTTTATATCGTTTTGACAAAATTTTTATGAAAACAAATGCTTTTTTCATAAATTTTATTTTGAAATATCTATAGAATCTTCGAAAAATGTTTCCTCCAAAAAGAAAGCAATTAAAATTTTTTTCTCGAAAATATTTGATTTATACATTTATCTAAACTAATTTAAAGTAGAAATAATAAAACTTTCTACGTAAGAATAAAATAAGGCAAGTATAAATTTTTCCTGGAATCCATAAAA
The DNA here is from genome assembly GCA_036365515.1 of Torymus aiolomorphi. Classification (NCBI taxonomy): domain Eukaryota; kingdom Metazoa; phylum Arthropoda; class Insecta; order Hymenoptera; family Torymidae; genus Torymus; species Torymus aiolomorphi. The sequence continues at coordinate 87,226,826 of CM070876.1, forward strand.
ATAAAAAGAACTATTTTCATGACTTAATTAATCATACAATCAATACTATTTTATTTATCATCATACCTCAAATCATAATGAATTATTTAATCATTTAAAAAAGTATAATGAGTCCCTCTCTCTCTCTCTCTCTCTCTCGCCCTCTCCCCCCTATCTCCCTCCCTCTCTCTCTCTATCTCTTCCTCTCTTTCTCTCGCCCTCTCCCCCCTCTCTCTCTCAACATCCGTCAAACTCTGTACCAAAAACTTTAATGAGAGCTTAAATATTTTTTTTTAAACAATCAACACGTCTTTAAAAAACCTAATTTATTAAGTACGTTCTAACAACATAATTTGTCTAGTCCTTGTATTTCTTCTAATCTCATCTATTCAATAAGCACTCTCTACAAATGGTAATCATTTTTTTCATGACTATACAAATAATAATATTATTAATGTAAAACTTTCTACGAAAGTATGAAATAAGGCAAGTATAGAAGTTTTTTCTGTATAATCTACTCTACCTCCCTCTCTTCCCCCCCCTCTCTCTCTCTTTCTCTCTCTCGCCATCTCTTTGAAATACTAGTGAAAAAGTCTTTTATTTCTTTTAGTCAATATTTGCTGAACAAATTATATGTAACTAAATACATTCAAATTGTTCACTGCAAATCAAACAATCGAAAGTTGTGAAATCAATTATCGATAGTCAAGTATAATACAAAAAACTATCCGAAACAACTGTATGACTATTCTCAGAAATGTATTCAAATTTGTTCATCCTTCTGTACAAATTAAGCACAAGAAAGTACTGAAATCAATTTATTGTAGTCAAGTACCCATAAGTTAATTTGACTGACATAATAGAACTTTTCGTACCTACTCAAAATTATTCAGCCAGCGGGCATAAAGTACCTACTACTTAACGCCCAAGAGGCGTAATAGCTCACATATACTCCTACAAAACTTTATAGAACTTACGTACTTTAGCCCGTGTGGGCGAAATTATTTTAATTATATAACTATAATGTCTTCTTTTTACGTCTAGAATTCATAAGAATTTTTTCAGATATTTACGAAAAGTCAAAGCCTATGTAAAAAAATTACATAATTACCAACACATACCTATTTTTCATTATTCTTTCTCAATTTTGAACTTTCTATAATATTACGCATTTTCGGAGGACAAAAGAACTCTAGAGCTGCTCTAGCAGGAATGGACCTCCGTTCTTCCATACATACTTGGCGTGCCCGACGATTTGCTGTTCAAGGTGTAGACATGATGGTAATTTTCATATAAATATTCATATTGTTTAAAGATCATATAAAATGTATATAAATGAGTTGCTTCTGTGATACCCACAATATTACTCAATTCAGGGTTCCCGTTTTTCTCCTTCAATTTTAAACTTTTTGGAAAAAACTCTTTGAGACGTTGTAAGTTTAATAAAGATCTACAACGTATCAAAGAGTTTTTTTCTTAAAATTAAAAATTGAATGAGAAAAACGGGAACCCAGTTTTGAGTAATAGCGTGAGTATCCCATCACCTTAAATAGAAAGGGCAAACCTGCGTGAAAATATCATTTGATATCTCATATGAGATCCCATAATATACAAAATCGCAGATGACATCACATATATGAGATCTCATATGAGATCTGATGTCTGAAATACTCATACGAGATCTCACATGATATTTACACACGGGAAAATGGTGAAAAATAGGTTGCTTATAAAATGGTTAGTAATTTTAAAGCACTTTTGATCAGATTAATATGCATTTTTATTTCATTCCCGTTTAAAAAAAGACGTCCACGAGGAAAAATATTTTCGGTAATGAAAGTAAATCAGGATTCTGTACATGTAGGGGTATAGTATATTTAAACGGTAACAATTAAAAATTAGAGCTAATCTAATTATTTATAGTGTGCTTATAGGTATAAACATTGTTAGTGAATTTGTGCAAAAATTTAGTATTCTATATTTACAAAACCCACCGGTGAACTGCAAACCGTCGGGCCCGCCAAGTATGTATGGGAGAACGGATCTGCTCCTGCTAGAGCAGCTCTAGAGTTCTTTTGTCCTCCGAAGATGCGTAATATTATAGAAAGTTCAAAATTGAGAAAGAATAATGAAAAATAGATATGTGTGGTAATTATGTAATTTTTTTACATAGGCTTTGACTTTTCGTAAATATCTGAAAAAATTCTTATGAATTTTAGACGTAAAAAGAAGGCATTACAGTTATATAATTAAAATAATTTTCGCCCACACGGGCTAAAGTACGTAAGTTCTATAAAGTTTTGTAGGAGTATATGTGAGCTATTACGCCTCTTGGGCGTTAAGTAGTAGGTACTTTATGCCCTCTGGCTGATTAATTTTGAGTAGGTACGAAAAGTTCTATTATGTCAGTCAAATTAACTTATGGGTACTTGACTACAATAAATTGCTTTCAGTACTTTCTTGTGTTTAATTTGTACAGAAGGATGAACAAGTTTGAATACATTTCTGAGAATAGTCATACAGTTGTTTCGGATAGTTGTTTGTATTATACTTGACTATCGATAATTGATTTCACAACTTTCGATTGTTTGATTTGCAGTGAACGATTTGAATGTATTTAGTTACATATAATTTGTTCAGCATATATTGACTAAAAGAAGTAAAAGACTTTTTCACTAGTATTTCAAAGAGATGGCGAGAGAGAGAGAGAGAGAGAGAGAGAGAGAGAGAGAGAGAGAGAGAGAGAGAGAGAGTGAGTGACAGAGGGGTAGAGAGGGAGGTAGAGTAGATTATACAGGAAAAACTTCTATACTTGCCTTATTTCATACTTTCGTAGAAAGTTTTACATTAATAATATTATTATTTGTATAGTCATGAAAAAAATGATTACCATTTGTAGAGAGTGCTTATTGAATAGATGAGATTAGAAGAAATAAAAGGACTAGACAAATTATGTTGTTAGAACGTACTTAATAAATTAGGTTTTTTTAAAACGTGTTGATTGTTAAAAAAAAATATTTAAGCTTGAGAGCAAAAACTTTAATGATTTAAAGTTTTTGGTACAGAGTTTGACGGATGTTGAGAGAAAGAGGGGGGGAGAGGGCGAGAGAAAGAGAGGAAGAGATAGAGAGAGAGAGGGATGGTGGGAGAGGGGGAGAGGGAGGGAGAGAGGGCGAGAGAGAGAGAGATGGATTCATTATACTTTTTTAAATGATTAAATAATTCATTAAGATTTAAGGTATGATGATAAATAAAATAGTATTGATTGTATGATTAATTAAGTCATGAAAATATTTATTTTTATTTTTATGGATTCCAGGAAAAATTTATACTTACCTTATTTTATTCTTACGTAGAAAGTTTTATTATTTCTACTTTAAATTAGTTTATATAAATGTATAAATCAAATATTTTCGAGAAAAAAATTTTAATTGTTTTCTTTTTGGAGGAAACATTTTTCGAAGATTCTGTAGATATTTCAAAATAAAATTTGTCAAAAAAAGCATTTGTTTTCATAAAAATTTTGTCGAAACGATATAAAGTAAGCTTGAAATGAATACCTTAAAGGTCATGTCACAACCTAAACAAGGCTATCGTTTTATAAGGAACGATGGAGAAAATACTCAAATTGAGGAATTAGATGAAACCTTATAGCCACAAATTTTCAGAGGGAGTATCCATGCGAAAATTTATGATACGATTTACCACTACAGTGCAATATCAATTTATTTAAGTGAAAGCAGTCAAATTTTAATGATACAAATTTTAATGAACATGTTTTTTTCATGTAAAATGCTGTGGAGAAAGGCCCAAAAGTTTCGTACAGAATGTTCTATAGCTTTTTAGGTGCAGCAAACTAATATTTCGACAGTCATTTTTTTACATGCACATTCCTGTTCCTATATCTTGATGCTTTGGTTATGGATAGACGAAAGAACATCGAATAATCCCATGTACGTAGCACGTACTCGTATAACGGAGATTCCGCAATAAGCTGCTCTGCTCCACTCTGCCCTGCTCTGCCTAATCTGTCTTACCTGCTGAGCCTGTTTCTGGCTTTGATTGGTTAATTCCCTTGACAAAACTGATGGGATGGATGGAATTAACCAATCACCGCCAGATTCTGTCTTAGCGAGTAAGGCAGAGCAGGGCAGAGCGGAGCAGAGCAGAGCGGAGCAGAGGGGATCAGAGGGAGCAGTATTGTGGAATCTCCGTTAACCTTTTCAGGACGGGGATTTTTACGTTGAAATTGGACTTTTTTTTACTCGATATTTGTATACTTATACTTAACAGTGAATCCACATTGCATGCCGTATGGCGTATGCGCTATGCCGTCAGAAAAAACGTTGTTGTCTGAAATCTATAGGATTTATAACTCTATGGTTATGAATCCTATAGGAATTGTAACCATAGAGTTATAAATCCCATAGATTTCGGACAACAAATTTTTTTCCGACGGAATAAGGCATAAGGCATACGGCATACGGCATGCAATGTGGACTCACTCTTAGGCTGAAATCACATGGTGCGGCATAGAGCTGCGGCATAGAGGTTGCGTCATAGGTACAGCCAATAAGAGCTCAGAGCTATTTTTGCATTTGAGGAATAGCCGGCCGGAACTCTGCTTCCAATAATCCAAATTTCCTGCCTGATGTGTGCAAAGTGAGTTTTCTCGGTGCCACCGAGAGATGTTCTTATGTGAGAATGCCGAATGATCAGTGATGAGTTGACTGCACCGTATTAATGTAGCTGGATGTTGAGTGATACTCCAGTTGAGTTTCGTAAAATCGACCTCCTACCCTGATAATTCCTTCTGAGTAAATGCAGTCAATCTATTGAGTAGAGAATTCCGTGGGATTTGAGATATTTCAGCATAAGGAGTTCAAGATGGAAATGAACTTGCTGAGTTTTCTTGATCCAGAAGAAATTTTCTTTGCTGATCAGATCAGCTGTGAGTCTCGTCTCTGTTGAATTTTCCCTTTTGCGGACGAGATCCCATTAATTTTCCGAATGGGATGTGGCTGCAGTGAGTGTGCCCTTTGCTTCTTTCTGGAAGGTATTCCTCATTTTCTGAGTCTACTTGAGATGGTCATGGTGATTAATTGCCTTTGGTTGTTGGAATTATTCTTTAAGTGAGTGCAACCCTGGTTCCAACAGATTCCTTCCATCATGAGGCACGTGAGATTATGCGTGTGCATATCATATTCTGATCTGTCCATCAATGAACATGAGTGCTTGGCAACTGAACATTGTCCAAACATACCTTCTGAGTAACCTTGCCGCTCTGAACTCCAACCTTGATCTGGAGTTCGGGTTGAGTGTTGCCTTCCTTCTTGATGAGACTAGGAATACTAAGCCAATTGTGAGAAATATGGTTTACCGTGGAGTGCTGTAGCAGTTGCCTATTGCGAAGCATTCGAAAAGCCATAAGTTTTGAGAACCGAATCCAATTGAGTGAGATCTTCTCGAATTGCAGCCATTCTTCGCAGTTGAGTTAAACTTGGTTGTCCCATGAGTACTTGAGTAGCCACAGCTCTTGTAGGAGAATTTGAAAGAATATTCACATATGAGATTGTCCATGCGGGGTCGAATAGTGGTGAGTTTTGAAAGATAATTATCCAGTTGTGATTATTTCTTGAGTGAGCGGCAATATCATTCAGATGTGAATTTAAGTGATAGTGAAATCCGTTATAATTTGAGTAATTTCATGACGCAATCATCAGAATTAACTGCTTCAATTGCTGTGGAATTGTGAGAAATTCCTTGTTAACCATCGGCGAGTTGAATTGCAATTTTGCTAATGCAGAGCCGCCCGCCGTGCAGAATCCTGATAACTGCATGGTGCTGTAAATGAATGTGTCCGTTGATGCAACTCCATATGTGAATTTGCTAAACCGAAGTGCGTGAGTTGATCCGGTTCATTTATCTATGATATGCGTTGTAAATTACATCTTAAGAATGTCAATTAAGAATAATTCACGCTGGATGCCAATTCGAGTGAGTTTGCCATCCCTTTTAAGGTTAAGTTTGATGATCCAACAATAATCATCAGTGTCAATGAGTACATCCACAAGTTGAGGCTACCAAAATATGCGCTGAGAGCCAATAAAGTTTTCTTTCGTATAATTCCAAATAAAATATTAAGATAGTTCCGATGGCACTGTAGATGAGACTTGGCGTATGATGAGCAGTAATCCTAACCTCAAATTCCAATAATTGATAGATGAGCGGTGCCATGAAGCGTTGAGGATTCAAATCACATCCTTTGAGATAAATCACAATTCGGACATTGAATGGATTAATAATCCAAGTTTGTGAGGTGTCACCGGTGTGTCGTATCATTTCAATGCAGTTGCAATTATTGACGATTAAGTAACTGAGTGTTGCAGATGAGTTGACCTTGAGTGTAAATGATTGCACCAAAATCCAATTGTTGAGTATTTTTGAATATGATCCATATATAGGGAGAGTTACTTCATCTTGCACCTATAGTTGATATGCAGTATTGCTGCATAAATCCAAAATCTGAAGGACATTGCAATTGTAAGAAAAGTAAGAAGAGTGTAATTGCATTTCTCCATCTCGATGCAACGTTGATTATTGTGACCGCCACAATATACGAGTGAAATTACTTGCAATAGGCGCAAGTGTGATGAGTAATGCATATTCAATGTATCACTTTCGGTTAAGATGCCCTTGTAGAATTCCTGTGAGGCTCCTATCTGAGTTAACTGCTAAGGCAGCGCTGAGTTTGTACGTCCACACAGTGATCCACATGTAGTGTAGAATTTGTCCGATAATTCCTTGAGGTTGTCCGTTTGAGAGTTGAGAGTTTCCAAGTCACTGGTGAGAATAGCATCCATGAGTATGTCAATCTCCTTGGCCTCAGCATCCTCACCCATGATCCGATGCATGTAAACAGTTCAGCAATGAATAAAATGCTATGACTATAATACACACCACAGCATGTTTAATCCGGCTCGAAGGACCAAATGTTTGAGAATTCCATAAATTATAATGAGGACATGCTGTGGGTGTTTACAAAATAAATTGAGCCAAACACTTTGGTAAATTAAACTATAATATATTCACAATAACTATAAAATTATAAATTACTATTACAAATTTGTCGATATAAAAGTTGTTTCAAGAATAAGTATAAAATGTGTGAGATGTTACAAGTAAATAGTTGATTGTATGACTGTTACATAATTCTGAGTGTATGAGTGTTACGAAATTCTGTGAGTATTGGTGAGTTTGCTGTTTGAGTGTATGAGTTTTCTGTGTGACGTTGCGAATCACTGATGAGTGTACTAACCATACAATAAGCAACACAATCAATTATTATTGAATTAATTATGGTTGAGTTTTCAATGAGATGACACGATTAGGTATTACTGACCTAATCGTGCCTGAGTATTTCCCGCTGTACAGCTTAGTTATGCTTTCCGTGTAGCAGCGCACCTTCGTATAAAATGGCCGCATGTATTTGAGTTGTTACCTTATCATACGTAGAGGTTATATTAATCTTTACGTCGACGAATTGGTCCCGTGATGGTGATTCCGCAACGAAGCTGAGCAGTGGAGAAGAACCGTATGTTGAGCATGATAACGAAAGATGAGATAAGCCGGTGAGATGAGTGTGAGGATGCGAAGCAGCCAATGAGAGAAGCCAGTTGAGCAAAGCCGATTGAGAACTGCCAGTGTAATTTTCCTGCTTGAAAAAACCATGCTCAAATCCCGTTGACATTATTGATCACGGTGATCATGAGTTTACTGCCGGGGTTGCATTGGTGAAAGTGCAGGTGTGAGCGAGAATCCGTGCAAAGTTGCTGAGTGAGTATATGCCATGTGAGGAGAAGCCGCGTGAGAAGCTGCCTTGTGAGACGCACTGCACTATGAATATGCCGTGTGAGATATTGCCTCGTGGCGCGCTCGAAGCATCGAGCGCCGGTGAGAAGATGCCGCTTGAGTATCACCGCCGTGTGAGAAGTTTCCGTGTGAGAGACACTGCTGCGTGAAAACTTGCCGTGCTAGACAACGCCGTATGAGATATTGCCGAGCAGCAGTCCATGTTGAGAGAGTAAGAAACACTAAACTTGAATTTTTCACTTGAGAATCGCCGAATGTGCACAGTGCGTTTCTCTACGAGACGAACCGCTACACAGAGTCAGTTGACCGAGAGAGAGAGCTCCATCACATGAGAATCGCCAGCACAGTAGATTTCCCTCGTGGTAGACCATTACTGAGAGAGACTTTTAGTGAGAGGTTTGAGTGTATCTACTGAGAGCCAAAGTACCGTGAGTTTTTCCACGAGGCGAACCATTACATGGATACTAACTGAGTGTGAGAATTAAGAGAGCACTTCCGTCTTCTTCCTCGTCTCGTTGTTACCGAGGAGTGAGCCAAATCACCGTCTCTCTCATTTACATGTGTAAGCATGAGAGAGACAGCATGAGTTTTGCCATACTCGGCTAATCAGTATAGCGATTCAGCTGTTCAGCAGAGAACAGCTGCTGAGTGCTGCCGTCGCGCGGCCGCCTGCTGAGTTATCCCTTCAAAACTTGATATTTCCCAAACATACCCTATTAATAAAACATATGAAAAATACATGAAAAAAATAAACTTTTAAGTGAACATTTAAATGAGGGGGGTCTGAGGGGGGTCTGAGGGGGGTCACGAGGGGGCTCTGAGGGGGGGGGGGCGGGAAAAATTAAATATAAAAAAAAAATAAAAAAAAAATAAAAAAACAATTCAAAAATTGAATAAAACATTTCGAAGAATTTAACTTATATCAGGTAATTCAAATCATTTAATTATTAAATTTAATTTTACAAAATATATATTATATTATAAGAAAATATACTTTTATTGTAAGAATTTTAATTATTAGAATAAATCTTATTCTAATGTGGCGTAAGATATGTTTATTTACTGTGATAATATATATATATATATATATATATATATATATATATATATATATATATATATATATATATATATATATATATATATATATATATATATATATAATTATCACAGTAATATATATATAATTTTGTCCAGGTCCACTTGTGGCACCCGACCCTGTATATTAGTGCCTACACCTCAGAGTTCCGCACTAGAAGATGGTAAGCCATTGTCAGAAATTATCAAATCCCTCAGGGTGTTGACTAACACGACGCCTGCGCCCCCTTTAGTTTCCGCAGAATTTTTCCGGAAATTTCCTTCGGAACTCTCAAAGTCGAAACTCTAGGTCGGATGTCGTAAACCGGGGAGAACGTACAAATTATGGCTCCCGGAGCACACAAACTTTTTCAGAGCACATAAACCGACCTACACTTAAAATCGGGTGCCATAAACCTACCTAGAGAAATATATACACACAAGCGTAAGTAAGATATCGACATAGATATACAAACGTATAAGATAGACGGCAATCGGAAGTGTCGTAAGAGCTGCAAACCGGATATCTGAATAGCAAGGAGAAAATTTTGGAAAAGAAACAGTACATAAAAAAATTCAGATCTCTATATCTTTTGAACGAGATATTCTTTTTAAATAAAATTTTTTGATTTGAGTGGAGCAATGAAATGGCTTTCGATTCAGAGGGATATATTATATAGTAAAAACTAACGCAGTATACGTAAAAGCGCATTGAATTTTTCGTACACCCATTTCAATGTATATGTAGCACGGGTCGCTCCATTACGCTTCTTCTATACTTGCCTTCGGAACGCTCTCGCGCTCCTTGATATACCATATTTACATAACTATCTATATCTATACATGTTGAATGTATAACGCCATCCATTTTTATATTAAATAGTTGAGGACGATCTTTGGAGGCAAAATGAAATGATCTTATTTCTTTATGGCAACGTTTCGTTGGCTTAGTACGCCAACCTCATCAGGCCTTTATTCAAAACACAGAAATAAATTAACATATAAAACTTTTTTTTAAAGACAATTAAACCACAAAATGTAAATACAAAAATCAAAATTACCGAAATTATAAACGTATATATCATACGTCGATCAGATGTTATTCTCGACTGAAAACAACAACACTTACACTGTATTTATATACGCTGGACAATGTTTACATAAAGAGTTACACAGCATCAAGTTCGTTAATAATAGGAAAATACATTGTAGTTAGTCTTTGGATATCTTCCTTTTTATTAATACTATTTTGATTGCTTTTTATATAGATCATTTCGGAAATCAGTCTTTTTTTGTAATTGCTTTCAAAATCTAAAATGGATGTATTTTCCCAATCGATCTCATGTTTGTTTTCTAATCGATGTGTACTGACAACAGACTCTTTATTTTTGTTTATTTTATGTTCATTAATGCGTGTGTGTAACGATCTTTTAGTTTCTCCTATGTATGTAGCAGAGCAATTTAGACAATCAAATTTATACACCACATTAGTACGATCCAATTTTTTGGTTATGTCTCTTTGCCTAACCGAATGATCGAAGACAAACTTTTATTCAATAATGGGATTGTACAAATGTTATAAGATTTTAACATATTAGATAGGCTATTAAAATCTTTGGTAAACGGTAAAGACAATTTTGGTTATTTTTCATAGCAATTTTGGTGCGTATTATATGTATAACCCCATACTTAAGTTTTTTAAATCTAATTTCGATATGTTTTTCTATAAACCACATAGGATAATCATTGTTACGTAAAATCTTCTTTATGTGTTTTATATTGTCTAAGTGAAAATTAGAATCTGAGTGTAAAAACGCCCTATCAAATAGGTTAAAAATAATATTCTTTTTTTGCTGTGTTGGATGATTTGAAAAATAATTGATTACACTTCCCGATGATGTCGGTTTTTGGTACCAATTTGTCAAAATTTTATTATCATTTCTAATTAATGTCATATCTAAAAAATTAATTTTTTTATTCTCTTCTAGTTCATAAGTAAATTTTAAATTTATGTCATTAGCATTAAAAACTTTAATCACTGTGTCAATGTGTTGTTTTTTAACACAAATAAGCGTGTCGTCAACATATCTGTAATAAAAAATAGGGATACAGTCATAATGTGGTTCTAATTCTCGTAAGCAATTCTTTTCCAAATCATCCATTACAATGTCCGCAAATAATGGTGAAATCGGTGAATCCATCGGGGTTCCATAAATTTGTTGATAGGTTTGACCATTAAAAGTAAAAAACGTATTATTAAACAGAAAAGCGGTGCATTCTTTTAATTCATCAAGCGGGATCTTACAGTGATTATGGATGGAAACCGCTCTTCTATCTAAACTATCCAACACTAATTCGCACGAGATATTTGTAAATAACGACGTTACGTCTAATCACAGTAAAGTGTATTCATCCGTTATTATTATATTTTTAATTTTTCTTTCAATTCAAAACTGTTATTGATATGTGAACTAGGCTTAGGTATCGCATTCTTAAGTTCTTGATATACTATTTTTGCTAAGAAATACGTGGGGCTATTAACTAATGAAACAATAGGACGTAACGGTACATCAATTTTATGAATCTTTGGTAATCCATAACATTTCGCCAGTGTCGTATCAGATTGCGTTAAACTATTTTTATGAAAATTTTTGTACAAAAAACCATTATTATTTAAATAATTTAACATACTATATGTTGCATCTTTTAAACGTTTCAGTGGATTTTTACTTATCTTTTTATATCTTTTATCATCCGATAATAGCTTCACCATCTTTTCGTTATAGATGGATTTTTCTAAACAAACCGTTACATTGCCTTTATCTGCTTTTGTAAAGAAAATATCATTATGCGTTTTTAAAAAGTTTTTGGTTATTTTTAGTTTTTTTGATTTTGAAAAATTTGATTCTATGCATATGAATAAGCTCGCCTCTTTAAAGTCAAACGCAAGCGTCAATAGTAATAAAAGTACGTGGCTTAAGAATTTAACGAATGTTCAAATTCCGTCGGAAGTTATTGATATTGTTACATTGGGTTCAAATTTCAGCCATATTTCAAAAATTTCTAATAACGATATAGTTAATGCAATAAAAAATGTTGAAAACTGTCTCAATTCAGTACAATATTAACAATGACGAGAAAAATGAAATACGGAAAAAAGTCACAAGATCTTTAAAAAAGGCTGTTAATACTGATATACATAGACCATATACAGACAGAGCTTTATCAAAAAAACTAAAAATAACCAAAAACTTTTTAAAAACGCATAATGATATTTTCTTTACAAAAGCAGATAAAGGCAATGTAACGGTTTGTTTAGAAAAATCCATCTATAACGAAAAGATGGTGAAGCTATTATCGGATGATAAAACATATAAAAAGATAAGTAAAAATCCACTGAAACGTTTAAAAGATGCAACATATAGTATGTTAAATTATTTAAATAATAATGGTTTTTTGTACAAAAATTTTCATAAAAATAGTTTAACGCAATCTGATACGACACTGGCGAAATGTTATGGATTACCAAAGATTCATAAAATTGATGTACCGTTACGTCCTATTGTTTCATTAGTTAATAGCCCCACGTATTTCTTAGCAAAAATAGTATATCAAGAACTTAAGAATGCGATACCTAAGCCTAGTTCACATATCAATAACAGTTTTGAATTGAAAGAAAAATTAAAAATATAATAATAACGGATGAATACACTTTACTGTGATTAGACGTAACGTCGTTATTTACAAACATCTTGTGCGAATTAGTGTTGGATAGTTTAGATAGAAGAGCGGTTTCCATCCATAATCACTGTAAGATCCCGCTTGATGAATTAAAAGAATGCACCGCTTTTCTGTTTAATAATACGTTTTTTACTTTTAATGGTCAAACCTATCAACAAATTTATGGAACCCCGATGGATTCACCGATTTCACCATTATTTGCGGACATTGTAATGGATGATTTGGAAAAGAATTGCTTACGAGAATTAGAACCACATTATGACTGTATCCCTATTTTTTATTACAGATATGTTGACGACACGCTTATTTGTGTTAAAAAACAACACATTGACACAGTGATTAAAGTTTTTAATGCTTATGACATAAATTAAAAGTTACTTATGAACTAGAAGAGAATAAAAAAATTAATTTTTTAGATATGACATTAATTAGAACTGATAATAAAATTTTGACAAATTGGTACCAAAAACCGACATCATCGGGAAGTGTAATCAATTATTTTTCAAATCATCCAACACAGCAAAAAAAGAATATTATTTTTAACCTAGTTGATAGGGCGTTTTTACTCTCAGATTCTAATTTTCACTTAGACAATATAAAACACATAAAGAAGATTTTACGTAACAATGATTATCCTATTTGGTTTATAGAAGAACATATCGAAATTAGATTTAAAAAACTTAAGTATGGGGTTATACATATAATACGCACCAAAATTGCTATGAAAAATGACCAAAATTGTCTTTACCGTTTACCAAAGATTTTAATAGCCTATCTAATATGTTAAAATCTTATAACATTTGTACAATCCCATTATTGAATAAAAGTTTGTCTTCGATCATTCGGTTAGGCAAAGAGACATAACCAAAAAATTGGATCGTACTAATGTGGTGTATAAATTTGATTGCCTAAATTGCTCTGCTACATACATAGGAGAAACTAAAAGATCGTTACACACACGCATTAATGAACATAAAATAAACAAAAATAAAGAGTCTGTTGTCAGTACACATCGATTAGAAAACAAACATGAGATCGATTGGGAAAATACATCCATTTTAGATTTTGAAAGCAATTACAAAAAATGACTGATTTCCGAAATGATCTATATAAAAAGCAATCAAAATAGTATTAATAAAAAGGAAGATATCCAAAGACTAACTACAATGTATTTTCCTATTATTAACGAACTTGATGCTGTGTAACTCTTTATGTAAACATTGTCCAGCGTATATAAATACAGTGTAAGTGTTATTGTTTTCAGTCGAGAATAACATCTGATCGACGTATGATATATACGTTTATAATTTCGGTAATTTTGATTTTTGTATTTACATTTTGTGGTTTTATTGTTTTTAAAAAAAAATTTTATATGTTAATTTATTTCTGTGTTTTGAATAAAGGCCTGATGAGGTTGGCGTACTAAGCCAACGAAACGTTGCCATAAAGAAATAAGATCATTTCATTTTGCCTCCAAAGATCGTCCTCAACTATTTAATATATCTATACAGTTATAGTATTTTTCGATACTAATGCGTAAAATAGGGTTCCACGTACCGGGTGTGGTGCGATCACACGAGGTCCGAAATACGTACAAGTGTCGAACAGTATTTTTTGATATGGTATACTTAAAATACGATTTTTAATAAATTTTTTAATAGGTTTTAAATCGTGTTTTACACATTCGGGTGCGTAAAATTTTTTATGCACCAAAAACAATGCGTAAAATCGCATTTTACGCATACTGTATCAAAAATTAAATTAAGAATCTGGTTATTCACACGAATAATAAATACAGGATACATATTTTGTACAATAATGGAAATCTATGAAAACATGCTTGAAACAGAATTGTTTTTTACACCATGTACATCTTATTATTGCTATTTCTCCACATATGTCACAAATCGGTTCTTGTTCGGTATTAAAACAAAATTCAACTGGATTTTTAAAGTTTATAGGTTTAGTCACAGCATAGCCACTTTTGTAACATCCATATTTAAATACGTCCTGAAATCTTGGCGAAGAAAGCTGATTGTGCATTAGAGATTGCATTCTTATAATATTATTTCGTTCTTGCAAATTAACATTGTAGTTGAATAAAATTACTATATCTGAAATCGTTCTAACAAAGTTCTTCCAGAAACGGAAATCGTACGCATAAAAAAAAATGAATCATGCCTGTTGTGCCTTTCGGTATTATTTTCAACTTTAGGTTAACATGTGGTGGTATAACCTCTCTTACTGTTTTTTCACATTGTCCGCTCCATGAATCCAATAATAGAACTGGAGAGTTTCTTGTATCCAAGTTTGAAGTAATTCTTTAGATAATTTTCGAGAGGTTGATGCTTTTTTGAACGCGTACATTTGTTGGTACAAATAAAATTTCAATAACACGTGGTCCAAATGTCCCACCTTTTTGCTTTAAAACTATAAATAAATGTGATAGTAACTTTCCTTCCGCAGATACAGTCGGTTGTATTGTGTAACTATGTGTTATAGAGGAAAGGAGGTTGAGCAACACATTCTACTTTTTTACGTCTTCATAACACAGTGTTCTACCACTGTGCATCTCTAAATTAAATCCACTTTGGGAAATTAACCCACTAGCATCATTTCTAAAATTCTCGCATTGTTGCTGTAAATCTTTCATGCTATCCACAGCCGAATGTGTAACAAATTTAGTTATTTTTCGGGAAGCAATATTGTGTTTACTCTTAAACTGCTGTTCCCACCAACTAGTTGCTTTAAACCATGGCATTTTCAACTCAATTTTTTATTGTAAAGCCCGTCTCTTCAAGTCTATATCGTGGACAACTATTTTAAAGGCAATTGCTTCATGAAATTTATCTAAAGTATACTTCGAAACTTGGTATAATTTTTCGTGTCTATCACCGCCTGCTTCCACTTGATCTTTCCACCAATACAATTGCTGAATAGAAGTCAAATTGCTGAATTGAAGTCACTTTTCTGAAATTTTGTTTACATTTTCTGGTGATGAAGGCTTTATTTTTCCATTCTGCCAAAATGCGACCGCTCGTTTCTTGTAATCGAAATTTATTGGTTCATCTCTATACAAACAAGCAGGAACCTCTGCATAATCTTGAGATGTGTCACTTTCATCAATAGTTTGTGCAAAGATATCACTATCAAAATCGTTAAAATATAGTTGTATTCCTTGATCAATTCCAATAGGATTATCAATACTATGTCGTATTATAGCTTCTACATAATCATGTAGAAGTTGTTCATCTTCGTTTACTTTTGAACGGTGAATTTCGATTTTATTTGCATTAAAAGTTAAAGATAATAATGTAACAACAGTTATTGGATTAATAATCATGGTGAAAAATCAAGAAAAAGAAATAAAATTATTGAATATAATTTGAACAGTACGTTGGTTACAACTTTCTTCTATGTACAAGCAGCATATATTGTAGTGGTTTTCAAATTATTGGTAATCTAATACATTTTTTGTTAATCTACTATATTTTCAGATTATTTATGAAAAATTGAGAATTCTATAAAAAACGGAGAAATATGTATAATTCCGCAATTCGGAAAGTAAAAATATTTTACAGTTAATTTTAAGAATTATTTTTAGATTGCAAGAATAAAAAAGGCACGTATCGAATATTTTTAGTATACACTTGGATAAACAGAAATCAATACTATGTCGTATTATATCTTTTATATAATCATGTAGAAGTTGTTCATCTTCATTTACTTTTGAACGGTCAATTTCGATTTTATTTGGATTAAAAGTTAAAAAGATAATAATGTAACAACAGCTATTGGATTAATAATCATGGTAAAAAAATAAGAAAAGAATAGTATGTTACGATACAACGCCAGAAAGTTGGATTTCCTGGCCGACGCCGCACAGTGGGCAAAACCGACTTTTTCTTTTTCAAAATCGTATAACTTGCGATAGGAATATCCATACTCAATGAATCTTGCTGGAGCTTCAAGATTAAGAATTACCGAATATAGGAAAACTATAGGGAAACTGATATTATAACATTATAACCTCGAAAACACGCTGGTCCGTAGTCCTAATAAAAGGAGATTTAAGAAGATTACTTTACTT
Source organism: Torymus aiolomorphi (assembly GCA_036365515.1). NCBI lineage: Eukaryota > Metazoa > Arthropoda > Insecta > Hymenoptera > Torymidae > Torymus > Torymus aiolomorphi. The sequence goes on from CM070876.1 coordinate 87,243,585, forward strand.
TTCTATTGTCTTTTACACATTATGTATTACAGAATTTAGATGCACACGTTTCGTTGGTTAAGAACATAACCTGAAAAACAGATCCAGATTTACATTCAGTCAGCTAACCAAGAATTACTAATTTCTCCTTATAAAGTAAATGATTTAGGTAATTTTTCATAGATTATGGACAACTGAATCAGATAACACAATTTATATTCATTAAAAACATAACCTAAAATATTAGTGATGCGCTAATGATAAATGAGTACATTTTTCTTTACATATTTCATGGTTTACAACGCCCAAGTGTGCTAAAAGGTATTGGCATACCAATAAATAATGTTTAAAAAATGAAATGAACCAGAAAAAACTTCTAACCTCAATGTAGGTAGGTTATGATAATATGAATTATAATTGCTTACCCCATACTCTTAATTAGAGTCAATTCACTTTACTTTTCCATTTTCTTTTACGCATTATGTTATACTGAATTTAGATGCGCGAGTTTTGTTGGTTAAGAGCATAACCTGAATAACAGATCCCGATTTACATTCAGTCAGCTAACCAAGAATATTGATTTCTCCTTATAAAGTACATGATTTAAGTAATTTTTCATAGATTATGGACAACTGAATCAGATAACACAATTTATATTGATTAAACACATAACCTAAAATATTAGTGATGCGCTAATGATAAAGGAGTTTTGTTTACCTATTTCATGGTTTATAATGCTCAAGTGTGCTAAAAAGTATTGGCATACCAATAAATAATGTTGAAAAAATAAAAATGAACCAGAAAAAACTTCTAACCTCAATGTAGGTAGGTGATGATAATATGAATTATAATAGTTTACCCCATACTCTTAATTAGAGTAAATTTACTTTACGTTTCCATTCTCTTTTAAACATTATGTATTACTGAATTTAGATGCGCAATTTTTGTTGGTTAAGAACACAATCTGAATAACAGATCCCGATTTACATTCAGTCAGCTAATCAAGCATCACTGATTTCTCCTTATAAAGTTAATGATTTAAGTGATTTTTCATAGATTATGGACAATTGAATCATAAAACACAATTTATATTGATTAAAGACATAACCTAAAGTATCAGTGATGCGCTAATGATGAATGAGTACAGTTATCTTAACATATTTTATGGTTTATAATGCTCAAGTGTGCTAAAAGGGATTAGCATACCAACAAATAATGTTTAAAAAATGAACTGACCAAAAAAATCTTCTAACCTCAATGTAGGTAGGTAATATGATAATATGAATTACAATTAATACTGTCAACCGCAAGTTGTTTTGGTTAAGGCCATAACATGAATAATACATCCCTATTTATATTTCGTAGGCTAACCGAAATTCACAGACTTATTGCTATATAGTAAATGTTTATAGTCTATTTCCATATTTATGGGCAGCTGTATTATTTTCACATATTCAAAGGTTTATAATGTTCAAGTGTACTAAAATCTATTGATATACGAATTAATGATGTTTAAAATATAAAATGGACCAAAAAAACCTTCGAACTCAATGTAGGTAGGTAACAATAATATGAATTACAATTGCTTTACCCCATAACCTTAATTAAATTTACTTTACTTTTCAATTTTCTTTCGCACGTTATATGTTACTGAATTTAGATGCGCAAGTTTTGATGGTTAAAAACATAACCTGAATAACAGATCCCGACTTGTATTGGATTAGCTAATAAAAAATCATAGATTTATCCCTGTATTGTAAATGTTGAACGTCATTTTTCATAGATTATGGACAGCTAAATCAGATAACACAATTGTGGTTATAAGATTTTTTTGGTTCTATTCATTTTTAAAACATTATTTATTGGTATGCCAATACTTTTTAGCACACTTGAGCATTATAAACCATGAAATAGGTAAACAAAACTATACTCGTTTATCATTAGCGCATCACTAATATTTTAGGTTATGTGTTTAATCAATATAAGTTGTGTTATCTGATTCAGTTGTCCATAATTTATGAAAAATTACTTAAATCATTTACTTTATAACGAGAAACCAATGGTTTTTGGTTTGCTGACTGAACGTAAATTGGGATCTGTTATTCAGGTTATGTTCTTAACCAACAAAACTTGCGCATCTAAATTCAGTAATACATAATGTGTAAAAGAGAATAGAAAAGTAAAGTAACTTAACTCTAATTAAGAGTATGGGGTAAGCAATTATAATTCATATTATCATAACCTACATACATTGAGGTTAGAAGTTTTTTCTTGTTCATTTCATTTTCTAAACATTATTTATTAGTATGCTTATAACTTTTAGCACACTTGAGCATTATAAACCATGAAATATGTAAAGAATAATGTACTCATTTATCATTAGCGCATCACTAATATTTTGGTTATGTTTTTAATGAATAAATTGGGTTTTCTGATTCAGTAGTCCATAATCTATGAAAAATTACTTAAATTATGTACTTTATAAGGAGAAATCAATATTCTTGGTTAGCTGATTGAATGAAAATGTTATTCAGTTATGGTTTTATTAAACTAATTAAGAGTATGGGGTAAGCAATTATAATTCATATTATCATAATCTACCTACATTGAGGTTAGAAGGTTTTTCTAGTTCATTTCATTTTTTAAACATTATTTATCAGTATGCCAATACCTTTTAGCATACTTGATCATTATAAACCATGAAATATGTGAAGATAACTGTGCGTTTTCATCATTAGCGCATCAATGATACTTTAGGTTATGTTTTTAATGAATATAAATTGTGTCATCTGATTCAGTTGTGCATAATCTATGAAAAATTACTTAAATCATTTACTTTATAAGGAGAAATAAGTGATTCTTGGTTAGCTGACTGAATGTAAATCGGGATCTGTTTTTCAGGTTATGTTCTTAACCAACAAAACTTGCACATTTAAATTCTGTAATACATAATGTGTAAAAGAGAATAGAAAAGTAAAGTAAATCTTCTTAAATCTCCTTTTATTAGGACTATGGACGGATATAATTATAATTCATGTAATCATAACATATCTAATTTGAGGTTGGAAGGTTATATGGTTAATATTGAATTTTAAATATCATTTATTAGCATTCATTTTGTACACTGATAGATTACAAACAATTAAGTATGAAAAAAATGTAATTATTAATCATTAGCTCATCACTATTATTTTAGGTTAGGTTTTTAATTAATATTAATTGTGTTATCTAATTCAGCGCTCCGTAATCTATCAAAAATGACTTTAAACATTTGATATATAGTGTTAAGTCGTATACTCCAATCAACTAAAGAATTTTTTTAGAACATTGACACTTTAACACCGTGTTTTCGAGGTTATAATGTTATAATATCATTTTCCCTATAGTTTTCCTGTATTCGGCAATTCTTAATCGTGAAGCTCCAGCAAGATTCATTGAGTATGGATATTCCTATCGCAAGTTATACGATTTTGAAAAAGAAAAAGTCGGTTTTGCCCACTGTGCGCCGTTTTGACGCCCGAGGCGCGCCGGACATGGCATCCAACATTCTGGCCAAGTGTCGTGTACTATTTTTCTTCATCCTCGGCCGAAAGTACGCCTATATAGTTGATATTAATTAATAAAATAGCGTTGTTGGCTACTAACTACCGTTCGGCCATATGTATAAAAGGCCTGCTTCAGCGCCACTTTACATATCGCGGAGCGTAAGGCTCGATTTCTGTTTTTTTTATGCCCGCCCGACGTTTGCAAAACCGAGGCGAAGCCAAGGTTTTGCTGGTAGGGGCGGGCATCAAAAACACTAGCAAAAGATGTTTAAAAAAGATGGACCAAAAATATGTACATACTTAATTGATGCTCATTTCAACTACAGAACAACCTCTCAATGGTTCCTCTGTTTGTCTTTTTCTATCCCATAAGCGATACATTATAGAATGAGAGTCAAAAAACTTTTACCTGTAATTATATAGCTACACCATGTTTTGAAACTCAAAATGTAAGCATCATGTCTATATATGTATAGAAGCTTTCTGACAGCGTGTATGCAATAAGAACATAATTATTATCAGAGTTATAAATATATTGTTCAATATATTAATAATAACATAAAATTAACTTAATACGTCTATATCTTTTCATTTTTCCGATTTTAGGAATGATTTTCTTGTCATCAGATTTGTGAGGGTTAGCATAGTTTAGGTTACAACACGTGCGCTGTCGCAGACGTTGCCATGCAACGATCAATAAAGAGCGGCCACAACAGTTGCTCTTCTCGGAGCGAAAATAAGCCGAGAAGACGTACTTTCGGCTAGGGGATGAAGAAAATAAAATTATTGAATACAATTTCAACAGTATTACGTTGGTTACAACTTTCTTCTTTGTACAAGCAGCATATATTGTAGTGGTTTCCAAGTTATTGGTAATCTACTACATTTTTTGGTAATCTACTATATTTTCAGATTATTTATGAAAAATTGCATGCATCCCATGCATCCCCAGAGGCAGGACGATATGAGTAAGGATTTATAATACTTTAAATGTTGCTAAATAATAACGCAAGTTATTTAGGCACTCGCCAGACAATTCCAATCGGCAAATTAAATAACTAACCGCTGCGCGATTGACGGTACTGCTTGGTTGCTTCGACGTCGTTCCTCGTCGGCGACCTGGAGCAGCGTCCTCGAGCGTCGCGTCCTTCTTCTCGCTGAAGCCTCGACTGTCTTTGACGTGGGCGGCGCTTCGTGGCCCGTGAAGGATGATCTCATCGGAGAGCCGCTAGCGAAAGCTGCGTTTCTCTCTCTATCTCTCTCTCTCGCGCTCTCTCCTTGACCGGCGGTAAGTAAACATCGCTCACGTCGAGCTCCGCCTTTGTCGAGTGTTTTCTCATCGCCATTTCACTCTTCGGAGACAAATCTTTTAAGAATGGTGCACCGTTGGCTCTCAGGCTCCCAGCCCAGAGTCTGCACGAGTTGACGCATCCTTGTGAGCCCGGGGTCGCTTTTCCTGCAAACCGCCTATCTCTCTGCTGACTGCTGCTGCTACCGACCATTGGTCGTCGTTGGTCTGTCAAGCACCTTCCAGCCTGCCTTCCGTGTCTGGATCTCATCTGCGACTCACGTGTGCGGTATCCACTCTAACTCGGCAGCTGCAAGTGGTGCACTGCCCTGCACTCCAACGTTCTCAACGGTCAACCATTGGCAGCTCCATTCTGTTTCGATCTCAGCCTGTGGTGCGGGCCTATCTATCTCGTATCTCATCTGCCACACGCTTCTGTCCAGCTATCTTCAACACCTTACCGTTGCATCGCTGTCAGATACCGCATAGTGCAGTTTTATGTCTATATGCGGCATCAACCTATGTTTGTTGCGCTCGTACATTGTTAATTTTTTTCTCATCATATATGTCTTATTTTAAATCTAAACTGCCTGCTGCTCATTCGTAATTGTTATTGTTATCATCACCGGTAGCTATCATCCTCACTGCAGGAGTAGTCGGATTTTAATGTCTACTGCCTCCGTGTAAACATCGCGCTCCGCGCCGTCTCTCGACCGCCGATGTTGGTTGCCATCTAAGCTGTCTTACTTATATCGCCTAGTGCGTTATGAGTGCGCGCCTATGCGCGGCCTGCAACAGTTGAATCGCGCGCAGTGACAAAGCACTCACTACCTACTCTGCTTGGAGTCGTATTTTCCATATATTGCGCGTTTCACGACACTCGACCTTTCTGCACCTTACGCGCCCCAGCGTTGCATGATCTGCGCATTGTTGCTGCTGCCTAACTCCAACAGTGTGCGCTCTGCCAGGAGAAACCGTCTGGCTGCCTCCACTCAGCTCATGCTTGTCCAGCTAGCATGTCAGCGCTTGACAAATCGGCCTCACGCGCCTGTTCCTAAAGCACACGGCACTGGTTTCTCTCTGCCTCAGACATCATCGCCCTCGACTTCACCCATGGAGAGTATTGTTATTAACAAAAGCTTTAAATTTTAATGTTTTTTGTAGGAGATCGATAAAATGATTACATTCGTAAAATTTTTTGAAATAATATAATCAAACTTGTATTTTTTAGGTATGGTGATACATTAACCCTTTCGTACCGAGACCCCTTTCCCGGAGAAAAAGTGACTTTTTTTGTATAGTATAATTCTGGAAGCGTTAATTAAGATCGATCGACAGTTTTCTTTCTTTAAAAGTGTCGATAAGTACTATTTTCCAAGTGGGTCTTGGAGGACCCATACAAACCATACCCGCCAATAGAATTATTTCATTGAACTCGGAGAGTGATAAATTCTTATTACGTTGTCTCATTAACAAGATCCACCATTTAGTACTATTTTCCAAGTGGGTCCTGGAGGACCCATACAACCCATACCCGCCAATAGAATTATTTTATTGAACTCAGATAATGATAAATTCTTGGTACGTTGTCTCATTAACAAGATCTACCACTCAGAATAAAAAAAAATAACCATTAACCATTTTTTTATTCTAAAATAAACCATTCAAGATTCGATTTTTCGTCAAATCCCAATTTTCATCGCCGAGCCCTTTTTTAATGTACTAAACGAAACAGAAAAGAACAAAAAAATTTAATTTTAATGGCCAGAGGGGCTTCCCCTTGAACAAGAGAACACGACTAAATAAGTAGATTTAAAAAATTATTTAATTTCAGATTTCTGCAGCATGTTGAACAAAGTGGGTCCTTCAGGACCCATACGGTACGAAAGGGTTAACAATACTATTAATTGTAAGTCATATAAAAATAATTCTTTTTATGTTTATAGATTCCAGGAAATACTTATATTTGCCTTATTTTATAGTTTCGTAGAAAGTTTTATTATTTCTACTTTAAATTAGTTCAGATGAATGTATAAATCAAATATTTTTGAGAAAAAGATGTTAAAGCTTTGTTTTTGGAGGAAACGTTTTTCAAAGATTCTGTAGATCTTTCAAAACAATGTTTGTTAGAAAAAACATTTGTATTCATAAAAATTTTTTGGAAAGATTTTTATAAAACTTGTAAAAGTTAAGGTTATTGTTAGTAAGGAATTATATATATAGAATACTAACAAGTAAAGGGCCTCAGGTGTACCTCACCGATTTTCTTCAAATTTTGATACGTTGTAGGATATCCAAAAATATTTGACACGTATTTCTTTTACGTGCCCATACGCTCATTTAAGGGGTGAAAACCACCCTTAAAGTTCACCCCCAAAAACAGTTTTTTTTTATATCTCCGGAACGAATTGGAATTTTTTGATGAAACAAAGTGAATATGATTCGCAATTGAAAAATGAATATTTGTGTAATATTTCTATCTAGAAGGGTAGCACTCTTATTTTTTATAAAAGAAATCCCTAAAATTTTGACAGTGTTTTCGCTCAAAAAATTACAAAATTGATTGAATCCTAAAAAAAAATAATTGTATTATAAACAAATTAAAAAAATAAAGTTGACGTGTCCCGGTGCTTTACGAAAAATGCTTTTTACAAGGGGTAAACTACCCCTAAAACGGATATTATGCTATTTCAATATTAAATATGTATATATAAATAAATTTTTTTCTTATTTATACTAGGTACACAAAACTAATCATAATTTAATAAATTAACTCGCTTAAAAAAATTTACCCCTTGCAGGAGGTAAACAACCCCTTATTACCTATTACTCGCTACGCTCATGCTGCAAATGTTGGGCGGGCATCGAACACAAATAAACGCGCGCATCGAGAAAAACCAATTGCGACAGGTACAATAAAATTGAAAAATATAACCTGCAAACTACAAGAACGACATGAAGTCGCTAACGCTATCAAAGCATAGGGCGAAAGTAAAAACATGGCTGCGCAGAATTGATGTCACCAGGAAAGACGATGATTTTCGACTTTTCTAGACTGATTAATTAACGTACTTTCGCCCGGGAATAGAGAAAAATACCAATTCTCACTCGGCTTCGCCTCGGTCGTCATATCACGTGCCTGCGGAAGTTCCATTTTCCCCCTTTGTAAGAAAATCTACTAATGTTTGAAGCACTCTTTTGATGATTATCACTATTGTCATGATTAAAAAGAATAGTATTAACAATAAATACCAAAAAATAGTCAACAATATTTAATGTTATTAATAACTATTGTTGTTAGTTTATATTTAAATAAGTATAAAACACAAACTGTTTATTTTATTAATATTTTAGAAGTTTAATCTGTAAATGATTTTTTTTATTCAAAATACACGAATAGGATCTTGCATTATCATTACAAATATGAGAATTTTTGTTCGCGTTTAACATTTTTTCAGTTGTAAAAAACTAGAATGAATAAAAAATGTCGTTATACGTTATACATTAGTACATTTCCATATATATTCACTTTTAATTTTCTTTCAAGATCCAAATTTCTGAATTTTGAATATGGATAACTAATGAAGTATATAAGTGGTCAATATTTCTATTTGTATATTTAATTTGCCAAAAAAATAAATTTTAGAATTAAGTAATCGCAGTTGCACGAAAAAACTATTTTTTAGTTGATCGAAAATCAAATGTTGTAATAAGGGGTTGTTTACCCTCTGCAAGGGGTAAATTTTTTTAAGCGAGTTAATTTATTAAATTATGATTAGTTTTGTGTACCTAGTATATAATAAATAAGAAAAAAATTTATTTATATATACATATTTAATATTGAAATAGCATAATATCGGTTTTAGGGGTAGTTTACCCCTTGTAAAAAGCATTTTTCGTAAAGCACCGGGACACGTCAACTTTATTTTTTTAATTTGTTTATAATACAATTATTTTTTTTTAGGATTCAATCAATTTTGTAATTTTTTGAGCGAAAACATTGTCAAAATTTTAGGGGTTTCTTTTATAAAAAATAAGGGATGCTACCCTTCTAGGTAGAAATATTGCACAAATATTCGTTTTTCAATTGCGAATGATATCCACTTTGTTTCATCAAAAAATTCCAATTCGTTCCCGAGATATAAACAAAAAACTGTTTTTGGGGGTGAACTTTAAGGGTGGTTTTCACCCCTTAAATGAGCGTATGGGCACGTAAAAAAAATACGTGTCAAATATGTTTCGATGTACTACAACATATCAAAATTTGAAGAAAATCGGTGAGGTACAGTTGGGGCCCTTTCCTTGTAAGCCAAATTTATACTTGCCTAAGTTTTTACTTTTGTAAAAAAAAATTTTTCTAGTCAAATTTTACAACTTTATAAGGGTAATAGATACATTAAACAATGTTTGTTAAGTATAAAACTACACGTTAATTGATTTCACAACTTTTTTGGGTTTGACTTTCAGTATCTGCGTGAAAGAATTTAGACTATACAGAACACAAAAAATTATGATTTATTCGTAGAATTCCTTTTCATAAAATATAAGGTAAATAATTTTTAAGGATTGTATAGGTTTCGGAATATAATTGTTACGGTTTGCAAAAGTTTTTGTAAACGGATTGTATACGAATGAACGTATACGGAGTTTATATTGTTAGGGTTTATCGTCAAGAGAAAATAATAAATTGTATTGACTCTGAAAGTCTTTGCTCCAACCCACTCAAAAGTAAAATTGAAGCAAAAAGGATTTGAACGCTACGCGCGTTCGAGTAAAATAGGCAAGCAATACGCAAGGTATATGCAATAGGCAAACTAATAATACGAGAGCCTCACGTATTATCAGCTAAGCTTAAAATAGCAATTTAGACTCCAAGAATCTATGCTTCCAACTTTTCTCGCAAAGAATAAGTTGAAAGCAGAAAAAGTAAGAATTCATATTATTCGAAAATAAGACGAAGTAGTTATAGGCAAACAAATATAGTGGAAACATAAAGTGTAGGCATTTAATGCAGGCTAACGTGTAATAATGTATGTTCGCGTAAAGTAAGCGAATCGAAACAGTAACTAATACGAGAGCTTCTCGTATTATAATTAAAGCAGTAACGTATGTAAGGCAAAAGCTGTATTAATAATGGGTCGGTTGACTCCTAGAGTCAATGTATCCAACTTTTCTCGCAAAGAATAAATTCGGTACAAAAGATAGACACTTGGAATTAAGATTCCAAAAGTCTTTGCAGTCAACTCTCCTCGAAAGGCGAAGTTGAACTGTAGATAGAAGATGAACGCAATGCGTTCGAGCAAGTAGGCAAGGGGTAACGGCAAATAATACGAGAGCTTCTCGTATTATTAGCAAAGTAAGCAAAGCAAGTAAAAGTAGTAAGTAGAGGAGACTGTATGTTTTAATGTGTCCCCCGAGTGCAAGTCGCGAGCCTATACTTATACACTCGGAGTGATGTTTTTGATTGCGGGTAGCGATTTGGCGCTTGCCATCTAGCGGACACTTGCGGCACTATACAATCCCGAACACGGATTGTAAAGGTTTTGGAAAATAATTTCTCATTGCTTGCAAAAGTTTTTAAAGGATTGCCGAGAGTTTGTAAAATAATTTATTAAAGGTTTTCGTAAAAGATGTAACACTACATCCATTTTTGGAGATATTTGTTGTAGAGAAAATAATAATGAATTATTCACAGAAAAGATACTGTTATTGAAAGTAAGAGTTTAATTTAATGAGTAATATACTACAGATAAGAAAAATTATTTTTGTATGAAATGGAAAACATTTTCATTGCAACTTTATTATAAACTATTGTGAAGAGATAAAGAGATAATTTGAAAATGAGAATGAGGTGCTGCAGATTACAAAAATAAGTTGTGTGAGAAATGGAAATTTTTTTTATAGGAATTATAGAAAATACTTAAAAAATTAATTTTTTAAAAGTATTTAACTTATAGCATGGCGTGAGATAAATCTGCACTTATGGATCCCACAATGGATTTATGTAAACGGGCTATAAAATATCGTACGACTCACTGCGCTTGTGCGCTAATTTCACGTGGTGCCATAATGGTCCACTTATGGCACTAGTATCGTAATAGACTATAAAAAAATATTTAAGCTTAATTTCATTAAAGTTCTTTGTAGAGAGTTGGACGGATGTTGAGAGAAAGATTGTTTGAAGAAAAAAATTGAATTTTTATTAACGTTTTATAAAAAGAGAATTTAAAGTTATGAGAAATAATAACAATAATATCTCTTTGTAACCATCTCAATATCGTCATAAACATTTTGATTTTTATAAGGAGATTCGAGCTTGGAAGGAATAAAAAAAAAAGTAAAAGTTTTCAGAATTATTATTAAAATCTCTGATATCACCTGATTCCCTTGCTATTATAAAACTAAAAGCTCACAGTTGGACAAGAAGTTCTCATGTCAACTAATATTTCCGTTGCAGCAGCTGATAAAATATTTTTTTACCAAACACTCTTTTGTATCCATTTGCTCTGAAATCACTGGATCCTCTAGCATTTACAAAATCTGATGTTCGAAGTTACCCAAGAAGTTGAGTTCTCATGTCAACTACCATTTCCCTAACAGCAGCTGATATACTAAGCTTTTTCACAAAATTCTCCTGAATCCATTTGTTTTTTTGCCAAAATTGGAAAGCTCTTAATGCAGGCATGTGGTGAGCAAATTCTTTATGAACAAGCATTGCTGCTTGTTTTTTTGATGATTGATAAAGCATGGCAAATAATACTTTTCAAATCTCCTTTAATATAGATACTTGGTTCTGAGCTGGACGTGTTCTCTGTTTACACATATTAAATATTGGTATAAGCCAGCTATCAATGCTGTTTTCACTACAGCCCAGTTTTCAGAATTACAATTCAAATATCTGGTATCACAGGTGGTAAGGGACTCCTGACTCAGGAGTCTTGTGACAGATTGATAGAACCTCCTTCATGACCAAAGTCACAGGTCCTGGTTTAACTTCCTTTGATAGAGCTGCTAGTTTACTTTTAGAAATCATAGAGCCAGTAAAGTATCGATAATTAAAACACCATAAAGTAGAACGAGGCTCTGCTAAACGAATATCTGCAACAGTATATCTCTTTATCTCTACTACTGGAGGTTGTGTGCCTTGACAGACTTGAACATAATCTTTTGGTCGCCTTAAGGGGGCCAGATGGGGTTAAACCTGAAAATTGAAAAATCATGAATTAAAATTAAAGGCAATATAATTATATAACTACAGGCTATTTTCCTAAAAGTAGGCTATACAAATAACTATTGTATGCACTTATAAGTACCAAATACCCTCCGGATAGTTGGAATAATCCTATGAGTCTCTATATGTCAAAAGGCCGTATACAAAAAATTGGAGTTATAGTCAATTTTCAAATTTTCATACTTTTTCATATTTTTTGGCATAAATGAATTTTTATTTCAGTTCCTATTCACTTTTTCTAAAATGGGCTCCGCTTATTCAGTCACAAATATGTTGTAGAATGACTGAATTTTTTCAACCCAATCCGTTTAAAACTCTTTTCAAAATCATGCAGCTCAAGAGTTAAAAACCTGCAAAATCAATAATGACGAAAATTGATTTAAAGTTTCATCATAATAATTGATATTGCACTGCTGAATTAGAATCTTATCAATACATAAATTTTCTGCAACCAATATCCTTTAAAAATCTCCAATCTCTGCAATATTTTTTATTGAATTTCATTGCACCAAGAACCACAATCACCAGCGTAAAATTATTCCTGAAAATAAAAAACCGACAATTTTATTAACTTGATAAAAATAATGAAACTCAGGCATGTGAAGTGCCAGATGCGTGTTAGGGAATATGTGAATATGAATATGTGTTATATGAATATGCTCTTTGTGTCGTATGATTGCAAAGCCAGAATTGAGAATTTAATTATCAACGTTTAAACTTTATACTCTATATAACGATGATTCTACAATTTCTTAACACGATATGTTCGAAGAGCATGCAATTTAAATGTAAAGGGGTCGGATCTTAGTCAGGCGGATCAATGAGCCGCCTTTTAGAGCCGATGATATCCGGATCGGAAATTGAAGTACCCTCACCACTTATCCATTGGAGGATACCAATCTAGTCAGGCGGATCAACGAGCCGTCTTTTCGAGTTGAGATATGGGTTGTGCGGTCGGCAAACGAAATGCCCTTCCGCGTAGCCGTAGAGAGGAATGGATCTACTAAGTCGGATCAGCGAGCCGCCTTTTCAAGCCGGGGATGGGTAAGGTGGGTGGTGATTGGGAGGTTAGGCATACGGATGTACATGTAAATGCAAAAAAGAAAATGAAATAAGATAATATTCAAATTAGTCTTTATTGACACTATATAAATATATGGGTTCTGCGTTGGGGAAGCTAAGACAGAGCCGGGCTCGTACCTTGGCTGCTCGTCGAACGAATTCTTCCTGGTGCGCTTGATCCATTTATGCCCTGCGAGTGGTCTAGCCATCTCTCTCGCTCGCATATGCTTCCCCTGTACAGTAACGTTGCGTGTAGATGGGAGAACCGCCCAGTGTAGCTGTATAGTCGTGGTAGGAGAGCTACGCGCTGCGGAACACGGGCTGACGCTTGGCTAGGAGTGGGGCACGTGAGTGAGAGAAGCGCGTAACGAACAGGAGGAAAGGTAGGGGTTCGCGTCGGTGTAGGACTGGTGCGAGTATGTGTGCGCATCCATGCGTGCGCGTTTTGCGTGTGGGAGCACGCTCCGCACACACGCGTCGGCTCAGTACCGTAATCTGATGGGGAGACGGCAGGGCCATCACAAGCATAGTAAAAATGCTCATCTTTTACAATTAAAGCTGGCTTTGGTAGACTCCTGGCATTTACTCTGCTCTGCTCTGTACAACATTACTTGCTGCTTTCATCCATTAGTGAACATATAGCTAGCAGAGAAAAATAATTTTTATTGTTAGTTGGCATCGGATAACAATGAAGTGTCATTAAATTTCAAGTTTATTTCAATCTGTCTTTTTGTAAACAATTCAATATATTGAATTTCACAGATTTAAATAATATTGGAAGTGAAAATTTACTTTGTTTTAATCTTCATTTCAAAATTCTATGTGTTGTTGTTTGGTACTAATAATACTCACTTAGTGAGCTCCCACAGCATACACGCAAAGAAATTTCGAAGAAAGAGTACTCCATCGTCGGTCTTCTATGATGTCCGAAAGTCTCGGTGTTTGTAGATATTAAGTTTTGCATTAACTTAGTGCCGAATTGGAGTACCCGCACCTCGAGCTGGATGTATAGAACCTCAAATTTCTCGGATATATCGTAACTGGACGTTGAAATTGTGAGACTTCCAACTTGGAGATCGGTGTAGTGGGGTGGAGTTGGGGATTCGAAGCGCGCGCGCTGGAGGGAGAAGCAACTGACTCAGCGGCTGTAGCGCACTAATCTACAAGTTGGAACTCTCACACTTCCAACGTTGAGTTACGGTATATCCGCGAAACCTCGAGGTTCTGCATATCCAATTTAGAGTTCAATCACGCTATGACTTGTATTGGGCGGCGTTCGGCTTTCTCGGAGGTGTACTACACCACTCCAAATTTTTTTCCGTGTATATACTTTAAGCTGACATAATTCGCGCTATACCTTTATAATGTAAAGGTATATTATGATCGAAAAAGCAGTAGAGTCTTTTTTAACCAGTTTATAGCGATTTTTAGTGTTTTTTTACACTTTTCTTTGATATTCCATCATTTACTTATTTCTTAGATTTTTCTGAGTGCTGATTCAGATTCCCGAAAAAATACTACACAAAAATACTTTCTTTGGAATTTTGTTTATCCACTTCTGGTGTTCTATAAAAATTCCTTGAAAGCAAACCGTTCCATTTCTGGTCATTTTCTTGATTTTCGCAGGTCTCTCGGAATGATCGATTTGTAATATTTATGTGAATTAGGCCTTTTAACTGGGTTTTTATGCATATTTTTGAAAAAGTTGGTTTTTTTATTTAAGTGTGATTTTTGAGTTTCTTCTTTATGCGAGATAATTTTCGTGGCGTTTTTCTTTGTTGACATTCTTTTCGTAGCTAATATTGATGCGGAATAGTCTTCGTGGCATTTTCTATAGGTGAAATTCTTTTTGTGGCGAATATTGATGCGAGATAGTTTTCGCGGACACATTTTTAAGCGAGATAGTTTTCGTGTCGTTTTTGTAGCTGAAATTCTTTTCGTGGCGAACATTGATGCAGGATAGTTTTCGTGGCTTTTTCTAGGTGAGATTCTTTTCGTGCTCAATATTCATGTGGGATAGTTTTCGTCGATACCGGCGATTTAATCTTATTTTGGTGTGTACAAATAATTCCATATTTTCCTTATCCTCATAAATATAGCATTACAAATGACGTCCAGTGCGTGAGGCCTTGCAAAGTGCGATTAGAAGTTTGTAAAAAAAGAGCTTGCGGAGATAGCCATTGTGGCCGACGTGACGGTTTAGAAGACCGACGACGTGCGTGAAGTCAGACACTTTAAAAACTAAGCGTGGATACGCGTCAGTGACCACGTTGCGTGAACGCATTTGATAAGAGCGGTTTTGCACGTAAATGACTATTGTAACATTTTGTAATAGTTTTTTGTAGTAGTTGAAAATTCGTACTAGTAGTTTTTTTCCTTTTCGAGAAAGCGGTAGTGATGTGTATGCGGCAAAAATTCTAGCTGAGTTATGATATTCAAAAAATTTTTTTCTCGACATTGTAGTAGTAAATTTTTTTTTCGAAGTAATATTTGGGACAATTGATTAAATTATAATTATTCGGCAGTATTAGTGTACATCATTGTTGCGTATTCTTTTCTTATCAATTAAGTTAGTAACAAATACTTTTACAGTACTAATAATTTCTAATTTTGCTTTATAATAATATTTAAATATTTATTTTTTATACATGTACATTGAGGTGTCCGTTATTTCCCAAATTTCTAGAAATCTTTAATTCTACGCACGTTTAATTAAAGATTAACAATCTTTAATTATAACCAGTGTTTAATTAAGGATTAACTTTTAATCTTTAATTCTACGCACGTTTAATTGAAGATTAACAATCTTTAATTATAACCAGCGTTTAATTAAGAATTCATTTTTAATCTTTAATTCTACGCATGTTTAATTAAAGATTAACAATCTTTAAATATAACCATCGTTTAATTAAGGATTAACTATTAATCTTTAATTAAAGGCTCGTTTAATTTAGAATTAACTGTTTAATAATAATTATATGTGAATACAGAAGAATTAATTTGGCAAATTTAATTACACGACGTATAATTAAATTCCCTGTTAATTATACGACTAATGTATAATTAACTTCCATATTAATTTTGCGATTTATAACTTATTAATTAAAATTTTCTCAGCTATTTCCATGCATTTGAGCATTAATTTAATTAAATCTCAGAGTACCTAAGGGGTTTTTCGACTCGCTGAGCACGTTATTGAGGTCTATTTCCGTGTATGACTACATCCTCAGGCCCAGGAGATGATTTCCTCGCACTGTGATAGTACCTGGGGGGTTTTTCTACTCGCTAAGAACGTTTTTGAGGACTATTTTGGTGTATGACTGCGCCCTCGTACCTAGAAGACGATTTCCTCGTAAATCATAGCGTGTGGCACAAATTTGAGGGTACCTGGAGGGTTCTTGGACCTGCTGAGCACGTTTTTGAGGACGATTTCGGTGTACGACGACACGACGATGCCGAGAGATGATTTCCTCGCGAATTATAGCCTGTAGTACAAATTTTATAGTAAATGAGTGCTTTACGACCTGCTGAGAACGTTTTTGAGGACTAATTCGGTGTACGACTGCGCTCTCATACCCAGGAGACGATTTCCTCGCGAATCATGACTTGTAGCGCCAATGTTATCGTACCCGGGATTTTCGGAGCCGCTGAGAACGTTTTTGAGGACTATTACAGTATGCATCAATGGGTATTTATGACATACGAATAGGTATAATTAGAAGATTTGACATGGCTACATGTACATGAATGAAAAGTGCAATAGAAGGGACATTTTATTACCTTCTCGAATATCCTCTAACTTTTATTTAAACCGGGGCAGTTGAGAGAGGAAGAGGATATTCAGGAGCAAATTCAAAAGGTCATTCAAAAGGATAATTAAGGAGATTTTATATCATTTGCATTTAGTTAAAGTATATTTCTAAAAATATTATATACAGATATTTAAAACAGTTTTGCAATTTGCTTTAACTTATTCAAATTTTGAAAATATTATTGATTTAATATATGCATAAATCTAATTATTTTGTTGTTTTAATATTGTGTGTCCCATTGTCTCTCATAAAGATAACGAAATACTTTAAATTTATAATATATACATATTTGATATAATTTTCGTTTAGTTGTTCACTTTTTTATGAAAATATGCTATCCGTATATTCAATACATTTTAGAATAATCGTTTTAAGGGAAGAGGGTACCGATTTTTTGCCAAAAAATCGACTTTTTTTTATCGTTTCAAACTATTTTTTAGCCATTTTTCATATAATTATTTAATTATTTTAACATTTATCGTTAGAAACCTAATTTAGCGTTTCTTGCATTTTTAAAATACTTTGAAATACTTTTTTCTTTTTTTTCAAAAAATCCCGTTCGTGTACAATTATACCTTTCTACGTCACTAATTCCCTTTGCAACTACACAATTACTATTCAATTTTGATATTTAACTTGAGTTGCTCATATAATTTTATAAATAAATAAATAAATCGTCCAGCTGTTCTAATAAACTCCATTTGAATCGAGCCATCTATATCGACCGTCTTATCGACTACGGCCCGTTCGTTACACGCAATAAGGATCAGGGAACAGGTATAGTACATGGGTACTAAATCTATATACAGAAGATACAAGTGCTGTGCCTCATATACATATATAGATATAGTAAGTAACCTGTGTTACTTGCTGTATCTGTTTCGTTCCTTTTTGTACATATAGCGGGCCTAACTTGCTAACTTCACATTTATTGTGTTTCTGAGTTGATAACAAAATCGTACTTATGTATTATCCTCAAAGTTTGTTTAGTTTTGCTGCAGTAAAATTGTAATTTTTGACAAAGTTATCAGTACAATATTAATATTTAATTAATAATTAAATAATAATAACAAATAATTATTATTAATCTTTTTAAAATTTTCTTGTAATATTCAATGTTTTTTTTTGAAAATGCACACTTCATCCAGTAAGTGGCATGCGCCAAGAAGCAAATATGCTTTTACAAAAAAGAAAAACATATGCAAATGATGACGGAGAAACGAAAAATTAAGTGGTAGAGGCCCTGAAAAGATAGCAGTGAAAAAAAAACTAAACAGTCCTGTTGATGTAAGTGAAGGTGATGAATTCATTCTGATTCACACAAGTTTCTTTCATAATTTTTTAAAAGAAACAATTTGTAGTGCTTGTTCAAAAAAATGTGTTAGTGCTTCAATTATTGAGAGAAATAGATTGTGTAAAACAAGTGTTATACTCTAAAAATTGTGAAACTGTTATAGGAGAAAATTTTAAAAGTCCACGAATGGAATCTATAGATAATAAACAAGCAGCATTTGTGGTGAACCGAAAAGCTGTAGAATCTACCAATGACATCCAGAATATAACTTTTGATCTGAAGCTCACAAGAGCAGTCAAGAGTGTAATGCCAATTATGACATGCTTCTGGTAGTATGTATGGTATGAGGTATTTAACACTTCTGTCTAATGGAGATGCAAAAACTTGGACTCGGCTTAATGAATTGGGACCTTATGGAAAATCTATTTTAATAGAATAAGAAGAATCCATCAACCATATACAAAAGCGAATGGGTAAAGACCTCAAAGAACTTGCTACTAAAGAAAAACTTGGAGGAAAATCGGATGGAGCGCTTAGAGTTACTAAAATTAATGAGTTGCAGAAATATTACAGAAGAGCAATAATTGCTCTTATTGTCAATAATAAATATGATTTGAAGAGTATGCAAGATACCATCCAAGCTAGTTTATACTACTGTTCGTTGACAGACCAAAGACTTGACCACAGCAGATGTCCAAAGGGTTCATCATCGTGGTGCTGTTTTAATAAAGGAGAATGTATCAGATCAAAGAGAGAGTATCGGCAATCCAAAATATCAGAGAAGCTTCATTGTGCAAAGCAGCTAGACAAGACAAGTATACAGATTACAAAGCTGGTGAATATTAACCGGTAAATAATTCTTTGATACATAATTTATATAATTTTTCATTAAAATATGTTTGCTTATCTTTAAAGTTATTTTTAAGCATGATTAGTTTTTGTAATTGTTTGTTTTGTTCTACGCAACCAGTTTTGATGTACGGGTTTGGGTTTTTTTGCTTCATTTTCTAGAATATATTTACTGAAAAATAATGAAGAGACTTTTAGGTTACATTTTAATTTTAAATTCCTGTTTCACCATAAAATCATTAAAAATACAAGTTTTTTAATAAATGAATAGTGAGTTATGACTTATTAGCAATAGAAAAAATGAAATCAGATTTTGATTAATATTGCCTCATAAATTTGTATATTTTTGTACTAAAATATGTATCTATAAACTGGTACACATTGATCGAAAGCCATTGCGCAGAATGCTACCTTAATATATACCTTTTTTACAGGTGTTTTGGCCAGCGCAGCTGATAAAATCTCTACAATTCGACCAACAGAGGTGGTTTTGGGCTACTTTTTGTATATATTTGTATATGTTTCAATAAAAAAAAAATTTCCTTGAATAATAAAAAAATAGCCCTCTACTGTACCCTCTTCCCTTAAGGTATTTTCGAATTTTTTAAAAATTAATTACGTAATTTATACTATCGGGGTGCTTTATTATTGTGAGTCCCCTTGCCTCTCACAAAGTTAACAAAATGACTCCGGATTTACTATTTACATATTTAATGTCATTGTAATGTAGTTAATGAATTTTTTATAAAAATATTATACAAATTTATTATGGTTAGTGCCATTGCTTCTTACAAAGATAAAGAAATAATTTAAATTTAAAATATAAATATTTGATATTAGATATAATTTAATTAGTTTTGATATATTATATCGGGGTGACTTATTATTGTGAGTCCCCTTGCTTCTCACAGACATTATATACATATATTCAATACCGTTTGGAAATTAGCTTTAACTTATTTACGAATTTTAAAATATTAGGTATTTAATTTTTTACATCGGGTGGCTTTATTATTGTGAGTCCCCTTGCCTCTCACAAATATAACGAAATAATTAAATTTTATTATATATACATATTTTATATCATTTGCATTTAGTTAAAGAATATTTCTAAAAATATTATATACAGATATTTAAAACAGTTTTGCAATTTGCTTTAACTTATTCGAATTTTGAAAATATTATTGATTTAATATATGCATAAATCTAATTATTTGGTTGTTTTATTATTGTGTGTCCCATTGTCTCTGATAAAGATAACGAAATACTTTAAATTTATAATATATACATATTTGATATAATTTTCGTTTAGTTGGTCACTTTTTTATGAGAATATGCTATCCGTATATTCAATACATTTTAGAAAAATCGTTTTAAAGTATTTTAGAATTTTTTAAAAATTAATTACGTAATTTATACTATCGGGGTGCTTTATTATTGTGAGTCCCCTTGCCTGTCATAAAGTTAACAAAATAATTCCGGATTTACTATTTACATATTTAATGTCATTGTGATGTAGTTAATGAATTTTTATAAAAATATTATACACATTTATTATGGTTAGTGTCATGGCTTCTTACAAAGATAAAGAAATAATTTAAATTTAAAATATAAATATTTGATATTAGATATAATTTAATTAGTTTTGATATATTGTATCGGGGTGACTTATTATTGTGAGTCCCCTTGCCTCTTACAGAGATTATATACATATATTCAATACCTTTTGGAAATTAGCTTTAACTTATTTACGAATTTTAAAATATTAGGTGTTTCATTTTCTACATCGGGTGGCTTTATTATTGTGAGTCCCCTTGCCTCTCACAAATATAACGAAATAATTAAATTTTATTATATATACATATTTTATATCATTTGCATTTAGTTAAAGAATATTTCTAAAAATATTATATACAGATATTTAAAACAGTTTTGCAATTTGCTTTAACTTATTCGAATTTTGAAAATATTATTGATTTAATATATGCATAAATCTAATTATTTGGTTGTTTTATTATTGTGTGTCCCATTGTCTCTGATAAAGATAACGAAATACTTTAAATTTATAATATATACATATTTGATATAATTTTCGTTTAGTTGGTCACTTTTTTATGAGAATATGCTATCCGTATATTCAATACATTTTAGAAAAATCGTTTTAAAGTATTTTAGAATTTTTTAAAAATTAATTACGTAATTTATACTATCGGGGTGCTTTATTATTGTGAGTCCCCTTGCCTGTCATAAAGTTAACAAAATAATTCCGGATTTACTATTTACATATTTAATGTCATTGTGATGTAGTTAATGAATTTTTATAAAAATATTATACACATTTATTATGGTTAGTGTCATGGCTTCTTACAAAGATAAAGAAATAATTTAAATTTAAAATATAAATATTTGATATTAGATATAATTTAATTAGTTTTGATATATTATATCGGGGTGACTTATTATTGTGAGGCCCCTTGCCTCTTACAGAGATTATATACATATATTCAATACCTTTTGGAAATTAGCTTTAACTTATTTACGAATTTTAAAATATTAAATGTTTCATTTTCTACATCGGGTGGCTTTATTATTGTGAGTCCCCTTGCCTCTCACAAATATAACGAAATAATTAAATTTTATTATATATACATATTTTATATCATTTGCATTTAGTTAAAGAATATTTCTAAAAATATTATATACAGATATTTAAAACAGTTTTGCAATTTGCTTTAACTTATTCGAATTTTGAAAATATTATTGATTTAATATATGCATAAATCTAATTATTTGGTTGTTTTATTACTGTGTGTCCCATTGTCTCTCATAAAGATAACAAAATACTTTAAATTTATAATATATACATATTTGATATAATTTTCGTTTAGTTGGTCACTTTTTTATAAAAATATGCTATCCGTATATTCAATACATTTTGGAATAATCGTTTTAAGGTATTTTCGAATTTTTTAAAAATTAATTACTTAATTTATACTATCGGGGTGCTTTATTATTGTGAGTCCCCTTGCCTCTCACAAACTTAACAAAATTATTCCGGGTTTACTATTTACATATTTAATGTCATTGTAATGTAGTTAATGAATTTTTTATAAAAATATTATATACATTTATTATGGTTAAGTAAGTTAGGAAGCTGATGGTTCTACTGCCTAGGTAGTAATTAAATAAAAACAAAAGTTTTTAAAAAATTTATTCCGACGTTTCGGACGGTTTATTTCCGTCCCTTTTCAAGGTCTGTGAAAATACACACAAAATACAAGTTTATTAACATAAAAAAAGACACTAAAATTGATAAACACTCGCTTAACAACACTTACCAAAAAACTATATATACAAATATAAATAAGTGGACACAATAAGAGACCACTAGTCAAAGTGAGACAGCGCACGCAATTTCCCAGTATTTATCATCTCTAGAGTATGTATAGGAGGGGTAAGAACTACGAAACACTTTAGCCATAAATACACAATAAGATATGTAAACCTATAATAGTAAGCCTTGTTTATATCAACTTATTATTATTAATAAAAATTTTATAATCTGACTTCAAAAAATTAGTGTCAAACTGTCTATTCAAACTATTGCATTGGGAATGGATATGTAGCATTTCAGATAGTAATCTTTTCTGTAAATTAGGCTCTTGATCTAAAATTTTAATATTTTTGAAATCGATTTTATGATTAGTATTCGCTATATGTCCGTGTAAAACTGACTTGTCTCTCTTAAATTTACAATCGCTAACATGTTCTTTGCTTCTTACAATCAATTTTCGAGAAGTTTGTCCCACGTACGACGCATCACAATCGCAACAATTAATTTTGTATACAACTTGAGATTTTTCATTTTTATGGTATCTATCTTTTCCTAATCTAATTATATGATTGAATTTATTGGAGATTGAATTAATCATAATTAAGTTGTAACACTTACAGATATTTTTTAATTCCGGGTTGATATATTTAATAAATGGGAAAACTAAAATGCTATTAAAATTTATGTTCTTAGAATTACAAGTATTTTTATTATTATTTTTAATGTGTAATATACGTTTATTGATATGTTTATTAATGAAATCCATAGGATAATCATTCTCCAATAATAAATCTCTAATTAGATTAAGATTCTTATCATGGAAGTGTGTATCAGCTAAATTAATACATTTGTCAACTAAAGAACATATTATACCAATCTTATTACTAATCGGGTGGTGAGAATTAAAATTTAGAAATCTACCAGAAAAAGTTGGTTTCCTATACCAATCCGTGGAAATTTTTTGTTCGTTATGAATAATAAGAAGATCTAGAAAACTTATTTTATTGTTGCTTGGTGTCTCGACTGTAAATTGTAAATTCTTATCAAAACTATTAAATAAATTTGCTGTATAATCTATCATATTCGCAGGAACACATACAATAATATCATCAACATATCTATAGTAAAACGGTACAGGAAAGCAAATTTTTGATAAGGCTTGATTTTCTAAGTCTTCCATGACAATATCAGCTAAGATTGGACTTAAGGGGTTGCCCATGGCAGCTCCAAATATTTGTTTGTAAAAAGTGTGATTAAATACAAAGTAATTGTTGTGTAGGATAAACCTAAGAACATTTATGAATTCGCTACAGTTAAGTTCGCAAAGATTATACAATTGATTCCAACGTTTTTCTATTGAGTCGAAAATTAAATAATCCGCAACATTTGTAAACAAACTAACAACGTCTAAGCTGATAATGGTATATCCAGCCGGTATAACTATGTTTTCAATTTTTTGTTTTAAGTCTAAACTATTAGTAACGTGTGAATTAGGCCTTTTAAATTGTTAAAGAGAAACTTAGCAAGCATTTTGGATAAATAATATGTAGGAGTGTTAATAGCAGAGATTATCGGTCTAACAGGAAAATTGATCTTATGTATTTTAACGAGACCGTAAGCTCTGGCTATTGTACATTTATTCGAAATAGGTTGTAATTTTTGAAAAAATGTTATTTGTCTTAGGTTTTTTATAAGTGCGTCTGTGTTTTTTTCCAAAGAAGGGAGAGGATTTTTCTTAACCATACAATAATATTTAGAGTCAGATAATAAATTAATCATTTTTTCACAGTATTTTCGTTTATCAATAACAACAGTACTATTCCCTTTATCTGCTCGTGTTACTAAAAGATTATTGTCGTTCTTTAGAAATTCTTTTGTTCTTTTTAAATCGATCTTGAGCCTTTTATCGAAAAAATCTAAACTAAATTTTTTATTCTGATGTTTACTTAAAATATTCATAATCTTATTTCTTATATTCTTAGAAAATTCAGAATCTACAGTTTTGTCATTTAAAAAGTATTCTAAGTTTTTTATAATTTCTAAAACATTATTATTCTCTAATTTCTCCGTGAAGTTGAATTTATCACCGAGCCTTAAAATGTCAATTACAAACGGAGGTAGTTGGACATTAGAAAGGTTCACTAACCATTTATCATTAGATATATTATGCGAAAGTTCATTGACATGCGTATTGTTTTGGTTGAGGTCAATAGCCCTTGCGTTATATGAAGTATCAGATCTATATGTGTTTTTAGTTAAAACTGTATTGTATCTTTGTAAATATAAATTTTCTAATTTACTATCGAGTTTCTCTTCAACTTTTTCCATTATAAACATTAGTTTTGTATTATAAAAATGCGTGAACAAGTTAGTCAGATTTGGATTCGTGTGTTTATTTAATAAGTTCTTAAAGTTCGATATTTTATTTATAAGAAATCTCTTATGGAGGTTTATGTCTGAAATCTCTATATTTAAAATTCTTTTTTCGGTTATTCTAATAATTTTTTCAGACTACGGAGTTCTTTACAAGAATGCATCCGAAGATAAGATAAATTTTTAGAACTATTACTAATATGTGTCGGAATTAGATCATAAAATCTGCAATTTATTAAGAACTTACATTGGCAACACGATTTCTTATAATCGTATAGTAACACACTGAATTTATAAAAAAGTTTTTTATAAAAAAACCAAACTTCTTAAAGATTAAGTGTAGAACATAACTCAGTTTAGAGTCTAATCTTTTTGTAAGAATTTCCTCTAAAACCATCTTGAATAAAGAATGGCTATCAATTTAAAGTGTCGAAAATTTAAGTAATAAAACTTGCGTAAATATTAGTGACTCGCCATACAATATCTTGCCAGAAGTCAAAGAATCCTCCACTGTTAAGTTGTAGTCATCAATGAATGGCGATCCTCCAAAGTTAAGTTGTAGTCATCGATGAATGGAGTATATCCGAAGCACATTGAAAGTATATTAAAGGCCGTGTTGAGAACCCAACGGCGAAGTATATGTAGTTAATTGTCGCAAATGGCAGTCATAGTAGAAAGTTAAGTAAGTTAGGAAGCTGATGGTTCTACTGCCTAGGTAGTAATTAAATAAAAACAAAAGTTTTTAAAAATTTATTCCGACGTTTCGGACGGTTTATTTCCGTCCCTTTTCAAGGTCTGTGAAAATACACACAAAATACAAGTTTATTAACATAAAAAAGACACTAAAATTGATAAACACTCGCTTAACAACACTTACCAAAAAACTATATATACAAATATAAATAAGTGGACACAATAAGAGACCACTAGTCAAAGTGAGACAGCGCACGCAATTTCCCAGTATTTATCATCTCTAGAGTATGTATAGGAGGGGTAAGAACTACGAAACACTTTAGCCATAAATACACAATAAGATATGTAAACCTATAATAGTAAGCCTTGTTTATATCAACTTATTATTATTAATAAAAATTTTATAATCTGACTTCAAAAAATTAGTGTCAAACTGTCTATTCAAACTATTGCATTGGGAATGGATATGTAGCATTTCAGATAGTAATCTTTTCTGTAAATTAGGCTCTTGATCTAAAATTTTAATATTTTTGAAATCGATTTTATGATTAGTATTCGCTATATGTCCGTGTAAAACTGACTTGTCTCTCTTAAATTTACAATCGCTAACATGTTCTTTGCTTCTTACAATCAATTTTCGAGAAGTTTGTCCCACGTATGACGCATCACAATCGCAACAATTAATTTTGTATACAACTTGAGATTTTTCATTTTTATGGTATCTATCTTTTCCTAATCTAATTATATGATTGAATTTATTGGAGATTGAATTAATCATAATTAAGTTGTAACACTTACAGATATTTTTTAATTCCGGGTTGATATATTTAATAAATGGGAAAACTAAAATGCTATTAAAATTTATGTTCTTAGAATTACAAGTATTTTTATTATTATTTTTAATGTGTAATATACGTTTATTGATATGTTTATTAATGAAATCCATAGGATAATCATTCTCCAATAATAAATCTCTAATTAGATTAAGATTCTTATCATGGAAGTGTGTATCAGCTAAATTAATACATTTGTCAACTAAAGAACATATTATACCAATCTTATTACTAATCGGGTGGTGAGAATTAAAATTTAGAAATCTACCAGAAAAAGTTGGTTTCCTATACCAATCCGTGGAAATTTTTTGTTCGTTATGAATAATAAGAAGATCTAGAAAACTTATTTTATTGTTGCTTGGTGTCTCGACTGTAAATTGTAAATTCTTATCAAAACTATTAAATAAATTTGCTGTATAATCTATCATATTCGCAGGAACACATACAATAATATCATCAACATATCTATAGTAAAACGGTACAGGAAAGCAAATTTTTGATAAGGCTTGATTTTCTAAGTCTTCCATGACAATATCAGCTAAGATTGGACTTAAGGGGTTGCCCATGGCAGCTCCAAATATTTGTTTGTAAAAAGTGTGATTAAATACAAAGTAATTGTTGTGTAGGATAAACCTAAGAACATTTATGAATTCGCTACAGTTAAGTTCGCAAAGATTATACAATTGATTCCAACGTTTTTCTATTGAGTCGAAAATTAAATAATCCGCAACATTTGTAAACAAACTAACAACGTCTAAGCTGATAATGGTATATCCAGCCGGTATAACTATGTTTTCAATTTTTTGTTTTAAGTCTAAACTATTAGTAACGTGTGAATTAGGCCTTTTAAATTGTTAAAGAGAAACTTAGCAAGCATTTTGGATAAATAATATGTAGGAGTGTTAATAGCAGAGATTATCGGTCTAACAGGAAAATTGATCTTATGTATTTTAACGAGACCGTAAGCTCTGGCTATTGTACATTTATTCGAAATAGGTTGTAATTTTTGAAAAAATGTTATTTGTCTTAGGTTTTTTATAAGTGCGTCTGTGTTTTTTTTTTCCAAAGAAGGGAGAGGATTTTTCTTAACCATACAATAATATTTAGAGTCAGATAATAAATTAATCATTTTTTCACAGTATTTTCGTTTATCAATAACAACAGTACTATTCCCTTTATCTGCTCGTGTTACTAAAAGATTATTGTCGTTCTTTAGAAATTCTTTTGTTCTTTTTAAATCGATCTTGAGCCTTTTATCGAAAAAATCTAAACTAAATTTTTTATTCTGATGTTTACTTAAAATATTCATAATCTTATTTCTTATATTCTTAGAAAATTCAGAATCTACAGTTTTGTCATTTAAAAAGTATTCTAAGTTTTTTATAATTTCTAAAACATTATTATTCTCTAATTTCTCCGTGAAGTTGAATTTATCACCGAGCCTTAAAATGTCAATTACAAACGGAGGTAGTTGGACATTAGAAAGGTTCACTAACCATTTATCATTAGATATATTATGCGAAAGTTCATTGACATGCGTATTGTTTTGGTTGAGGTCAATAGCCCTTGCGTTATATGAAGTATCAGATCTATATGTGTTTAAGAGAGACAAGTCAGTTTTACACGGACATATAGCGAATACTAATCATAAAATCGATTTCAAAAATATTAAAATTTTAGATCAAGAGCCTAATTTACAGAAAAGATTACTATCTGAAATGCTACATATCCATTCCCAATGCAATAGTTTGAATAGACAGTTTGACACTAATTTTTTGAAGTCAGATTATAAAATTTTTATTAATAATAATAAGTTGATATAAACAAGGCTTACTATTATAGGTTTACATATCTTATTGTGTATTTATGGCTAAAGTGTTTCGTAGTTCTTACCCCTCCTATACATACTCTAGAGATGATAAATACTGGGAAATTGCGTGCGCTGTCTCACTTTGACTAGTGGTCTCTTATTGTGTCCACTTATTTATATTTGTATATATAGTTTTTTGGTAAGTGTTGTTAAGCGAGTGTTTATCAATTTTAGTGTCTTTTTTTATGTTAATAAACTTGTATTTTGTGTGTATTTTCACAGACCTTGAAAAGGGACGGAAATAAACCGTCCGAAACGTCGGAATAAATTTTTAAAAACTTTTGTTTTTATTTAATTACTACCTAGGCAGTAGAACCATCAGCTTCCTAACTTACTTAACTTTCTACTATGACTGCCATTTGCGACAATTAACTACATATACTTCGCCGTTGGGTTCTCAACACGGCCTTTAATATACTTTCAATGTGCTTCGGATATACTCCATTCATCGATGACTACAACTTAACTTTGGAGGATCGCCATTCATTGATGACTACAACTTAACAGTGGAGGATTCTTTGACTTCTGGCAAGATATTGTATGGCGAGTCACTAATATTTACGCAAGTTTTATTACTTAAATTTTCGACACTTTAAATTGATAGCCATTCTTTATTCAAGATGGTTTTAGAGGAAATTCTTACAAAAAGATTAGACTCTAAACTGAGTTATGTTCTACACTTAATCTTTAAGAAGTTTGGTTTTTTTATAAAAAAACTCTTTTATAAATTCAGTGTGTTACTATACGATTATAAGAAATCGTGTTGCCAATGTAAGTTCTTAATAAATTGCAGATTTTATGATCTAATTCCGACACATATTAGTAATAGTTCTAAAAATTTATCTTATCTTCGGATGCATTCTTGTAAAGAACTCCGTAGTCTGAAAAAAATTATTAGAATAACCGAAAAAAGAATTTTAAATATAGAGATTTCAGACATAAACCTCCATAAGAGATTTCTTATAAATAAAATATCGAACTTTAAGAACTTATTAAATAAACACACGAATCCAAATCTGACTGACTTGTTCACGCATTTTTATAATACAAAACTAATGTTTATAATGGAAAAAGTTGAAGAGAAACTCGATAGTAAATTAGAAAATTTATATTTACAAAGATACAATACAGTTTTAACTAAAAACACATATAGATCTGATACTTCATATAACGCAAGGGCTATTGACCTCAACCAAAACAATACGCATGTCAATGAACTTTCGCATAATATATCTAATGATAAATGGTTAGTGAACCTTTCTAATGTCCAACTACCTCCGTTTGTAATTGACATTTTAAGGCTCGGTGATAAATTCAACTTCACGGAGAAATTAGAGAATAATAATGTTTTAGAAATTATAAAAAACTTAGAATACTTTTTAAATGACAAAACTGTAGATTCTGAATTTTCTAAGAATATAAGAAATAAGATTATGAATATTTTAAGTAAACATCAGAATAAAAAATTTAGTTTAGATTTTTTCGATAAAAGGCTCAAGATCGATTTAAAAAGAACAAAAAAATTTCTAAAGAACGACAATAATCTTTTAGTAACACGAGCAGATAAAGGGAATAGTACTGTTGTTATTGATAAACGAAAATACTGTGAAAAAATGATTAATTTATTATCTGACTCTAAATATTATTGTATGGTTAAGAAAAATCCTCTCCCTTCTTTGGAAAAAAACACAGACGCACTTATAAAAAACCTAAGACAAATAACATTTTTTCAAAAATTACAACCTATTTCGAATAAATGTACAATAGCCAGAGCTTACGGTCTCGTTAAAATACATAAGATCAATTTTCCTGTTAGACCGATAATCTCTGCTATTAACACTCCTACATATTATTTATCCAAAATGCTTGCTAAGTTTCTCTTTAACAATTTAAAAAGGCCTAATTCACACGTTACTAATAGTTTAGACTTAAAACAAAAAATTGAAAACATAGTTATACCGGCTGGATATACCATTATCAGCTTAGACGTTGTTAGTTTGTTTACAAATGTTGCGGATTATTTAATTTTCGACTCAATAGAAAAACGTTGGAATCAATTGTATAATCTTTGCGAACTTAACTGTAGCGAATTCATAAATGTTCTTAGGTTTATCCTACACAACAATTACTTTGTATTTAATCACACTTTTTACAAACAAATATTTGGAGCTGCCATGGGCAACCCCTTAAGTCCAATCTTAGCTGATATTGTCATGGAAGACTTAGAAAATCAAGCCTTATCAAAAATTTGCTTTCCTGTACCGTTTTACTATAGATATGTTGATGATATTATTGTATGTGTTCCTGCGAATATGATAGATTATACAGCAAATTTATTTAATAGTTTTGATAAGAATTTACAATTTACAGTCGAGACACCAAGCAACAATAAAATAAGTTTTCTAGATCTTCTTATTATTCATAACGAACAAAAAATTTCCACGGATTGGTATAGGAAACCAACTTTTTCTGGTAGATTTCTAAATTTTAATTCTCACCACCCGATTAGTAATAAGATTGGTATAATATGTTCTTTAGTTGACAAATGTATTAATTTAGCTGATACACACTTCCATGATAAGAATCTTAATCTAATTAGAGATTTATTATTGGAGAATGATTATCCTATGGATTTCATTAATAAACATATCAATAAACGTATATTACACATTAAAAATAATAATAAAAATACTTGTAATTCTAAGAACATAAATTTTAATAGCATTTTAGTTTTCCCATTTATTAAATATATCAACCCGGAATTAAAAAATATCTGTAAGTGTTACAACTTAATTATGATTAATTCAATCTCCAATAAATTCAATCATATAATTAGATTAGGAAAAGATAGATACCATAAAAATGAAAAATCTCAAGTTGTATACAAAATTAATTGTTGCGATTGTGATGCGTCGTACGTGGGACAAACTTCTCGAAAATTGATTGTAAGAAGCAAAGAACATGTTAGCGATTGTAAATTTAAGAGAGACAAGTCAGTTTTACACGGACATATAGCGAATACTAATCATAAAATCGATTTCAAAAATATTAAAATTTTAGATCAAGAGCCTAATTTACAGAAAAGATTACTATCTGAAATGCTACATATCCATTCCCAATGCAATAGTTTGAATAGACAGTTTGACACTAATTTTTTGAAGTCAGATTATAAAATTTTTATTAATAATAATAAGTTGATATAAACAAGGCTTACTATTGTAGGTTTACATATCTTATTGTGTATTTATGGCTAAAGTGTTTCGTAGTTCTTACCCCTCCTATACATACTCTAGAGATGATAAATACTGGGAAATTGCGTGCGCTGTCTCACTTTGACTAGTGGTCTCTTATTGTGTCCACTTATTTATATTTGTATATATAGTTTTTTGGTAAGTGTTGTTAAGCGAGTGTTTATCAATTTTAGTGTCTTTTTTTATGTTAATAAACTTGTATTTTGTGTGTATTTTCACAGACCTTGAAAAGGGACGGAAATAAACCGTCCGAAACGTCGGAATAAATTTTTTAAAAACTTTTGTTTTTATTTAATTACTACCTAGGCAGTAGAACCATCAGCTTCCTAACTTACTTAACTTTCTACTATGACTGCCATTTGCGACAATTAACTACATTTATTATGGTTAGTGCCATGGCTTCTTACAAAGATAAAGAAATAATTTAAATTTAAAATATAAATATTTGATATTAGATATAATTTAATTAGTTTTGAATTTATTATATCGGGGTGACTTATTATTGTGAGTCCCCTTGCCTCTCACAGAGATTATATACATATATTCAATACCGTTTGGAAATTAGCTTTAACTTATTTACGAATTTTAAAATATTAGGTATTTAATTTTTTACATCGGGTGGCTTTATTATTGTGAGTCCCCTTGCCTCTCACAAAAAAGCTTTTTCACTTTAAAATAGATGTTATAACACTTTGACGTTCAAAAAGTGATTCAACATAAGATATTTGGTCTAGATTCCTAAATTTGACACATCTATCTTTAGATGCAGAATACAAAGTATGTGTATTTTAAAAAAAAACAAAAATGGGTACAATATCCCTATGACCTTATAAATCTTTTATATGATTAAAATCCATCACTGAAAGTATTTTTATGTTCTTTGAGCTTTCCGATCTTACTACCTGTAAATAATATTATTATTTATTAATTAAAATTAATTATGGATTTTTTATATAAATTATGACATGCAATAAATTATGCTACGCTTACCAAAAATTTGCTCTTTGTACTAATAGCAATGCAAGTTATAGATTTTAGTCTTTCTCTATTTCTTACATTTGACTAAGCTACAATCTTTAGATCCAGAATACAAATATAGCCCATCACTGGATAAACAAATACAAGTATTAGAAATTTTATGATCTTTACATCGAAGAATGCATGGTTCCTTATGTCCTGTATAAGTATTGGCAATGGTTTTTCTGAGTCGTACTTTTTCTTCCAGTTATTCATCTTTGAATCGTTTGGCTATTTGCCCTTTCTTCAAACTATGCTCTGTCCCTTTCTAAAATATAAAAAATAAAAATCAGACTTCTTTTTTTAAAATTTAGAACTTTAAATACTTGTTTGTCACTTACCTTCTTCTTCTATTCCTTCTAAATATTTTTTAGATAACTTAAGACGCTTTTCTTAAAATGTTTTAAATTCCTCTTCTGAGTCATCTCTAGACTCATCATTGTTACTAAAATCAGTTAAGATTTAACAGAAAAGTATAAAGATAATGAATAATATAAAAAATCATACCTCTTTTGTTCTTCATCAAAATATTCATCCGAACTATTTATATAAAAAACAATACAAATTTTGTTATTCATAAAAATCTTCATAAGTACTATTAATACTCTCATTACAGTCTTTATTATAGATCTTAGTTGATTTTTTCTTAGACTTAGAACATTGAATTTTTTAATTTTTATCATTGATCTACAATTTGTAAGCAATGGAAAATGTGTAACATTTTATAAATTGAAATTATTCATTAAAATAATTCCATAAAGGAAAAAATTCGAATAAGGTATGCAATTAATAGAGTAGTATGAAAATTATTTATAAAATATTTACATAATAAAATTTAAAATTAAAAAATATACATAGTTTATTCTATCCTAAAAAGAAATAAAATAGAAAAGAAAAAAGGTTACAATAAACTATGTATATTTTGGAATTTTAAATTTTATTTTGTAAATATTTTATAAATAATTTTCATACTACTCTATTCATTGTATACCTTATTCGAATTTTGTCCTTTATGGAATTATTTTAATGAATAATTTCAATTTATAAAATGTTACACATTTTCAATTGCTAACAAATTATCAGATTTACAAAAGAGTTTACCTTTCGTTTAACACCTTTAGGGTAAAGTTGGTTTCCTTATAAAAAACGACATGTTAATAAAAATAACTTAAATTATTAATAATAAACAGTCTTCATTTTGTTTTTAAGAAAAACTATGTGTCCATGTGGTTACAACTGATTCAATATATATAAAGCACCAAAAATAACGTATAATACAGCAATAACAGCTGTTAGTCTGATACTCATGAGTTGCATAGTGGCAACTCATGAGTATAAGCTGCAAGCTGGACTAGTAACTATTTTCGATCTACCCAAGCGCCATCTGAAGGTTATGTATAGCTAATGAGGATCATACCTAAAAGATCGCGGTGTGATTCCCGCTCACGTGAAAAAGCCGGCATCACTGAAATACGAATTTTTCATGTACTTTCACCGTGGTCACAGTGGTTCGGAACCTACTTGAAACTATAGCTCCAGTAGTGGAGCGGTAGCGTCCAACAAATATCTATAGGCTTCGCGAACAAACAAAAGTGCACTCCCTTGGAGTATAAATACGTACTACATGATATGGCACATCGGCGGCTCAGTTATAAGTACCA
Organism: Torymus aiolomorphi; assembly: GCA_036365515.1. Lineage (NCBI taxonomy): Eukaryota > Metazoa > Arthropoda > Insecta > Hymenoptera > Torymidae > Torymus > Torymus aiolomorphi. The sequence goes on from CM070876.1 coordinate 87,277,677, forward strand.
CGGCCACTAAACCACTACTACTACTAGCGAATGAGCGAACTTATCAGATAAATGTTTAACTACCATAACTACGTTTTCAACTATCGCCATACTATAATGCTTTTGGCGATATAAAAATAATATATTTGAAATAAAATATTTTTTCAAATTCAGTTTATTTTAAATTTGGTTTTATTCAATCTGAAAATAAATATAACAAAAAAGAATGGACAAGTTATGCACATTCAGCGAAAGTTTATTAAAAAATTATGGTGTGCACACAACTTGTAGCATTTTGTCACATAATCTTAACATAATCTTAAACTAATTTTATCATAATTTTATCATAATCATTAACATAATCTTCACTATATTAACGATTATGATTGTGTTTAATTTTTATTATTTTTGTTTTATGTATAAAACAGTTATTATATTATACACAAGTTATTTGAAAAAAAAAAATTTAATTAATGAGCATTTTGTTGATGATAATATAATAATAGGGTAAACGCAACTGTTGTCGGCCACTTGTTTAATATGTTACAGATATTATTACTTAACATCATAAATTTTTATTGAAAGGTATTTAAATTATGTACATTTTCTTTTTTTAATATTTAAATTATCTTTACTCTGTCATTTTTTTTGTCACTATATGAGTAACCACAATAACGTGCTGAATTTCGTATAGCGTCTGCCACTGCCGGTTTTATAATAATTTACTGAAGGGTCCCTTGTGTTATGTTTAGTACTCGATTTTTTTTTTGGAGTTCTGTGAATTTTATTTATTTATTTATTTTCGACTCCACAGATGGGACTTTTATTTTCAATGGCAATTATGATGAAGAAATTAAGAATTTCTCATCTTACGGTATTTGTGTCATATGACTGCAGACTTATAGGCAGTTTTTTAGTGATGGTAATTTCGATTAAAGTCGTCAATTGATCCTATAACTTGTCAACATTTCGAGTTTGCAATAGTTCTCAACGAGTTTAAGTGTTGTTTTATTTTTCGTGATGACCATTAATTGTTTGAGAGAAATAGTTTTGCTTTTACTTTACTTTTTTTTGTCTTTGTTTTCTACTTTTGTTTTATTTGATATCTTATTATTACATGGGGTTAACGTTATGGATTTTCAATTAAGAAAAGTTTCTATAATTTAACGTACAAGGTGTTTACAATAATAAATGTAAAATCATATTGTTGCCATTAATTTATATTTATTTTGTATCCTTAAAACTATTACTATGCTAGTTTATGTAATATTGGTATGGGTGAATCGTTACGCTAGAAGTTTATTGACAAATATTCGCCTTGGTAATATGATGTTATGAAAATCTATTGTAAATTCATGATAATTGACCAGAGTTTTAGAATCACTCGGTTGAGCACTGGTGTAAAAGAACCAGCGTAGTATATAGTTATTGACACACATCTTAATCCGGTAGTTTACTTTTAGTATTTGTTTATTATTATTTGGTTTCCTTGTAAGTATTTTATGCATAAATATAGACATATACTTTTATTGTAATTATTAACGCTCTAAAAAATGTATTATAGAAATAGGTATAAATAATTAGCCGACAGCAATCAGAGTTTTTCGTTTACCGCATAGAAAAGAAAAAAGATAAAAGAAAAAAGAACGTTTTTAACGGGGGTCCATATTGGCAATACGTAAATTTTTATATTTAAATAAAAATATCAAGTTATAAAGTAGGGATTTTAAGGGATATGCGGGAGGGGATATTGTACAGTAGTTACCCGTTTAATTCTATTAATATGAACAATTTTTGTAGTCCCTATCCGTTTAAATTTTACTTTATTATAGTAAACTGCATTTTGAGTAGGTGAGACGGTGCGGTAAGCATTGTCAGCTGATGAGTGCGATGCTGGGTCCGGCCTGCATCCGCCGTCAACCTTATCTTATACTATACGTCATCGTTTGTATTATGATGACCGTACAATGCCGCTATCTCTTCACTCTCTTCCTTGTTGTTATCATTGAGAACTGATATTAAAGAATTTTCTGGGTCTATTTCCCATACATTTATTTGGATGGCGTTTTTGCCAGAAACACTGCGTTCATTAATATCTATAACCAGTTGACCCTTAAACTTATTTCTTAATTGTGGGATTTGGTCGCTAAGCAGCGAGTGATTTTGGTTAATTTTTGTTGGTTGCGAACACGGGAAAGAGGTATTTTGGTCGAGTGAAAATTCATTATTAATTAAGGAGTGTAACGAGTTAGAAAGTTTTGAGGATGAATTTTCGCTAGGTAAAATATTGTTATTAATATTAATGATTTCCAAGGATTCGGATGGGACGGGAGCTTCATTCGTGCTTATAAATTCGACAGGAAGTCGATGAAGAGGTTGTGTCTTTAAGGGCCGGTTTGACTTATCGTGTGGCACTGGTATTTGTTGATCTTCGATTAGAACTGAGCTAGTTGCAACAATACCTTCTTGTAAATGATCGCTGTTTCTCATGTATGCCAACTTCTTATCTGTTATCACTTGACTTAAAATTTGCTCTTGATCATCTGACATCTCTGTTGGATTTTAATTAATGGTTGTATAACGGGACACTTTCCCTGTGGTTTAGATTTTTTGTTGTATTTACTTTTGTTTTGTAATAACGCATTTTTACTAGCTTTAGAGTCTCCATTTTGGTTTGATTTTGGTGCTTGTTTTATTGATTGTTTTAAAACTTTAAGAATTTTCGAATACTCATTTTCATTTATTTCGTACTTATCTTCTACTTTGTTTAATTTTACATTTGACAAAATGCACTCAAAATCAATCCAAATAATCTTTGAAGTATAAATTTTCATTGTCGTCGGTTTGGGTAAGCCATCGGATTCTAATTTTTTTTTATTTCGTTTGCTAATATTTTGTTTTGTTTGGCAAAGGTAGAAATTATTTTCCTCGTTACGAACGGCCAAGAAGTCGTTCTTTTTATAAATAATAATGCCTTTATCTTTATAATCATCGCTATCGGTGTCAGTAAATGACGCTTGCCGTCGAATTTTACTTGTAGGAATTTGGCTGTCATCAGAACTCGTCATAGTTTCTTTTATTTTTGTCTGCTTCCTGATCACACGCGAGATAAAAATTTGAGCTCGCGGCGTATAAAATTTGACTCCACTTCCTTCATTCTCATGCTTGTCGGCTAATTCATATAATTTTTGCCGAAATTTTTCTGGATTTTCTACTCCATCTGCTATTACTGGATTTTCGAAAATTAAATCTTTAATATGATAAATTTCTTCCTTGTTGTAATCTTCTTTGTGAACTAAGGAAAAAATCTTTTCGGCCCTTTCTATTTTATTACTTTGAGAGCCTTCGGAATCTTTGTTTCTTTTACTTAGCACATTTTGTGCTGTCTCCGTAAATAATTCTTTAATTGAACGAAGATCTAAATTATTTCTATTTTTAGGAGCGTCATCCTCATCGGCACTATATTTGTTTGCTATAATATTGTTTGTGTTACTGCTATCTGCGTAACCCATACGGTCATTATTTTTGTCTGGGGCTAAATTCATAAGGGGCACCCAATTGGCATTCCGACCGGGCTTGGAGGGACGGGCGCAAATGACACGACGCGTACTACCGGATATCACTTTGCACTCTTCTTGCTCGAACGAGAAAGTTATATTCAAAAATACTAATGATTTGTCGGCGGCATTAATGCGAAGCCCGTATTTGGTAAGGAGATCCCAGCCGATAAGACCATCTGTCTCAATCGGAAAATTATCGGGGACTACGTGTATTTCGCACGATGAATTATATAAAACAATATCCGTTCGGCCGAGGGTGGTACTGACTCCGGCAGTAACGCCCATTATTTCTAAAATATTATTACAATCTAAATTAAAGCTTTCGGTTAAGAGACTGTTCTTTATAATTGAAATATCTGCGCCGGTATCTAAATAAAATTTGCCCTGGCCGGCTTTAAAATAATTACTTTTAAACCAAACGATAGGTGGTTTGCGTCCTGTGCGGATAAGTTTAATATTAGCTACTTCTAAATTAGACTGCTCGACACTTGAGGAATGTATCAAGCAGCTTATGCGTTTAAATAACCGTTAGTTGTCTGATTGTTGCTATCTGTGGTGAAATTATTTGAAGATATATCAACTCTTTGTACCGGAGTAGAGTTCGCATTTTCAATCTGCTCGGCTGGGTTTTTTCTGTTCGGCAAAGATTCGCCATTTTCGGGCGGCTTATCCGAGTGATTGTTATTCGCGCGCTGATCATAATCACGATTATTGTTCTCGTTGTTATTGCGAAAATTTTGATTGTTATTACGGTTACTGTAATTATTATTATTATTATTATTATTATTATTATTATTATTATTATTATTATTATTATAAGAATGAGCTCTAGAATTGCTACGTTCATTATTATATTGCGAATGGTTGTTCGGTTTATTATTATAGTTGCGGAAATTTTCGATCCTAATTGCGCCAGTTCTAACAAGCTTGTGGAGTATAGTACACCCTGACCATGAATGGCCGCTCCTTTTGCAAAATTTACAAATTGTTGTTTCATATTGATGCTTCAAGCAATCGCCCTCTTCGTGGCCTGGTTTTTTGCAATAAGTACACTGTATTTTGGCTTTGGCTATTAAAATATTGGCTACTGGGGTCGCTGGAGGAGGGAGCATCGCTGCTTGTTGTACATGCGAATTTTGTGTCGTTGATATAGATAAATCCTCTCTCGAGGGCGTCACTAACTGTACATTATGTGCGTAATTGTTCCCGTATAGTCTGCGTACCTGCTTTCGTATTTTGTCGCATAATGAATTGCTTCTCGCAATGAGGTGGGCCTTTCGAATCTAACTTGGTGGTGAAGAGGAGGTGGGAGCACTAGCTGAAAATATTCGAGAGCGTCTCGCTCGGCTCCGTACTTACGAATCGATCTTTCTGCGGGGTGTAAGTCGGGGAAGGAATCGTAAATTGTGGTGAGCCGGTTGAGGAGTTTTTGAACACGCAAGCCGTAATCGCCAATCGACTCTCCTGGTTGGTATTGGACAATTTTAAGCTGGCCTACTTTATCATCCGCGAACCCTATGTTGCCATACTGTATCGTTAGGTCTGATAAACATCGCTCAACCGAGTTATATTGGTGTAGAATTGCCAAATAACCGTCAGCCGCACGTCCAGTTAATTTATTTGCTAACCCGAATAAAATGTCTTCTTCGTTATTTGGGAATTTGTGTAAAATTTTTCTAACAACCGCGCCGAACAATGGCAGTTTGTCTGGGTTCCCGTCGAAATTAGGGATTTGGCTTATTGATTTTGAAAGGGAAAAGCCCGAATGTTGATCGCGAGAAATCATATACGGGTGGTGCGATGGGGCATCAGAACGCGAAAATGTCTTAGTTCCTATTGGCATTTGAAAATTATCATGTATATTTGAAGCGAGAGGGGGGTATCGAAATACGAGCTGTTATTTGGTAATTTATCAAAATATATATGTTATTACGTCTGATTTATTCGGTTTTTGCCAACGATCCATAAAGTATTCCTGTTTTGGTTGTTCGGTTATGTGTTGTAGATACGATGAACGCGGGTTATTTAGCGAAAAAGTAGGCTCCGTGGTCTTATATAATTAACCGGCGAATTTGTATACTGCGAAGAAAAATTTTTTGGACGAGATGTTTGAAGGGGTGGCCAAGAAGGTTGTGAGGTAGATTGTGGAGAAAAGGGATCGCTAACCGTATTTAAAAATGGGTTATTTTCCAGTGGCCACGTAAAATCTTTTTCATTACGTAAAGCGTTGTGCGATGAAGTAGTGCATTGTAGCAGTTTCGTTTGCCGAGGAAGTAATATGAGCACCGTCTGGGCTTTGTGAACCTGACGCGTCGACACGCATTTGACTTTCACGTAAAATATCTTTTAATTCGTCGTCATTAAGAGAATGTAAAAGTACTTTAGATTGAATATCAGCCGGGCAGTTAGGTATAGTCGAAGTAAGTTCATCGGCCGTAATATAAGGCTGTATAGATGAATTACGTTCTTGCGTAATGTCAAGTGTACTGGGAATCTTTGAATTTGATAAGCTATGTTTTTAAGCGCTCCCGTTTTCGAAGTATTTGTTAGGTTTTTCTCGCTATTTGATCTCGCGAATAAATTTTTAGTAGTAATATAATAATAATATATCATCAAAATAGATGTATAAAGTTTATATATAAATAAAAAGATATATAAAAAATAATATATATAAATAATAATATAATAATAATTTTATATATAATTTATATATAAAATGTATGTATAAATAAATGTATATAATTTAGATATAACCAATTTGTGCAATTAATGTCAAGTGGATGTGTGTATATGCATAAGAATTTACGAAGTCAAAGATCGATTGAATATATAGGAAAATCCACAGAACTTTTAACTTTTGATTTTCAATTTTTTTGTTTCAAAGAACTCAGCTAAAATAAAAATTTATCCTTTTTAAACACCTTATTATACTTAAATAGGATCTATACAAAGTGCATGTAGAGGTATGGAGTTCATAGTAAATTTCATAAACTGTTTACGAATGTTAAAAGATATTAATTTGTCTAAATTTGATATGTAACTCCTCATTTCTTTTTATTCTTATGGATGCTGCACACGTGGCCCACAATCTATCGTTAAAATTTCATCAGAAAAAGTGAGTCAATACATACATTTAACATCAGCTTTACGCTCATTTGTGTGCCTTCCTTCTAAAAAAAGATATGTACATATAAAAATGTGTGACTCGTTTTTACTCAAATTTAATTTTTTGCTTATTTGTTAATGTGACAGTCACAGCCTTCACAAAAATTATATTTATAGTCAGCACTCTTGTAACAGTCCAAATAAGGAAGATTTTAAGACCCGACCCGTTAATGTGCTCCCAATATTAGCCTACAGAGGGTACTTTAAATATGACCATGGAAAGCGTGACAAATGTTAAAATTTTACTTTTTTGTTTGTCACAACTGAAATTTTGTTTATATTGAATGAAATGTAATTGTGATTTGTTTATTTTTTTATATAAGACTTAAAAACCAGAAGGCCATTGTTATTAATCATGTGGTTTTCATTAAATGCAACTAAGAATTTTCATTAAATGAGTATTATATTACTTAGGGATTCCATTATGTGGAAAATAAGATTTGAAACATTATCTTCACAAAAAATTTTGTTCATATGTATATAAGTAACACGTGGCCATCGTGCCGGTATCAAATATGGGCCATACTCTTTTCCATATAGTACACATGTATAAAAAAAACATTAAAAAAAAAATAAATATGGGACACATATGGGCGTTATCTAGGTTTATATAAAAAAATAATATCTACGTATATACACGGTGACCCATTTTAATCGCTACACCCGGATTTTTCGGATCCTAAGACAGATAGGAAAAAATGATTCAGACAAAAGTTGTAGGGGACGAAGGGGGCCAAACGATGGTCCTAACAGCTTTGACCTTGAACTTGACCTTCAAGGTTATTTCAAGGTCAAGTGATTTTTTTTAATAGGAACACCTATTTTTGACCCCGGATTCGGAAAGAGCGGGAAATTTTACGTTCAAAATCATATTGAGACATTTTTTTCAAGGTCATTTCAAGGTCATTTCAAGGCCAAATGAAGGTCGAACTCCGAAAAATCCATTTTAAGTCGTTTTTTCCATGAGTCACAGGCTTAAGTGGTTCAAACTGATCGTAGGTTTAATAGGGAAACCCACACACGCAAAACTTTCACATCCTAGTAAACAAATATCAAACTTGCACATCCGAACCCCATGCTCTTCATAGCCTCACATGCTAAACTGTTACACCAGACATCCCCCAGTCCCACACATCTCTACCCCATGTCTGATGTTTGTTTAACGGAAACTTCAAGATCATTAAAGCTTCTGTTGTAAATGTGTCAACCTTACGTTTAGCGCTACCCAGAAACAACGACGTGGACGTGGTAAGGATTGTTTCCTTTGGGGTGCTTGATTAAAGTGAGTCCCCTTGCCTCTCACTGTTCAGGGTGCTTGATTTAAGTGAGTCCCTTCGCCTCTCACTGATCGGGGTGCTTGATTAAAGTGAGTCACCTTGCCTCTCACTGTTCAGGGTGCTTGATTTAAGTGAGTCCCTTCGCCTCTCACTGATCGGGGTGCTTGATTAAAGTGAGTCCCCTTGCCTCTCACTGTTCAGGGTGCTTGATTTAAGTGAGTCCTTCGCCTCTCACTTATGTGTTTATCTAACCTCGAAGAAAATGTTCGAAATTACGACCATTTGCTTCCAGGCACATAGTCAAACGCCTTTGGAAGTGGCGAACGGTGTTTAGCAAAGTTTGCCTTGGAATGGCAGCGCATGCTCGACGAATTCTGTCCATCATGTCTACTCTTGTGGTGGGCTTTTCCTCAAAAACGGCATTCTTTAAGTACCCCCATAAGTAAAAATCAGGTGATGTAAGATCGGGTCAGCAAGTAGGCCATTCAACCGGACCACCTCGACCAATCCATCTGTTACCATACGGCTCATTCAAAAAGTCCTGACAATTCGAGCGAAATGTGGTGTTGCGCCGTCCTGCTGGAGCCACATTCTTCGTCGCGTTTCTAAGTCAACATCTTCCATCAATACAGGTAGTTCATCTCTTATTAGCGTTAAGTACGTGTGTTGATTAACATTTTCTTCGAAAAAATAAGGGCCAATCACACATCCATTAATAATCCCACACCATACCATAATACTCCATCGTCTTTGATGGTTTACAGTTCTGACCCAATGAGGATTAACATCAGACCAGTAATGACAATTATGTTTATTCAATTCCCCATCACTTTGAAATTTTGCCTCATCAGAAAAAAGAACAAAATTAAAAAAGTCTGGATCATTTTCTATCATTTGTAAAGCCCATTGGCAAAACACAATACGCTGTTGAAAATGAGCAAACTGTAGCTCTTGGACCAGAGTAATATGATACGCATGATATCTAAGCACCTTCATAATTCTTAAAAATGTACTTTTTGGAAGACCGATTTCCCTTTCGATTCGACGAGCGCTTATCTGTGGGTCAAGATGAATTATTGCCAGAATAGTCACAGCCCGATTATCATTTTCATCATATTGATGGCGCCTACGTTGACGAACCATGTGTCCACCACGAGCTCTTTGAGTTAAACGTCTGATAGCCATAGCGTCAGGGTGTCGTCTGTCTGGATAACGTTCAGCATAAATTCTTGCCGCAGCACGATAATTACTTCGGCTTTCTCCTAAAGCCAACATCATGTCAACGATCTCGTTGGGCGGATAGTCAGCCATTTCAGAGCCAGCTATTAATTACTATTAAATTTGAATAGTGAAATGGTATAAAAAATATTAATAATTATAATATTTGCCCGTATACGGTCGCGACCAAAAAAGAAAAATGTTCCTAAATTATGGTAACTTTATCTGACTAAGTGTATTTGCCAAAAGTACTCCGATTGTCACACTTTTGTAATTGTAAGTTTTATAATAAAGTAATAATCATTAAATTATTTCTAATTTGAACTGCACATAATACTAAAACTTGCTTTTATTTTAAATATTGTGAATTATTGCCGTTCAAACTTGAAAAATACTAATATTGATAATGTAATCATTAAAGGCACATTTACAAATAATTTCTGTTCCGTCAAGATTTTTGTACAAAAAAGAAATGTTGTATCTTTATTCTTTTGAAAGTTATGACTTTTCTTTTTAAACAATGACATTTTTTACAGCTCATATCTTTAATTTACTCATAACTTTCAAAAGAATAAAGATACAACATTTCTTTTTGTACAAAAATCTTGACGGAACACAAATTATTTGTAAATGTGCCTTTAATGATTACATTATCAATATTAGTATTTCTCAAGTTTGAACGGCAATAATTCACAATATTTAAAATAAAAGCAAGTTTTAGTATTATGTGCAGTTCAAATTAGAAATAATTTAATGATTATTACTTTATTATAAAACTTACAATTACAAAAGTGTGACAATCGGAGTACTTTTGGCAAATACACTTAGTCAGATAAAGTTACCATAATTTAGGAACATTTTTCTTTTTTGGTCGCCGTATACGGGCAAATATTATAATTATTAATATTTTTATACCATTTCACTATTCAAATTTAATAGTAATTAATAGCTGGCTCTGAAATGGCTGACTATCCGCCCAACGAGATCGTTGACATGATGTTGGCTTTAGGAGAAAGCCGAAGTAATTATCGTGCTGCGGCAAGAATTTATGCTGAACGCTATCCAGACAGACGACACCCTGACGCTATGGCTATCAGACGTTTAACTCAAAGAGCTCGTGGTGGACACATGGTTCGTCAACGTAGGCGCCATCAATATGATGAAAATGATAATCGGGTTGTGACTATTCTGGCAATAATTCATCTTGACCCACAGATAAGCGCTCGTCGAATCGAAAGGGAAATCGGTCTTCCAAAAAGTACATTTTTAAGAATTATGAAGGTGCTTAGATATCATGCGTATCATATTACTCTGGTCCAAGAGCTACAGTTTGCTCATTTTCAACAGCGTATCGTGTTTTGCCAATGGGCTTTACAAATGATAGAAAATGATCCAGACTTTTTTAATTTTGTTCTTTTTTCTGATGAGGCAAAATTTCAAAGTGATGGGGAATTGAATAAACATAATTGTCATTACTGGTCTGATGTTAATCCTCATTGGGTCAGAACTGTAAACCATCAAAGACGATGGAGTATTATGGTATGGTGTGGGATTATTAATGGATGTGTGATTGGCCCTTATTTTTTCGAAGAAAATGTTAATCAACACACGTACTTAACGCTAATAAGAGATGAACTACCTGTATTGATGAAAGATGTTGACTTAGAAACGCGACGAAGAATGTGGCTCCAGCAGGACGGCGCAACACCACATTTCGCTCGAATTGTCAGGACTTTTTTGAATGAGCAGTATGGTAACAGATGGATTGGTCGAGGTGGTCCGGTTGAATGGCCTGCTTGCTCACCAGATCTTACATCACCAGATTTTTACTTATGGGGGTATTTAAAAATGCCGTTTTTGAGGAAAGGCCCACCACAAGAGTAGACATGATGGACAGAATTCGTCGAGCATGCGCTGCCATTCCAAGGCAAACTTTGCTAAACACCGTTCGCCACTTCCAAAGGCGTTTGACTATGTGCCTGGAAGCAAATGGTCGTAATTTCGAACATTTTCTTCGAGGTTAGATAAACACATAAGTGAGAGGCGAAGGACTCACTTAAATCAAGCACCCTGAACAGTGAGAGGCAAGGGGACTCACTTTAATCAAGCACCCCGATCAGTGAGAGGCGAAGGGACTCACTTAAATCAAGCACCCTGAACAGTGAGAGGCAAGGGGACTCACTTTAATCAAGCACCCCGATCAGTGAGAGGCGAAGGGACTCACTTAAATCAAGCACCCTGAACAGTGAGAGGCAAGGGGACTCACTTTAATCAAGCACCCCGATCAGTGAGAGGCGAAGGGACTCACTGAAATCAAGCACCCTGAACAGTGAGAGGCAAGGGGACTCACTTTAATCAAGCACCCCAAAGGAAGCAATCCTTACTACGTCCACGTCGTTGTTTCTGGGTAGCGCTAAACGTAAGGTTGACACATTTACAAAAGAAGCTTTAATGATCTTGAAGTTTCCGTTAAACAAACATCAGACATGGGGTAGAGATGTGTGGGACTGGGGACTGGGGGATGTCTGGTGTAACAGTTTAGCATGTGAGGCTATGAAGAGCATGGGGTTCGGATGTGCAAGTTTGATATTTGTTTACTAGGATGTGAAAGTTTTGGGTGTGTGGGTTTCCCTATTAAACCTACGATCAGTTTGAACCACTTAAGCCTGTGACTCATGGAAAAAACGACTTAAAATGGATTTTTCGGAGTTCGACCTTCATTTGGCCTTGAAATGACCTTGAAATGACCTTGAAAAAAATGTCTCAATATGATTTTGAACGTAAAATTTGCCGCTCTTTCCGAATCCGGGGTCAAAAATAGGTGTTCCTATTAAAAAAAACCACTTGACCTTGAAATAACCTTGAAGGTCAAGTTCAAGGTCAAAGCTGTTAGGACCATCGTTTGGCCCCCTTCGTCCCCTACAACTTTTGTCTGAATCATTTTTTCCTATCTGTCTTAGGATCCGAAAAATCCGGGTGTAGCGATTAAAATGGGTCACCGTGTATATTCTATATACGCGTATAGAATATACAATATATGTGTATTATACATTGAATGTAAATATATTTATATTAATTAAAGAAAAGATATGCCTTTATTTAAATTATTTTATTAAGGCCATGTGGAACCGTGAATTTCAAAATTTTTTAAATCAACATTCAAGCGTTTATTCGGAAAAAAAATTCGTCAAGCGCTCCGTACACATAAACGCTATATTCAGGAATTTTTTTGTAGTGATTCTTTTTAGCATTTTCGTTAGCTATGCTCGTTTGCAAAGTAGGCCAATTGCAGATTTCTACTTACCGACAGTACGGTTTTTATTTAATTAAATAAATTCTCATCATTTTTTTTTGGAAAAACACGTTCATCAAGAGCTCCGTATATGTTAATACTATACTCAGATTTTTTTTGGATGATTCCATTGGTATTTTCATGAGATGTACTTGTTTAAAAATTATGTCGGTATTTAACATCATCTTAATACTTTTATTATTGAGTTAAAAATATTACTTATGTCGACTGCAATTTACTATCAACTGATAAGAATTCTTCTATCTGTCTTACAGTCTTACAAATTAAATTAAAATAATTAATATTTATGGCAGTCAGATTGCCCTTGTTTATAATCACTCCCGCAGAATCTGAAATAAAAACTTAATTAAAACCTGGAAAAAACTTTGTTAGCAAAGGACGATCTGACTGCCCACCACCACCACATCGTCCAACGTTTCGAGCCCGCTCCGGCTCCTCCTCAGGGACTGAAATGAAACCCGCGATACACCTCCTTATATACCCCCATACCCCCCTTCTTTTTTCTTACCCCCACCACCATCCACATTCCCCTGTCCAACTTTCCATTCTTACTTAAATTAATAAAGAATGATAAATGTTATCTAATTTACTTGACTCTATCATTAAATTTACATTATTCTGATTTCTTAGAATGTGAATACTTTCAAGGCTTTCCCTCTTACATTTATTCTTAATCCCTTGTTCCAAAATATCCACACTCTCAAAAGCGAAAGAATGCAAACTATTTAAACAATGTTCTTTCAAAACCGATGTACAACTTGAGCTGCGTAAACTATATTGATGTTCATATATTCTCTTTTTCAAATATCTACCCGTTTGACCAATATAACAACCATTACAATCCCTACAATTAATTTTATAAACTACTCCCGATTTTAAACATTTATCATCCTTCTCTTTACAATTACTAAATAACCTTTCTAAATTATTATCGTTTCTAAAGAAAACTTGAATATTATGTTTACTAAAAACCCTTCTAATCCTTTCCGACAAACCTCTAACATATGGTAAACTAAAATATGCGTTCTTTCCATTTCTATTCCTTGTTTGATTATCTACCCGCTGCTTCAATCCACCATTATAAATTTCCCACACTCTCTCATCAATCATTTTGTCAATAAATTTTACCGGATAACTATTCTTAATAAATGTTTCTCTAACTAAATTTAAATTCTTTTTCCTAAAATCTTTATGTCACAATTTAATCGCTCTGTCAATGACACCTTTGATCGCACCTGTCTTGTTTCCGAATTGGTGGTGAGAATCAAAATTTAAAAATCTACCTGACCATGTAGGTTTTCTATACCAATCTAATTTCACTCTATTATTATTAACTCTAATGACTCTAATATCTAAAAAACTCAATTGATCATCTTTCTCAACTTCTTTTGTGAATTTAATTCTATCATGGATAGAATTAAACACATCCACCATTTCATCCAGAAAACATTCAGGTACAACTGCAAAAATGTCATCAACATATCTTTTAAAAATAATTGGCTGAAAAACCAACTTAGACAAAGCAACACTTTACAATTTTTCCATTATTAAATTGGCTATAACAGGTGACAAAGGTGATCCCATTGGACAATCATATCTTTGCTCATATAAACTATTATCAAAAGAAAAAATTGTGTTTTTAAAAACCAAATTAAGTGCCTTTATAAATTCATCTTTTGTTAAACTAGTATGTACTTTAATTTCAGACCATTTATCTTGTATAATATCAGTTAACCACTCTAAAGGTATATTTGTAAACAAAGATACTACATCCAATGAAACCATCCTATGATCATTCGGAATAATAATATCTTTCATTATATCATAAAAACTCCAACTATCTTTAATATATGAATTTGTTTTACTCACTATCTTGAACAATATATTAGACAAAAATCTAGCAAGTCTATACGTCGGAAAATTTATCGATGATATTATTATTCTATATGTCAACTGTTCTTTGTGAATCTTAGGAAGTCCATAACATTTAGCTACAGTGCCATTTTCACATTTTAAATATTTAAACATACTATCCTTAATATAAGCTTTTGTGTTCCAATGTAACAATAATTCTTTCAATTTATCTTGTAGTCTATTGATATGTGGATTCCTAATTTTCAAGTAAGTGGTATCATCATCCAACATAAGTTGAATTTTATTAATATAATCCCTTTTATCTGAAACTACAGTTACATTTCCTTTATCTGCTTTTTGGAAGATCATATTCGGATTCTCTCTCAAGAATGTCTTCGTTATTTTTAATTCATGGAATAAAGTACTGTTCAAATAATTATCAAATCTATGTTCTCTTTTAAAATTATCAATAACTTTAACTAAAGAACTCCTACATTCTTTTTTAAACTCTAGATTAAAACTACTCATACTACTTTCTACCTCAGCGATGATATTCTTGATCGGAAGAGATTTACTTGAAATTTAGCACCCTTTGACATGATATTTACCACTTCTTCTGGTATTACTTTGTCAGTTAAATTTCTAAACCAATCCTTATTAACATTGTTAGTTTGATTGACCTGAGAGTGTTTTCTATGTTTTAAATATTCAAATTTTCTTTTTAATTTACTTCTATGGTTATATTTTACTTTTTCAAAGTGCCTCTTTTGACCACGAAAAAATTCTTGCAAATCATTCTGTTCTACTTTGTTATATAAATATCTTTCAAGCTCTAATAAATATTGATTCAAACGATTAATTTCAAAATTCAAATCTCTAATTTCTAAGTTAAGTAATTTATTTTTGAAAAAGAAAATATTTTTCCGTAAATCATAAGAAACTCTTTTGTTGTAATCCCGATAAAAACCCTTATCATCAAATTTTTTCTCAATATGTTTAGGAAAAATATTTGATTTTTTACACCTTAGAAGAAAATTGAGTTGCTCCTTTAAAATTACAATACTTAAAATCATTTTTACCCATTTTGAGCAATAACCTTTCACCACCTTCCCATAAATCCCATATATATCTCTTGGATCTCCCGATCCAAATCGGGAATAGTTTATAAAATTAATTGTAGGGATTGTAATGGTTGTTATATTGGTCAAACGGGTAGATATTTGAAAAAGAGAATATATGAATATCAATATAGTTTACGCAGCTGAAGTTGTACATCGGGTTTGAAAGAACATTGTTTAAATAGTTTGCATTCTTTAGATTTTGGGAGTGTGGATATTTTGGAACAAGGGATTAAGAATAAATATAAGAGGGAAAGCCTTGAAAGTATTCACATTCTAAGAAATCAGAATAATTTAAATTTAATGATAGAGTCACGTAAATTAGATAACATTTATCATTCTTTATTAATTTAAGTAAGAATGGAAAGTTGGAGAGGGGAATGTGGATGGTGGTGGGGGTAAGAAAAAAGAAAAAAAAAGAAAAAAAGGGGTATGGGGGTATATAAGGAGGTGTATCGCGGGTTTCATTTCAGTCCCTGAGGAGGAGCCGGAGCGGGATCGAAACGTTGGACAATGTGGTGGTGGTGGGCAGTCAGATCGTCCTTTGCTAACAAAGTTTTTTCCACGTTTTAATTAAGTTTTTATTTCAGATTCTGCGGGGGTGATTATAAACAAGGGCAATCTGACTGCCATAAATATTAATTATTTTAATTTAATTTGTAAGACTGTAAGACCGATAGAAAAATTCTTATCAGTTTTATTATTGAGCCTATAACCTCTACGGCTCACCATAAAAAATTGTCACATTGATGAATTGTGATTTCCGAAAGATATACAAATACGTATACAAAGTTATATTACTGTGCTTCTACTTTTTTTTTATTATACCAAAATCAAAAGTTAAAAGTTCTGTGAATTTGCCCCTATATCTTTTTCTACCCAAGGGGACTGAGAAATGGAAGAATAAAATGATTAAAAAAAATACTTACAGTCCAAACCAGGCACTGAGTAATATGGTGAGTCCCAGCATGCTGTCCGTGTAAGGCCTGGATGCTCGCAATTTCCGTGTAAAGCAATTAAAATAGCTGAGTGCCGCGTGAAATAAAAATAAAATTCACTTTCTTATAACGGTCGGGAATTGACTCCTCTCTCAAAAAAGTTGTAGAAGTTTTGACCCATAAGGTCTATTTGGGAAACACCGCTGCCACCAGTCTGTTATGGACGTAGATTCTCTTTATTTCCTTGGAGGTTAGAAAGAGAGAGAGGGTCTTACGGCGGCTCGTTCCCGACTGACGAGGGCGTCCGTTCCGCCGTCTTCCTCCATCCAAAAAACGTGTGGAGGGAGGCCGGATGTTCCGAGACCAGAAATGCAAAAGCTGCGCTTTTGCTAGTCCCCGGAACACCCCACGACGGCCGACGTCGACGGAAGATCGTGTATCCGATGCCGCGCGGATCGAGCACTACACGTGCCGGCAGACTGCAAGTCTGCCTATACGTGACAAGATATACTAATCAATTAGTATACATGGTTATATTTGTTTTCATTTATTCTACTTATTCAAAATGTCTTAATTTTCAGAAATTATTCTATAGCTAAAATCAATATAGCACTTTTATTCGAAAATACTATATAGTAATAAAATTTTTATATATTTTTTTTCGATTTAAATATTAGCATCATCCCGTGTCTCTGCTCTTTTGAGGCACCCCGGTAAAAAATATCAAGGCGAAGAGTTGCCGATTTACTCGATTTAGTTGACGATGATGATGTTGATTGCGATCAACACATTAATATAGCTCTCTTACCTTCTGACAACGATACTTCTGATGGAAACTCTGTTCACGATCCGGATGAAGATATCCTATTTTGTGAACTTCCTGTGGGTTCTTACGAACATGTAAGGAGTTCTTACACAAGTACGCAAACATTATTAGAGCCTAATCATGTTTATGATTGGCAGAATTATACTTACAATGATGGCTCCCTTGAAAGTACTGACGATTATACTAGTTGCTTCAATAATAGTTCCATTTTATCATTTTATAATAAAAACTCATTAGAATTATTTGAATTATTTATTTAAGTGCGTTAAAAACCCATATTATTGAAGCAACTTCAGAAAATAATTTCGAACTTAGTATGATTGATCTTGAAAGATTCCTTGTGATTATTATGATTACTATTTTCAACTCCAGAAAAAGTCAGCGTAATTATTGGTCAAATAATCGGCTTCTACAATGCTCTGTGATCAAAAAACTTATGACAAGAGATCAATTTTTCGAAATAAAAAATATATAAGATTTTACAAGTTGCAAGATAACGATGAAAATGATAAGGTATGGAAAATTAGGTATTTGTATGACTTATTCCGATCAAATTGTATGCAATTTAGGTTTTTTGATTACATTTTATCTATTGATTATATAATGGTGAAATATTTTGGAAGGTTTAGTATAAAACAGTGTATCAGAAACAAACCGATCAGATTTGAATAAAGTTATGGGCACTATGTTCTTCTGATGGATATTTATATGATCTTGACATCTACACAGGCAAATCTGGTACTGATGCGCGTAATCCATTTGTTTCTATATGTTTAGGATCAAGAGTGGTAATCAAATTGTTTCAAAGTCTATTGAACTACTCAAAAAGAAGAACTCAGCAAATACCATGTATATTTTGATAATTTCTTTTTTTCTCCCGATTTGATCGTCAACGAGCGGATTGTTCTCTGCGTAACTAGATTGACACTGTCTCATTAATCCTGATGAGGGTCATAAAGAAAAGTATCCGAAACGTCGAAACACGACAAATGTTGTTTTTTATTTACAAAAACATTACCTGGTAGATAAGCCATTAGGATCACTATATAGTAATACTAACAATTTGAAGTTTGACAAAAAAGCGTCATTAAGATTTAATGGGTTAAGAGGATAATTAAGAAGACAAGCAAGAGCATAATCAAGAGGCCATTCAAAAGGATAATCAAAAGTAATTACTCAAAGGAATATTCAAGAAAACATTCAAGAGGATAATTCAAAGCAATTACTCAAAAGGATGTTAAATGGAAAATGCTCAAGAAAAGGTTGAAGTTATTTAAGGCAGTAGGATTTTAAGAAAGTAGAGAATGTAAGCAGTAAGAAAGTGATCAAGAGGATATTCAAGAAGGCAATAAATTACTCAAGAGAATAATGAAGATAAAATAATAGTCCTTAAAAACGTGCTCCGCTGGGCCCCCCAGGTACCCTCAAATTCGTGCTACAGGCGATGATGCGCGAGGAAATCGTCTCCTGGACATGAGGGCACAGCCGTACACTGAAATAGACACGTTCTGAGCGGGTCGAAAAACTCCCGGGTACGATAAAATTTGCGCTACAGGCCATAATTCGCGAGGAAATCATTTCTCGGCATCATCGTGTCCTCGTACATCGAAATAGTCCTCAAAAACGTGCTCAGCAGGTCCAAAAACCCTCCAGGTACCCTCAAATTTATGCCACACGCTATGATTTACGAGGAAATCGTCTTCTGGGTACCAGGGCGCAGTCATACACAGGTGCCATCACAGTGCGAGGAAATCATCTCCTGGGCCTGAGGGTGTAGTCATACACCGAAATAGACATCAATAACATGCTCAGCGGGTCAAAAAAGCTCCTTGGTACCCTGAGATTTAATTAAATTAATGCTCAAATGCATGGAAATGGCTGTGCAATATTTAATTAATAAGTTATAAATCTTAGAATTAATATGGAAGTTACGTCGTGTAATTAAATTTGCTAAATTAATTCTTCTGTATTCACCTATAACTATTATTATATAGTTAATTCTAAATTAAACGAGCCTTTAATTAAAGATTAATAGTTACTTCTTACTTAAACAATGGTTATAATTAAAGATTGTTTATCTTTAATGAAACGTGCGTAGAATTAAAGATTAAAAGTTAATCCTTAATTAAATAAGTATTTAATTAAAAATTAAGGTAATTCTTAATTAAGTAAGCCTATAATTAAATATTAAAATTTAATTATTAATTCATTGAGCTTTGAATTAAAGAATAAAAGATTAATTGTAAATTATATAATGGACAATTAACTTTGTTTCGAACCCTGTTTGATACTTAAATTTTCGTACTAACTTGAATCAGCTATATTTTTGCTTATGGAGGGTCTAGAGACATGTTCAAAAACCGAAATTGAAGGTCTTATAGTCTACCTTCATTATATATTGTCTGGATATATCGATTAGAAGCCAGGAATATTTAAAAATATAAAAATCTGAAACAAATCTGTTTTCTTTCTATGTATTTTGGTAGGTTTTGAGAGCTGTATGGTCCGAATTATATTTTTATATGGTTTAAAAAGATTTCTGAGCATATTTTATGCATTATACAAACATACAAAAAATTCATTGTACATATAAAATTATTTTTCAAGAACGGAAAAAATCGCTTCAACGAAAAAATTCGAAAAATTCTAAAATAAACGTTTACAATCGTATTTTAAAAACTGGCATGGTTCAAACTATTTTTTTTATGATCTAAGAGTGTTTATCATAGTTTTTCAACATTTAGAAGAGATCTGGGAAGGTGGAACAAGGTTTCGAGAAATTTGGGAAGTAACAAATACCCTAGTATACATATATGAGAGTGTCCGCCAGAAACGAGCCAGTGGGCGCGCGCGGCCCCGTTTTCGTGCAAAATGCACTCTGTTCAACTCGCTCATAATCATTCGCTGAGTCACTCGGAAAAAAACAAAGTACTTATATCGATAGATTTTTTCCTCCTCTTTCTAATGGTACTACTGTTTTTTCTCGAAAATGCTTTCTTCTGATTGAAAATTCAAGTTGAATGTTCAGAGCCATTTTTCTCAAAGTATACCATTTTTTTTTTTCTGAAAGTGCATTACACCATTCGAAAGTACAAGTCTTAAGCTACAAAAGCCTAAAGTTTCAAGTTGGAGAAATGAAGGGTTCAAAAATAATGAAATTGAAAAGAAAGCGGCGGGCAGTCGGGCGCTCTCCCCGCACTGCGATGCAACGCGCTGTTAATGTGCGACACGCGGATGTGTGTAATTTTCATTCGTTTTTTCATCACTAGAGGGATTTAACAGATCTGCTCTCCATACCCAAAGAAGCGACTTCAAAGTGTTATAAGCCCACTGAAAAATGTATTCTTCCTCATTATATTTCTAGAAATAATTAATAAAATTATTATTACAATTATTTTTTGATACTCCTATTTATCATGAATTTTCATCGTTGTTTTAATCCTTACAATGAAACAAAACATTCACATAATCTGATATTAGTTTGAGTAGAAATGAAGACACGTTTTCCGTTTTTGAAAGATAGAGATAAAATATGTCATTCTTGCAGGATACAATTTATTGCCAAGAGTAAAGACGAACATGGAGTTTCGATAAATGATTGTTATGAAATAATTTCTAATTTGAAAAAATTGTTTAACCTCTAGGCTGCCGGAAAGCCTAAATATAGGCTCTACCTGTGATCGGAACTTGTATAAGTTATATCTAAGATATAGTGACATAGTTTGGGCATTTTCTAAGGGAATTAAAGCCCTTCAAATCCCGGCAGTCTAAAGGTTAATGATGAAAATGTAACAAAAAAAGAAAAATTGATCCTCATGCAATTACTTCCAAAGAATTGGAGCTCTCGAAAAATTGATGAATTTTCAAATTCTCTCGTCGGCTGGCTACTAAATCTAAATTACTAGATAATTATGAGTCTCTTTTAGTTGACAAAAGAGGAAATAAAAAATTATCAAGCGATACTGTAGATTAAGTAAGACTGTTTTATTAAAGTGATGATAACAGTAGAATTATGCCAGGCTACAAAGATAGTAAGTGCATAAAAAATGAAGATGGATCAAAAAACTACATGCAGAAAAGACTTAAGTTGGATTTTTGAATCGAATGGTAGGATTTTATGTTAATGATAATTTTAGAATCCACTGGCCATCCATACCAAATTAGTGCTCTTATTTATTATGGATAAATAAAAACACATTTTTCTCGTTCGACGTTTCGGACACTTTATTCTGTCCCTCTTCAGGAAACTAATTAAATAAAAATTAACAAATAATTTTACACACCAATATTAAACGCACAATTTCAGTTTGGCAATAACAAAACTTAAAACTTACAAGTAGTCGTGATAATCAAAGTATTTTCGCGGGGAGCAATTCCGCTTGTCAATAGTTTGTTTTTACATTGCGATCGAGCTTATATATCTAAAAATGTACATGTACATGTTAAATTATATCACAGAGATGGACACTAATACTGTATCAACGTATTGTAAATACAAATGTTGGGGAAGCCGCCCCTTACAGCGCTAGCAACAGGAGAGAGGAAGACCTTCTTGAGGCGTTGAAACGGTATTTTTGTTATTTTAACCTTTAGAGGACGGGATGGCCCCTATACGGGCCATGCCCATGATCGACCCTTTACATGTGTTAGTTTTGAGATGTGAGACATCACAAAAACTCGATTTCTATAGAAAAGTGAGAGAAAACAGTAAACCCAAATCCCCGTCCTCTAAAGGTTAAAGCCAGAACATCGCAATTCTTTATGAAAGAATTATATTCATTAGGTAATCTGTTTATTTCGTACTGCTTGTTCAAATAGTTTTTTTGTGTGTGTATAAAGAGTGCTTCGGTGAAGAGTCTCTTCCCATTATTTATTTCTCTATCTAAAATTTTAATATCGTTGAAATTAATCGAGTGGCTATTTTCTTTTGTATGTGTGAATAATCCAGAATTTTCATTTTTATCAGCGTATTTCTTTGCGTGCTCTTTTATTCTGACCTTCAACCATCTACTAGTCTGTCCGACGTATGAAGCATTGCAATCTTTACAATTTATTTTGTACACAACATTCGCATTATTACACATTTCATTTTTATCTTTGCCAAGTTTTATAATGTTATTTAATTTATTTTTTGCGCTATATACTACTTTTGTGCTATATTTTTTAAAAAATTTCTTTGTAAAACCTTCCAATTCTTTTACAAACGGTAAACTAATGATAGCTTTATAGTTGTTGACAGTATTTTTTGGTTTCTCTGCAAACCTTATCTTTTTCAGTCGCTTTTTTATGTGAAAATCTATTAAGTTTTGTGGATAACTATTTTGTCTTAAAACTTTTTTTATGAATGAGATATTTTGATTATGGAAATTTTTGTGTGATAACTTTATGGCTCTATCAACAAGGCAATAAATAATCGCTATTTTATTGCTGAGAGGATGGTGCGAATTATAATTCAGATAGCGTCCTGAAAAAGTAGGTTTTTGGTACCAATTTGTGATTAGTTGTCTCTGATTGTTTATTATAATTTTAATATCTAAGAAATTGATGCTATTGTTTTGTGAAATTTCTACGGTGAATTGTAAGTTATTATCATAAGCATCAAAAGTATTTAAAGTGTGATCGATAGAGTTTTTTGGTATACATACCACAATGTCATCGACGTAGCGAAAATAAAACATTGGTTTAAAATTCAATTTATTGATACACTCTGATTCCAAATCATCCATAACTATGTCAGATAAAATTGGGCTTATGGGATTACCCATAGCTGATCCGAATATTTGTTTATAAAATTTATTATTAAATTGAAAATAATTGTTATTAAGAATGAACTTTATAGTCTCTATAAATTCAGTGCAACTCATATTTAATTTATTATGTAATTGTGTCCATCTTTTTTCAATCGCCTTACAAACAAGATATTCGGGGACGTTTGTAAAAAAGACTGACCACATCAAGGCTAATAATCTCGTAGTCAGGAGGTATTTGGATATTATTAATTTTTTCTATTAGTTTTAAACTGTTGTCGATATGTGAGGCTGGAGTTTTAAAATTTTTTTGAAGGAAATTTGCAAAGAACTTTGAGACGTTGTATGTTGGTGAATTTAGTGTCGAAATTATAGGTCTGACGGGGAATCCTGCTTTCTGTATTTTTATTAAGCCGTAAGCTTTTGAAATATTAAATTTCTGTAAAACAGGAAGCAGTTTCTTTCCGTCTCCCATAAAATCTATCTTGTTCAATCGTTTTATTAATTCGTTTGCTGTTCTTTCCAAACTTGGTAGCGGATTTTTTTAAATTTCTTTATAATATTTTTTATCTTTAAATAAATTTTCAGTTTTTTCCAAGTAAGAGGATTTCTCAATTATTACAGTGGCGTTACCTTTGTCTGCTCTAGTAATTAAAATGTCCGGATTATTTTTGATAAAAGTTTTGGTTTTTTGTAAGTCTATTTTGAATTTTTTGTCAGTCAATGTGAGAGTGGATAATTCTTTGTTCTGATATTTTTTTATTATATTTAAGAAAGTACCTCTTACTTTGGAACTGTTTTTTTCATCGATATAATTATTCACAAACATACTTTTTTAAAAATTAATTTTTTTTTTAAATATAGCACAAAAGTAGTATATAGCGCAAAAAATAAATTAAATAACATTATAAAACTTGGCAAAGATAAAAATGAAATGTGTAATAATGCGAATGTTGTGTACAAAATAAATTGTAAAGATTGCAATGCTTCATACGTCGGACAGACTAGTAGATGGTTGAAGGTCAGAATAAAAGAGCACGCAAAGAAATACGCTGATAAAGATGAAAATTCTGGATTATTCACACATACAAAAGAAAATAGCCACTCGATCGATTTCAACGATATTAAAATTTTAGATAGAGAAATAAATAATGGGAAGAGACTCTTCACCGAAGCACTCTTTATACACACACAACAAAACTATTTGAACAAGCAGTACGAAATAAACAGATTACCTAATGAATATAATTCTTTCATAAAGAATTGCGATGTTCTGGCTTTAAAATAACAAAAATACCGTTTCAACGCCTCAAGAAGGTCTTCCTCTCTCCTGTCGCTAGCGCTGTAAGGGGCGGCTTCCCCACCATTTGTATTTACAATACGTTGATACAGTATTAGTGTCCATCTCTGTGATATAATTTAACATATACATGTACAATTTTAGATATATAAGCTCGATCGCAATGTAAAAACAAACTATTGACAAGCGGAATTGCTCCCCGCGAAAATACTTTGATTATCACGACTACTTGTAAGTTTTAAGTTTTGTTATTACCAAACTGAAATTGTTGCGTTTAATATTGGTGTGTAAAATTATTTGTTAATTTTTATTTAATTAGTTTCCTGAAGAGGGACAGAATAAAGTGTCCGAAACGTCGAACGAGAAAAATGTGTTTTTATTTATCCATAATAAATAAGAGAACTAATTTGGTATGGATGGCCAGTGGATTCTAAAATTATCATTAGCAGAAAAGACTTGTTTTGTATAATCTGAGAGAACTGTACATAAAATATAAAGAAATGTATCCCAATTCGAAAATTGGTTTCACTAAATTTGCGGAATATCGTCCTCAACATTGCGTTTTAGCCGGTGCTAGTGGCACTCATTCGGTTTGTGTATGCGTCTACCACCAAAATGTCAGACTTTTGTTAGCTGGCTTGAGAAACTCAGTAGGCGTTTTTGATAAAATGAATACTTACAAGGATTGCATAGCTCAAATAGTATGTAAAAATTGAACAACAAAGTGTTATTTAAATGAGTGCTCCAATTGTCCTGGTGTTGAATCACTAAAAAAAGATTTAGAATTATTTCTTGAGAACTCTGACGTTAATGAAATTAAATTTCAGATATGGCAAACGACTGATATATCGACATTACAAACTCAAACTGTTTCTAATTCATCATTTATAGACATCTTTTTTCTCTTTTGCATAAACTCAAGACTCATTCTTTCATCTCCAAGCAACAGGCATCTTATTTTAAAATCTTAAAAGAATCCTTATGTAAAGGAGAATTTTTAATTTCCCTAGATTTTTCAGAAAACTATGCTTTTATCGTACAAGATGCAGCACAAGCTTCCCACTATAACAATAATCAATGCAGTTTGGCGACAATAGTCATTTACTATAGGGACTCAGATTCCAAAATTGAACACAAAAGCAGAGTAGCTATTTCAGACAATTTAATTCATGATGCCATAGCCGTTTACTTAATCCAAGAAATTCTAATTAATTACCTTAAAAAATCTTTTGATTTTGTTAAAAACGTCATTTATTTTACTGATGGAGCAGCGCAACATTTTAAAAATAAACATAACTTCCAGAATCTTGTTCATCACTATGAAGATTTTTCTGTTGAAGCTGAGTGGCACTTTTATGCAACTGCTCACGGGAAAAATGCATGTGATGGAATTGGTGCTTCCGAGAAAAGCAATGTTAGGCGAGCAAGTTTGCGGATAGTATCCGACAATTATATATTGACGCCACAAAATCTTTACGAGTGAGCAACTAAATATTTTGAAAATATTGTTTGTTTTTTTTCATCAATAGATAAATATTTAGAAACTAGACAAAAATTAAAACAACGATTAGAATCAGCAAAAACTGTGCCTGTAACTCTAAAATTGATATCAGACACTAAACGATTAGAACTAATACGATTCTCAGCATCAGAAACATTTGAATTATACTCACCAATCAAAAAAGGAAAAGATTATAAAGATCAGAAGGAAAAAAAAAACAAGTATTGAGAAAAGTCTTATCAAAATGAATTCGACTAAAAATAAAAAAATTAAGAAATAAACAAAAAATTAACATGATTTAAAATTTTAATATGTGGACTTTCATAAAAATTAAAGTTTACATTAATGGTGTAGCGCAGCGCGGAGAGCGCGCTCGACCTCATGGCGCATGCATTACTTTTGAACCCTTGATTTCTCCAACTTGAAACTTTAGGCTTTTTTAGCTTAGGACCTGTACTTTCGAATGGTGTAATGTATTTTGAAAAAAAATGGTATACTTTGAGAAAAATGGCTCTGAACATTCAACTTGAATTTTCAATCAGAAGAAATCATTTTGGAGAAAAAACAATAGCACCATTCGAAAGAGGAGGAAAAAATCTATCGTTATATATACTCTGTTTTTGCTTCCTCATAGAGAAAGCTTTGTAACGGTGAAAAAAATTTGCGAAAAAAAAATGTTCAAAAAGATGCTTTAAGGCGATATATGTGTATATTAGTTGATTTTGATCATTTTTGTTTTCGTGTGTGTGTGTGTGTGTGTGTGTGCGTGTGTGTGCGTGCGTGCGTGTGCGTGTGTGTGCGTGCGTGCGTGCGTGCGTGCGTGCGTGTGCGTGTGTGTGTGTGTGTGTGTGTGTGTGTGTGTGTGTGTGCGCGCGCGTGTGTGTGTGTGTATTTGAACTCTTCAGATTTCCGAAACGAATCGACCGATTTTCGTCGGGTAAAGCTTATTCTCTTTGTCTTGCGGGAAAAGAAAGGTACCCTGATGGATTTGAGTTTTTATTGATTTTCTTTTGTTTTATAACCAAAAAACGATTTTGAATTTATAGTTTTTTTTATTTTTTCATATCTTACAGTCATTATTACATAATATAATAAACTTTTCTTGATAGGTATTTAAATAACCTATTTTTTCCTTTTTTAAAATTTAAAATATCTTCACTCTGTCAATTGTTATTAAGGAAAACTTTTTTATATTTCGTAATTAATTTCTCAAAAAATAATTTATTTATCGACTTGAAATAAATAACCAGTTATTACACTAATTGAAGACTATATGTGGTTAAAATTTCAAGAGATTATCTTCATTTGTTTTTTAGAAAAAAATTATTTTAGAAAAAATTTGCGTTTCCGTTGTCGCATGATAACTAGAGCAAAAATTATCCAATCGTCCTGAAATTTGGCACAGATGTAGCTTTTATATACCTTCAGATCGAGTTCGTTGCCCAAAAAAATCGGTCCATGACGAAAAAAGATATTTGAGATTAAAAATTTTTTTAAAAAATTTTTGACTCACATTTTCTCAGCGATTACTTGATTTATCGACTTAAAATTTTAACCACTTATTAAACTTATAGAAGACTATATTTGGTTAAAATTTCAAGTGATGATCTTCATTTGTTTTTTAGAAAAGAATTATTTTAGAGAAAATTTGCGTTTTTTTTGTCGCACGATAACTAGAACAAAAATTATCCAATCGTCTTGAAATTTGGCACACAGATGTAGCTTTTATATATCTTCAGATTGAGTTCGTTGCCCAAAAAAATCGGTTCATTACGAAAAAAGATATTTGAGGTAAAAAATTTTTTTTTTAAATTTTCGAATCACGTTTTCTCAAAAAATACTTGATTTATCGAATTAAAATTTTAACCACTTATTAAATTTATAAAAGACTATATTTGGTTAAAATTTCAGGAGATTATCTTCATTTGTTTTTTAGAAAAAAATTATTTTAGAAAAAATTTGCGTTTTCGTTGTCGCACGATAACAAGAGCAAAAATTACCCAATCGTCCTGAAATTTGGCACAGATGTAGCTTTTATATATCTTCAGATCAAGTTCGTTGTCCAAAAAAATCGGTTCATTACGAAAAAAGATATAATGCACAGTTTAAGCTGAATCCGGACCCATGACCCTCTCCTAGTTAGTCTAACCGTACAAGATAAAGTATTAAATTTTAAATATTAGAAGTAAAAATTAATTAAAGGGATCAATAAATTAAGTTTGAGAAAGCTACGTGCCAATGAATTGGCAGCGGTTTTTCCGACAGACTCAGCGAATGAATATGAGCGAGTTGAACAGAGCGTAATTTGGGCGAAAACGACGCCGCGCGCGCCCGCTGGCTCGTTTCTGGCGGACGCTCCCATATATGAGCAATATTTTTACTTTTCACTGACTTTCGTGGGGAGGGGTCGTGGATTTTCCCAAAATTTTAGTATGTTGTAGTGCCTTAAAAAAAAAGACTGCTTGCCAGTTTTCAGCCCTCTAGGAGTTCCTGGATCTGAAAAAACGCCATTAGAATGCCCAAAAAGGACCCTTTTCGCCCCATTTTCAAAGGCCGATATCTTGAAGACCTATCAATTGGTTTTGATCCGGCAAGCGTAATTTTTTTTTCGTTTCAACTTCTAGTTCTTATAAAAAATTTTTAAAACCCCAGGTATTAAGGTCCCTTTTTGGGGAACCGATTGAATGCGAAGAAATATTTGAAAATTTGATGATTTTCATATGACTGCACCAATAGACTTAGGACCTTTCAGTAAGCCGCGATGGATAGGTTTTGACATTACCTTCAAAACGCCGCTTGGTAAATTAAAATCCATGGCGTCGGTTCTGAGAAACAGCTGTTTCAAAATGGTCATTTTAGCAAAAATCGCGTTTTTTCGCATTTTCAAACTAGTGACACTTTTTTCTGGCAATCTCAAATGATACAAAAATTTAATTGGAAGTAGTTATTCGAACCTCTGAAAATCCGGTATTCTGCTTCTCAAATGAGCCAATATACTCTATTTTTATGAGTCCTTCTCGTGATATTCAGAAAATCTAAACATTTAGCACGATACAAAATATAAAGATAGACACAGAAACCTTCAATTTAAGCACTGGTAAAAGTCCCCAGGATGTCTAGAACCACAGATATGATGGTTTTCCGATCTTCTGAAATTCAAAGTACCAAATTCGTGAACGCTTATTTTATCCAGTTTTGAAGAGCAGTGTTACATTCCTCATAACTTTGGTTCTAGACCACCTAAAAATCTCTACCACCGCGCAAATTCAAGGGTTTGAACTCTAGTTTCATTATCTCTCACAGAATATTCTTTTTCTCAGTGTATGTCTACATATTTAAATCTTCGCGGAAATCCTTATAGAAAAATCTGTATCATGATATCATGATGCCCACACTTATTAAAAAATAATAAGATTTAAGATCATAAGAAATAAGATTTTTTTTGCGCACCGAAATATTATTTATGCGGTTCTATAGCAAATAATATAAAAATCAGCGTCCGGAAATTTAAATTTTTCGTCACAAACCAATATTAATATATTTATAAACATATAAACCTTCATACTAGAAAAAATCAAATTTATATTCATTCAAAGTTTCACATATTACACAATATCCGTTCAGAAAAACTTTATAATATAGACTAGCTGATAATTATCCAATAATTCCAATATATCTTTGTTCAAAATATGTAATAGTTGATCTTAATGATGAAGTATATCGAGTAAACTGTATGGATTATTTATAGCAATCTATTGTTTCTGGTTATGTATACAATAATGAAAATATCAAGTTCTAATATTAATAATCATTACTCTCATTCTTGGTTCTATCTTAATTAACAAAATCTTAATTTAGGGTATAAAAATAAAGGGTCCTTTTTGGGCATTCTAATGGCGATTTTTTCCAGGGACGCCTAGAGGGCTGGAAATTGGCAAGGAGTCTTTTTTTAAGGTACTACAACATACAAAAATTTGGAGAAAATCCACGACCGCTCCTCACAAAAGTGGGCGAGAAGTAAATATATTGCTCATGTATGTGTATATTAGGGTGTTCGTTATTTCCCAAATTTCTAGAAAGCTTGTTCCACCTCCCCAGATCTCCTCTCAATGTTGAAAAACTATGATAAATACTCTTAGATCATAAAAAAATAGCTGGAACCATGGCAGTTTATA
This sequence comes from Torymus aiolomorphi, assembly GCA_036365515.1. NCBI lineage: Eukaryota > Metazoa > Arthropoda > Insecta > Hymenoptera > Torymidae > Torymus > Torymus aiolomorphi. The sequence continues at coordinate 87,307,648 of CM070876.1, forward strand.
TATATATATATATATATATATATATATATATATATATATATATATATATATATATATATATATATATATATATATATATATATATATATATATTTATGTTTTATGTTAGTTTCCAGGACATTCCAGATGTTTAACGTTGTTACGGGGACATTTGTTAGTTTCGGGGCAGTCCCTGAATCTACATATGTTTAACGTCAGTTTTGAGGACATCGGCCCCCATAAGAGACATTATTTCTTTAGTCACGTATAGGTATACAGTAACATGGGGTCCTGGGAACTAACGTTATACAAGTTTATATATATTTTAAATCATATGAAATTCGACTTATACTGACAGCAATGTATAAGACCACGTGACCCGTCTGCACAAGTGTAATACCGTTTATACAAGTGTCTGCACAAGTCAAAACTTAAATTATGTAATAACATTTTTGGAGCATTATAAAACGCGGTGAAACATTAAACAATGTATATACATTGTTAATTTAAAAATGAATGTGTTGTCTATCTTTTCCACGCCACCCAGGAGGTAGATAGAAAGGCGCGTTTTTTTAGAGGTATCCCTTTCTATAATAATTTTACATACCAAGATCTCATAAAATTATTACAAAAAGCTCTCTCTCTCTCTCTCTCTCTCTCTCTCTCTCTCTCTCTCTCTCTCTCTCTCTCTCTCTCTCTCTCTCTTAGTCCAGGCATTCTGTCACAGCCCAATGTTAAATTAACAGAAATTCCCAATAGAGTAAAAAAAATATGAGCATATAGGAAATTAAATTTAGAAATCAGTTTCGTTTTTATTAAATTCGATCCTAAGTAGCGAACATAACCAAAAAAATTGGCAATGTGTCCAAAAACGGTTTTTCGTAAATAACTAAAAAACTATAGCTCCTACCGAAGAAAGTTAAATGAGAAAATTGTAGGTATTAAAAATATCTATCAAAATGCTCTATTATTTATCGAGTTATCTGGATTTATTGAGAAAAAGTGCTCTCATAAGTTCGTTAGATCTTCTCAGGGAATGGTGCTAGAGCAACGATTCAGGGCTTATTTTGTTCTTAAAGAGTTCTAATATCATGCTATTGAAAAATTGTATTGATTTTGTTTATTTAAAGGGTCAAAAAGTCAATTTGAAAATATTGCACTTCGTTAGACATGTTTTTTTTAATAATTTCCTTAATTTTTATTTTGTGGAAATGACAGTTACGAGAATAGATTCCTGGCGTTTTTTCACGAATTTTGAAAAAAAAAATTTCTACGACTATCAGGAGCCGAGATAATTTTTTTATTTCAAAAAAATCTAGAAGGCGAAATGAACGTCGTAGAGCACTGAGCTTAACGCATGTTAACGTTGAATGTCTATATTTTCAGTAAAAAAATACTAGGATATGTTTCATTGGTTGTAGTATTCGAAATTTAATAATAAAGTGCGAAGCGTGCGGACGCGGAGAGCGGCAGCTCTGGAGCTGCCGGCGGAGTGGGGGAAAGTGCTGCGCGCTTCATTCAAAATGACTCGCGCTTGCTAAATCTTTAGTATCTCATAATTCATATCATATTTATTTTTGCCTTAGAAGCTAAATAGACCCGGGAACACCTCATTTTTATTTACTTTCCCATATTTTCTTTACTTTATTCGACATTTAAATTATCTTTTACTGTAACTACAATATTTGTCGTGCAATACCTCAATTTTTGCCTTATTAATCATATTAATATTATATATTTGTTGCTGGATTTTCCAATAATTTTTTCCATTTATTTTAAAATATATATGCACAATTATTTATTGCATTTATAACTGTACGTGTTTATAATATTAAATTATAAATCCGAAAATTCAAAGCACTGAATTACATTTCAAAGTTTTGAAACGTAACTGTATATTTGGAAGGGACGCAGGTATAAGTATGACGGTTATGAAAGAGCAGCTGCGTATAGCGTTGGTCTCGCATTATTCTGTAATGTATATCTATAATTACTGTATATATAGATATATATACTGTATATATAGATATACATTCCTTACAGTCAGAATACTGCGGGGCAAACGCTGGCTGCGTAGCTGTAGCATCTCTGCCATCTAGGGGGGAATTTATACAACTGTCTGATCACTAATACGACGACGGTTATGTTAGTATCCGATACGCTCTCATGTAGCGTCCTTCTATTTCATACGCTTCTTCGTAGATTCAACTATTTTAAATTTATATCCTCCACCGTGTGACACTGGTTTTACCTGGAGAGGGTACATGCAGTGAATAATTAAAATGCAGCCCCAGACGAGGAGTGGGGTAAAGGGACCAGAGCAGGTAGATGAACCTTCAAAATCACACGGAGCAGTTTGTCTTAGTTATTCGAGCAGAGCAGACGGTTAACAGCAGCACATCGTACTTCAACTCTGTATACATTTAAAGTAACTCTGTATACATTGAATGTGTAGTCCAGAAATCAAATTCTTTTTTTAATATTTTAGTGAATAGTGACCCGTGCAATAAACAACGTACGTGACGTACAATGGAAGAGACAATGGAAGAGACAATGGAAGAGACAATGAAAGAGACTGATCATGAAATATGCATTTTATGTAATAAGCAAATGGAGGAGAAAGATAAAATTCGCATCGGTGAGAAGGCTATAAATACTATTATAAAAGCAAGTAAAGAGATTGGAGATAGGAAACACTTATAAATGAAAGACGTAGCATTTTTCAATGTTCATAGGAACTCTCAAATTTTATACAGTAGACCGTCTCACATTAAAAGTGAGAAGAAAGCTATTTTAGATAAATTGACACAATTAAAAAGAGATAACAAAGAAGCTCACAAATTTAACTTCATTATGCATTTTCTGTGGTTCTGATACAATAACAGTACTCATAAGAAACCAATGCAATTAGTTACCAGTGATGACACTAAAGACAGCATTTTAAAAGCATTGGAATCACGGTCAGATGATGATGATTTTAATAAAAAGTTAAAACTGCGGTTAAATTTTGCTGATGATGTACAAATTAAAAAGGCTCGTTATCATGCTAAATGTATGCAGGCAGTTTACAAACAGAATCCTACGAAAATAGTTGGACGACCAATGGATGAAAATATTTCTGCGGTGGTGCATCACGTTATAAATCATATACTTGAGAATTCTGATGACTCGCAGTTTTCTCTAAAAGAAATGATAGAAGGTTTCCGTGATAATTTACCGCGCATTAGTCTCATAAAAAATCATTTGAAAAATTATTTTGAAGATGACATAATTATGCACACAGTTCCTAACGATACAATAATATGTTTTATGAATAGACAAGGAAAAATACTTGACAATGAATGGTATAAAAAAAGCCCCTACGGATGAAGAAGAGCGCCTTAGAATAGTGGAAATGGCTGCCAATATTATTCGTCAAGATATAAGAATTAGACACTATGATACACATTGTTATAACGCTCCAAGCTCCTTCTTAGATGATGTTGAAGAAGATGTTCCAAAAAGTTTGCAGGTATTTTTAAATACTGTTATTAAAAGCAACAAGCGTTGCTCGGAACGCACATTGGAAAATAAATGGTCCAAACGAGTTTCTACAATTGCACACATTTATTAAAATGTGCAAGATATTAATCTTGCGTCAGACCTCGAACATTTCTGTCATCAATTTTATTAGGCTTGTCATCTTTTATACACAAAAAATTCGCTGCATGAGGTCTATTAGTTACTTTATCTTATTTGGGACTGTGTGCATCATATTGTGAAACGCGGCAATTCGAATCATCTATAGTAAATGATCCTGAACAAATTAAAATTTCTGACGACGCCTTCATTCAGTTTTCTTTTGATAACGCGGGCCACAATACAAATACGATTGATAGCTTTAAAACTTTCTATGCTATGGGCGGCATAATGTGTGTCACTCCTTCTGCTGTCACATCAGAAAATGCAATAAAAAGATTAAGCTGTGTACCAACATCAACAGAAATTGGAATTTGGATTTCTTCCTCTCAAGTTATTTGATAGAGGCACATCAATAGGATTACATAATATAACTGTACAGAATTTTGATCACCTTCGTGATGAATTCGATATTTCCACTGCAGATTTTGTTTGGTTACATAAAAAAAATACACGTCCGCTTGAAACGAAAGGATGGAGTGGTTTCCAAGAAGAATTCCATGAAAATATTGATTACAATACATCAAGAATAATACCGATTCCATTCGTAAATCATCCTCCTACTGATTACAATGCAATATTTACAGTTCTTGTCGAAGCAGCGCAAAGATGCAAATCAAGGGCTCAGGAGCGCTGTTTTGTTACTTTCGATCAGCCTTTATACTTGAAAGTGTGCGAAATAGTTTCTTGTATAGATTCTGCAAATGATCCTTATTATTTAAAATCAATTACAGTACGACTTGAAGGCTTCCACATGCTTATGAGTTTTTTAGGATCTATTGGATTTATTATGAAAGGTTCTGAACTTCAAGAAGCATTTTGCGTCTTATTTGCTGAAAAATCTGCTGAAAAAGCACTTCAAGGTCATGCTTATTCCAGAGCGATAAGAGGACATACATTAATTCAAGCATCACTTGCTCCTCAAACAGTTCAAGAAATTCCTTTAAGTGAAGAAGAAATTTCTTGTATGTCTCAATTTACGAAGAACATTAGGAAATCAGATGAAGATTCGAGTGCTTGCTATGATGAAGTAATTCTTATTAAAAAAAGGTTTATTGAACAATTACGGAAAATTGAAGAAAGAGGCCCAACTTGTAAATTATGGATACAATATTTCATTATGATAAACATTGTAAAGCGTTTCATTGAAGCTGAACGTAGTGGGAATTGGGCATTGCACTTGCAATGTGTGAAAAGTATGTTGCCGTACTTCTACGCTAGTGGACATCACTTGTATTCTAAATGTAGTCATATGTACCTTCAAGATATGATGCATTAGAATCCACAATGGATATCTTTGAATACGATAAATTTGCAAAGAGCGGCTTTTTTACGATCAGAAGGTCTGAAAAATCATGGTCTGGTATTTTTGCAAATATGACTATCGAGCAGGTTTTGATGAAGTCGATGAAAACTAGTGGTGGATTGACCCATGGGCCTGGAATTTCCAATAGTGTTATTGCGAAGTGGATTTTATCTACCATAGCGTTGGCTGAGGTATGTAATGAAATGGGAAAATTTTGTAACGTTTCGTTCGATACGTCAGAGCAACATATAGACCTTCGGGTCACAAGAATAAAAAGAGACACGTCAGATTTGGAGAAAATTAATGAATTTTTCGAAAAGTACAATCCATTCGTACAATCAAAATTTGTAATGTCTATTTACTCTGGAATAGTCGGTAATGAAAGCATAAACTGTTATAATGCGTATGAAGAAGGAATAAAAGTATTGCAGAGCCATATTGGAAAATCTTTTGGAAGTATAAAATCTTCATCAAAAAATAATGTTCGGTCCCTTCTCTCCATGACATCCAGTATAAAAATTGGAGGCGTCGTCGTCACAATAAATTAGTTGTTAATTTTTCAGCGAATTTCTTTGAATTTAAAAAATCAAGAAGATATGAAAAAGTATCTGCAATATGAACTCGCACCATTCCCACTTTCTCTGTTTGATGAGAATGGAATGCGCAAAACGTCAAAATCCAGTTTTTATGACAATTTTGAGTGTTTACCTCAGCCTCCAGTAATAAATGCAAACGACATTTTTGTTCTTGACGGCGGCAGTCTGCTGCACCGTGTTGTTTGGCAACGCAACCTCCTTATCAAAGAAATTATTGATAAATATGTTCGATACGTACAACAATATAAGAAAGCAACAGTAGTATTTGATGGATATCCCGAGGATGCAAGCAGTAATTTGAAAATGTGGGAGCGATTGAGACGGCAACGTAATAATGTATCTCGAGAAATTCATTTTGATGAGAACCCAAAAATCACTGAAAAACAGGAGAATTTTTTGTCAAATAATAGCAATAAGAAAAGGCTTATTGGTATGCTTTCTGTTGAATTAAAAAATGCTGGATTTAAAACTAAGATAGCTGAAGAAGATGCAGATTCATTAATTATCGAAACAGCGGCAAATCTGACTGCAGTAAATAACATTATTATAGTTGGGGACGATGTAGATTTAATTGTACTCCTAACGCAATTGATTCCCAGTACAAAGAATATTTTTTTATTGAAAAAAGGAAAAGGACGAGATGTAGATCAATGGTACTCCAATAACAGCTTTAAATATCCAGAGTTATCAAAATATGTAGCTTCTTTCACGCTGTATCGGGCTGTGATACAGTCTCTTCATTTTATAAACAAGGGTAGAATAAATTATTAAAAATATTTAGTTCTATTCTGATTATTTGAAATTAATAGATATTTTTTATAACAAAAATGCTCTTCATGAACAAATTACGAAGAACATGTATCAAATTATTTCTTTGCAATATTGCAATAAAACAGAAGGCCGCTCAACGAACATCGTTTTGAGTATTTTAAGCGATCTACATCTCGTGCTTCATTTCAATTAGAAAATCTTCCTCCAACTGAAGGAGCTGCCAGACAACATGCCTTCAGAGTTTATTTACAATTGCAATAATGGTTGGGCAATGACGACTTCGATGTGACTCAGTGGGGCTGGAAAGTCTCAGATAATATGCTATTGCCAGTGTATACTGTACTGCCTTGATACCAGAGGAAATTATAACAAAAATGTCTTGTAGCTGTGCAGGTGTTTGCAAGTCTAAAGTATGTGGCTGTAAAAAAACTTACCTCAAATGCACGAGCGTTTGCAAACCCTGTGACTCAACTCACTGTGAAAATTTCGAAACTCCTGCTAAAATCGAAATAGATGAAGACTATCTTGATGATTTCGATAAATTTCTTGACGAACATATTGATCAGTTAGAATTTGAAAATGTTGATGAAGATTCTTTTGATGCTTTTAACATACTTCTTCACGAAAATGTGGAAGAAATAGATCAAGCAAGCGAATCAGAACACAATCGAACGAAGAGCAGGAGAATTTCATTGAATAAATAATTTGTACATATTTCATACACTTGTGATTTTTTAAATAAATGAATTTATTTTTATATCTTTTTTTATATCTTTTAAAAGCGTCATACTTATACCTGCGTCCCTTCCAAGTATACCGTTACGTTTCAAAACTTTGAAAAGTAATACAGTGCTTTGAATTTTTGAATTTATAATTTAATATTATAAACACGTACAGTTATAAATGCAATAAATAATTGTGCATATATATTTTAAAATAAATGGAAAAATTTATTGGAAAATCCAGCAACAAATATATAATATTAATATGTTTAATAAGGCAAAAATTGAGGTATTGCACGACAAATATTGTAGTTATAGTAAAAGATAATTTAAATGTCGAATAAAGTAAAGAAAATATGGGAAAGTAAATAAAAATGAGGTGTTCCCGGGTCTATTTAGCTACTAACGCAAAAATAAATATGGTATGAATTATGAGATATTAAAGATTTAGCAAACGCGAGTCATTTTGAATGCATGAAATGCGCGCAGCACTTCCCCCCACTCCGCCGGCAGCTCCAGACCTGCCGCTCTCCGCGCCCGCACGCTCCGCACTTTATTATTAAATTTCGAATACTACAAACCAATGAAACATATCCTCGTATTTTTTTTATTGAAAATATAGACATTCAACGTTAACATGCGTTAAGCTCAGTGCTCTACGACGTTTATTTCGCCTTCCAGATTTTTTTGAAATAAAAGAATTATCTCGGCTCCTGATAGTCGTAAAAATTTTTTTTTTTTTCAAAATTTGTGGAAAAATGCCAGGAGTCTATTCCCGTAACTGTCATTTCCACAAAATAAAAATTAAGAAAATTATTCAAAAAAAACTTGTCTAAAAAAGTGCAATATTTTCAAATTGACTTTTTGACCCTTTAAATAAACAAAATCGATACAATTTTTCAAAAGCATGATAGTACAACTCTTTAAGAACAAAATAAGCCCTGAATCGTTGCTCTAGCATCATTCCCTGAGAAGATCTAACGAACTTATGAGAGCACCTTTTTTTCAATAAATCCAGATTACTTGATAAATAATCAAGATTTTTTAATTTTTCAAAAAAGCACTTTTTTATATTACCATGTGCTATATTTGCCGTAAGTAAGAAATATGGATACGTTATAGTTAATGAGATCTAGAGAACCCGATTTTTATCGGTTTTTTCGATATAACTCGAAAATACGATAAATATCGATAAATTATAATAGAGCATTTTGATAGATATTTTTAATACCTACAATTTTCTCATTTAACTTTCTTCGGTAGGAGTTATAATTTTTTAGTTATTTACGAAAAACCGTTTTTGGACACTTTGTCAATTTTTTTGGTTATGTTCGCTACTTAGGATCGAATTTAATGAAAAAGAAACTCGTTTTTAAATTTAATTTCCTATACGCTCATATTTTTTTACTCTATTGGGAATTCCTGTCATCAGTTGTCTATAATGCCTGGACTATCTCTCCCACAAGTAAATGGGAGAGATGCCAACTTGATCAGCGCCCCAGTGATAGGCACGAGGTGAAAAGACGGAAGCGAGGTCAAGGCCTCGCTCTCTGTAATCAGCTCGCCACGAGGTACCATCTCTCGGCATCAGCTACTGCAATTTGCATCGGTCACACTCAACTTATATTCACTGGCTCTACTCATTGACATCGGACACGCTCACCTGCACTTCTCACCATCGTTCACGCATCAACTCAAAGGGCATCGACGATTAGTAGAATCGCTTCGGCAGCAAGGTAGCAAAACTTACTCCACGCGAGGTTAGGTTACCAACCACGTATTGGCACAGGAGCTGCATTACCATTTGATTATCAGTAATTCTTACATGCATCAAATCAACAACATTTGTTTGCTATTTTGTATTTAATCAGCTTCATTGTACGTGACCCGAAGAGAAAGTTTTTGACAAAACTCCACATTCAACAGCGGCCAAACTCATCTCTAATACAGCAACAAACTCATATCTCACCAGGTCAGTTACCTCTAGTGAGAGATTTCTATTCATTTCAACTTCATGATTATTAATTATAACTCACGTTGCGTACACACAACTAAATGTCAAAACTCAACTATTTAATTATTGAACACTCAAAATTTTCATAAAACTCAGATTCTAATTCTCTTGTAAGACTATCTTTAACATTGTGATACTAAAAATTTTCCTTTTAGTAGTTACACAAATTGATTAAAATAATATTAAATTGTTAAACTCAAGTTAGCTTAAACTACAGACTGTTAATGAAATAAGTAATTATTGTACAGATATACTGAACCCAAAATTGTAAGAATTGTAATTATTGTGCGCTATTATGTTTTATACAATATACAATGAATTTAACTTTACTTATGTGTGTGACTCAGTTTATTTCAACACCAACAGTATGTACTCACGTAGTTAATTAAGGTTTACTCAAACAATTCATAATATACATACGTATATAATTCTCTTATTATTTTTTACTATCTTCAAAATTTTGTTAAACGGATTAGGCCTTTTTATGATAATTTTTCACAATCGTGGTATATAAAATTATTCCAGTAAGGGATACCTCTAAAAAACGCGCCTTTCTATCTATCTCCTGGGTGGCGTGGAAAAGATAGACTTTTTATATCTTTCTAAACTTATAAAAGATTTTTACCACTGTCATCAGCCCCTCTTTAATTTTATAACCCCTCCTTAAAATAATGTTCAAATAAAATAATTCCAACCCCTTAATTCTTTCTGTCTCCACGTCTCTGTCTCTATGCCTCTGTCTTTACGTCTCTGTCTCCACATCTCTGTCCCCTCATTTCCGTCTCTACGTCTCTGTCCCTACATCTTTGTCTCTACTTCTTTATCTCTATGTCTCTGCCTTTACTGTTTGTCTCTTCGTCTCTGTTTCTACATCTCTGTCTCTCTGACTCGGTTTTTATGTCTCTGTCTCTACGTTTCTGTTTCTACGTCTCTGTCTCTTTGACTCGATCTCTACGTCTTTGACTCGATATCTGCGTCTCTGACTCAGTCTCTACGTCTTTTTGTCTACGCCTCTTTCTCTACGTCCTCTGTCTATACGTCTCTGTCTCTGACTCAGCCTCTATTTCTCTGTGTGTACGCCTCTGCCTCTATCTATCGGTCTTTGACTTTACGTTTCTATCTCCACATCTCTGTCCCTATGTCTGTCTCTACGCCTCTGTCTCTACGTCTCTGACTCAGACTCCACGTCTTTGTATCTACGCCTCTTTCTCTACGTCTCTGTCTCTGACTCAGTCTCTATGTGTCTGTGTGTACGCCTCTGTCTCTATCTATTGGTCTTTAACTTTACGTTTCTGTCTTCACGGTCTCTATCTCTATGTCTATGTCCACCGACTTTGTTTTTACGTCTCTACTGGGTGGCCATTGGGGGGGGGGCATTGAGGGGGGAATGAGGGGGGCAATTGAGTGACGGCGCACAGTGGGCTAAAACCAAATTTTTTTTCACAAAAAAAAAAACTCCACACAGAAGCCACCGATTTGGATGATTTTTGCTTCTACTTATAGCAAATTAAATGTAGATTAGAGGAAAAATAAAGAAAATTGTTAAATAAATTTTTATAACCTCCAAATTCAACAAGAAACATAGGTATTTTTCTAAATTTTGTAGAAAACCGTATTTAAGTTTTAGAAAAATGAATCTTTTTGGGATAAATGTTGCCTCCTCTGTACATCCATGCATAATATATAATCTCTATACCTGTGAACCATAACCTAACAACTTGAAGATGAACACTTCGCCGCAAAGTCAGGTTAATACGATAATCTGTAATGCACTATAACTTTGTAAAGTATTTATGACAAAATAAGTGATCTGTAACATTACAAACTTTTAATGACTATAACCTAAACCTTTTTAGAGATTAGCTTATTATTTTGATTTAGAAAAAAAGTAATTCCACACAGAAACCACCGATTCGGATGATTTTTGTTTGTACTTATAGCTAATTAAATGTAGATTAGGGGAAAAGTGACGAGTATTGTCAAATCAATTATTATAACCTCCAAACTCTACAAGAAACATAGGTATTTTTCAAAATTTTGTAGGAAACCGTATTTAAGTTTCAGAAAAATGATTCTTTTTGAAAAATGTTGCCCCCTGAGTTCCTCCATGTATAATATATAACCCCTACACCTTTGAACCATAACCTAACAACTACGTTGAATACTTCGCCGCAAAGACATGTTAATATGATAATCTATAATACACTATGACTTTGTAAGTTAGTTAAGAAAAATTAAGTGATCTGTAATATTAAAAACTTTTAATGATCATATCCCAATACTTTTTACCGATTAGCTTATTAATTCGATTTAGAAAAAAGTTATTCCAGACAGGAACCACCGATTCGGATGATTTTTGTTTTTACTTACAGCTAATTGAATGTAGATTAGGGAAAAATAAAGAGTATTGTCAAATCAATTATTATAACCTCCAAACTCTACAAGAAACATACGTATTTATCAAAATTTTGTAGGAAATCGTATTTAAGTTTTAGAAAAATGATTCATTTTGGGAATAATGTTGCCTCCTGCGTTCATCTATGTATAATATATAACCTCTACACCTAAGAAACATAACCTAACAGCTCTACGTGGAATACTTCGCCGCAAAGACATGTTAATATGATAATCTGTCATGCACTATGACTTTGTGAGGTAGTTATGAAAAATTAAGTGATCTGTAATATTAAAAACTTTTAATGATCATATCCTAATAATTTTTACCGATTAGCTTATTATTTCGATTTAGAAAAAAGTTATTCCAGACAGGAACCACTGATTCGGATGATTTTTGTTTGTACTTACAGCTAATTGAATGTGGATTAGGGGAAAAATAAAGAGTATTGCAAATTAATTATTATAACCTCCAAACTCTACAAGAAACATACGTATTTATTAAAATTTGGTAGGAAACCGTATTTAAGTTTTAGAAAAATGATTCTTTTTAGGAATAATGTTGCCTCCTGCGTTCATCTATGTATAATATATAATCTCTACACCTATGAAACATAACCTAACAACTTGAAGATGAATACTTCGCCGCAAAGTGAGGTTAATACGATAATCTGTAATGCACTATAACTTTCAATGTATATGTAGTGCATGACAGATTATCATATTAACATGTCTTTGCGGCGAAGTTTTCCACGTAGAGCTGTTAGGTTGTGTTTCTTAGGTGTAGAGGTTATATATTATACATAGATGAACGCAGGAGGCGACATTATTACCAAAATGAATCATTTTTCTAAAACTTAAATACGGTTTCCTACAAAATTTTGATAAATACGTATGTTTCTTGTAGAGTTTGGAGGTTATAATAATTGATTTGACAATACTCTTTATTTTTCCCCTAATCTACATTCAATTAGCTGTAAGTAAAAACAAAAATCATCCGAATCGGTGGTTCCTGTCTGGAATAACTTTTTTCTAAATCGAATTAATAAGCTAATCGGTAAAAAGTATTAGGTTATGGTAATTAAAAGTTATTAATGTTACAGATCACTTAATTTTTCATAACTACCTCACAAAGTCATAGTGCATGACAGATTATCATATTAACATGTCTTTGCGGCGAAGTTTTCCACGTAGAGCTGTTAGGTTGTGTTTCTTAGGTGTAGAGGTTATATATTATACATAGATGAACGCAGGAGGCGACATTATTCCCAAAATGAATCATTTTTCTAAAACTTAAATACGGTTTCCTACAAAATTTTGATAAATACGTATGTTTCTTGTAGAGTTTGGAGGTTATAATAATTGATTTGACAATACTCTTTATTTTTCCCCTAATCTACATTCAATTAGCTGTAAGTAAAAACAAAAATCATCCGAATCGGTGGTTCCTGTCTGGAATAACTTTTTTCTAAATCGAATTAATAAGCTAATCGGTAAAAAGTATTGCGATATGATCATTAAAAGTTTTTAATATTACAGATCATCTAATTTTTCATAACTAACTTACAAAGTCATAGTGCATTATAGATTATCATATTAACATGTCTTTGCGGCGAAGTATTCAACGTAGTTGTTAGGTTATGGTACAAAGGTGTAGGGGTTATATATTATACATGGAGGAACTCAGGGGGCAACATTTTTTCAAAAAAGAATCATTTTTCTAAAACTTAAATACGGTTTCCTATAAAATTTTTAATAATACCTATGTTTCTTGTAGAGTTTGGAGGTTATAATAATTGATTTGACAATACTCTTTATTTTTCCCCTAATCTACATTCAATTAGCTATAAGTACAAACAAAAATCATCCGAATCGGTGGTTTCTGTGTGGAATTACTTTTTTTCTATATAAAAATAATAAGCTAATTTGTAAAATGGTTTAGGTTATGGTCATTATAAGTTTTTAATGTTACAGATCACTTATTTTGTCATAAATACCTTACAAAGTCATAGTTCATTACAGATTATCGTATTAACCTGACTTTGCGGCGAAGTATTCATCTGCGAGGTGTTTAGGTTATGGTTCACAGGTGTAGGGGTTATATATTATACATGGACGAACTCAGGAGGCAACATATTTCCCAAAAAGAAACATTTTTCTGAAACTTAAATACGGTTTCCTACAAAATTTTGAAAAATACCTATGTTTCTTGTTGAATTTGGAGGTTATAAAAATTTATTTAACAATTTTCTTTATTTTTCCTCTAATCTACATTTAATTTGCTATAAGTAGAAACAAAAATCATCCAAATTGGTGGCTTCTGTGTGGAGTTATTTTATTTTGAAAAAAAAAATTGGGTTTTAGCCCACTGTGCGGCGTGGATAGGTGAGGGGGGAATTGAGGGACCTTTGAAGATTCTAAAACTCATAGATAGAGGCGGATTTCAACGGTGTAGCGAGGGGGAGCTGATCGGTCAGAATTTTTGAAACAACTACATAATATAAGGTTTTATATATATATATATATATATATATATATATATATATATATATATATATATATATATATATATATATATATATATATATATATTATATAGATGTTAGTGTTGTTTTTGAACATCAGTCCCCCCCTCATCCCCCTCCGCCCCTCACCCCCAGCCCCCCTCAAAATAACGTAAAAATCAGCGTATTTCTATGAGTTTTTTATATTAAAATAGACTCTGAGCCCCCCCCCTCCCCATATTCATTTTTTTCTTTAATCGTATTTATCATCTCGGTATACATGCGACAAAGATCTTTTTTTCTCACTCCGCGCGTAAAGTATTCTGTTTTCATATTGACGTCAGGGAGTCTCGCTTCGCTCGGCCCGTAAATAATTATAAACGGCACTAATCATCGGAAATAAAATAGACATACGAACATAGGCTTCGCAGTTTCTAGGAATGAGGTTATGTGACGTTTTCGACCCTGAAATTAGAGATTAAGCACAAATAACTTTCTGTAAGGTATTGTCTCCAAACAATGAGGACCATTGATATTTTTTTAACTTAAATAATTCTATTTTTCCACGCCACCCAAGAGGTAGATAAATAGGCGCGCTTTTTTATAGAGGTTTCCCTTTTTTTACTATCTTCGAATTCATTTTCCATTAAATATTTCATTGTTTTTTCATAATAAAAAGTTAGTAAAAAATGGCCTATTCCTCTATTAAAAAAAAATGTAAAATTTTCAAGTATTAGTTTTGTTCTATTAAATAAACATATGTTATATTTTTAAACATTTTTATAGTTATTTAATTAACATAAATTTTAAGCTTGAGAGTCATTCAAAGCTTTTGAACTTCAGATTCATTTGAAAGGTTGCTCAAAATATGACGCTAAAAATATTAATTATGAAGGTCGCCGAAAGCAGACCAAAACTTAAATCGAAACCGTTGTTGAACTCTGAAAGTAGATCGATTTTGAAGGTTAAGCAAAAGATCAGTTTGTTAATTTTATAAAGGTTGTTGAAAGTTAATCAATTTTGGAGGTCTGACAGACCGATTTTGAAGGTCGTTGATAGCAGACCGATTTTGAAGGTCGCTGATAGCAGACCAATTTTTGAAAGATAATCAATTTTGGAGGTCTGATAGCATACCTATTTTGAGGGTCGCTGATAGCAGACCAATTTTTGAAAGTTAATCAATTTTGAAGGTCTGATAGCAGACCGATTTTGAAGGTCGCTCATAGCAGACAAATTTTTGAAAGTTAATCAATTTTGGAAGTCTGATAGCAGGCCGATTTATGAGGTCGCTGGTAGCAGACCAATTTTTGAAAGTTAATCAATTTTAGAGGTCTAATAGCCGATCCATTTTGAAGGTCGTTGATAGTAGAATAAAATGTTCAGCAGTATTTTGGAAAGAAGAAAAATATAAGTCTAATTGTTGTAATAATGGTACAATAATACTTTCACCTTTAAGCGATTATGATAAAACATTGAAAGAAATGTTATTACATGATCAAACATTCAGATATTTAATACGATATTATAATAATTTATTTTGTTTTGCAACCTTTAATGCTAACGTCGAACATGAAAAGAAAAAAGAATTTATAATTTAAAAATTCAAGGACAAACTTGTCACATTACGCCAATCACTTTATTACCTATCGGTAAAGATGAACCTTGTTGTGGACAATTATATATTTATGATAATGTAATGGTACTTGAACGAAGGTTAAAAAAAATCAAGACTTAAGTGATGAACATATACGAATATTAAGGGGTTATATCTGGTTGGAATTTTTTTTTTTTCCATTTTTTTTTTTATTGGCTTAAAGTATGGTAAAACATCCCTAGATTTATGATCAATAATGTCCAAACATGAAAGAAACTCAGACAAATTTTAAAAATCAATTTTTCCAAAGCAATTCTGAGGTGAAAAATGAAGAAATTTCGTCTATTTCGCTGAGCACTCACTTTCCGATGTTACAAAATCAGCTAGACGCAGTCTTACTTCGGCGAGAAAAAAGCTGGAGGACGAAAATACGACCTTAGAAGGACAATTATATGGTGCTGGGATAGCAGAGTAAAGGTAAAAAAATTATTACGGCCCTCATTACGATTTCACAAAATTATAAAGTTTTCAAATTTCAAGTGCGTTTATCTCAAAACCAAGTTTTCAAAATCGGCACGCAGTAAAACTCGATGAGTTTTCATCCGATTGATTTGAAATTTTAACTGTAGCTTCTTCATTAGATTATCTGTTTAAGTACACACGATTTCAACGATCGATAAACAATTAAAAAAGTTATAAACAATTTAAGTCGATTTTTTTCGACGAAAACGCAACTTTTTGTTTGAACAACCGCCATTTTGCGAAAAAAATTCCTAAAAATATAATCGTGTGTACTTCAACCGCAAAACTCATGTATATATGAAAAAAATTTTTTTATTGTTCCAGATGGTGATCCAGAGGACTTCTACTGCGTGCCGCAGAGATACTTTTTCAAATACTGCTTTACATTTATTGACAAACAGCCGCCATTTTGTAAATTTTCACCAATAAAAAAATTTTTTTATATTTCCAAAAAAGAGTTGCTTAACCGATTCATATATTATTTATTTATGCTAATTTAAAAACGAGCTCAAAAAAAATATGAAAAAAGGCCTTTTTTTTTGAGCTCCAACCAGATATAACCCCTTAATTGAAATATTAAACCGTAATCCATACGAAAAAAAATTATAAACATTTATATCAAATATCAAATTTAAAAAATTACCCAAATTATAAATTGTATTTCGTCCGTAAAAATAATAATCAAAAGCATAGATATAATGCTCCTGTAACATCTGAATGTGGAGCAATAATAGTATCGAAAAATGAAATTCCAGAAAATTACGATGTATGTGTATATCCTAAAAACATTCCTGATAATGAACAAAAAAATACATATATTAATAAATTATTGCATCATATTGATTCTATGGTGTTCCCGATAAAAGGAAAAGTTACGCTAAAAGGACAAGCGCTCCAGAAAAGGAACATCTTACTATCCTACAATATTATTCATATAGATTAGGTTATCGACCAAATGGTAAATTTAGTCCATTATTATATTGTGGAAGATTAACACAACAATTTTTTTAATCAAAAAAAAATTAAAAGTCGAATGTTATCAAGGTTTATTAGGTCATGTAATGAATAATGCTTCTAATATTTCTAATAACTTTGAAAATAAAGAAAGATTAGGAAATATTTTTATACTACTAGCCACTTACATTGGTAGTCCGAGATATATGCAAGAGCATTATCAAGATGCAATTGCTATTATAAGAAATACTGGAAGACTTGACTTATTTATAATAGTAACATGTAATCCTAAGTTGCAAGAACTAAAAGAAGTTTTGCAGAAATTTCCTGTAAGGACTACACTAAATGATATTCCAAATATAGCAGTTAGATTATTTCATACAAAATTAATGTCATTATTAGATGACATAAAAGAAAATAAAATATTTGGAGATATTATATCATATATTTATACAATAAATATAATAATATTTATACGATAAATATATATCTGCAGAAATACCAGACAAAAATGAAGATGAAAACTTACAAAAATTAGTAATTAAACACATGCTCCATGGACCGCATACACATAGTTCTCCTTTTTATATAAAAGATAAAAGTATATGTAAAAAAAATTTTCCTAAATCATTTACAAATTATACAAAATTTAAAAAGAATGGTTATCAGAATATAAACGAAGAAATAATACCTCAGAAAATTTTACGTCTAAAGCAAAAAATAACAGTCAATTAATCTCAGTAGATAATTCTATGGTAGTGCCTTATAATAGTTTTTTATTTAAAAAATATAAGTGTCACATTAATGTAGAATAGTGCGCCAATATTCAAAGTATAAAATATATATTTGATTACATACATAAAGCTGGAGATAGAGCATTATGTAAATTAAAAAAAGTTAATGATACCAATGATGGTAATATATATGACGAAATTACTCAATTTGTTGATGGAAGTTTTTTAAGTCCAATGGAAGCAGCTTGGCGATTGGAAAAATTTCCTTTATGTGGTAGAAAACATACAGTAATAAGTCTATCAGTTCATACAGAAAATCAACAAAGAATTATTTTTGAAGAAAATAACGAGACTAAAGCCTTAGAAAATTATAAAACAATATTAACAGCATGGTTTGATTTAAATAAAAAAGATAATTATGCAAGGAATATAAAATATGTTAATATACCTAAATATTACAACTTTAAAAATAAATGTTGGATAAAACGAAAACGAAATCAATAAAATTATATAATAGGTCGTTTAAATATTGTTTCTCCGAAGGATTTTGAACGATTTCATTTAAAATTAATTTTAAATCGTGTTAAAGGTGCAATTTCGTTTCAAGATTTACGAACGTATGAAAAAATTACATATAACACATACAGAGAAA
Organism: Torymus aiolomorphi; assembly: GCA_036365515.1. Lineage (NCBI taxonomy): Eukaryota > Metazoa > Arthropoda > Insecta > Hymenoptera > Torymidae > Torymus > Torymus aiolomorphi. Next base: position 87,326,068 of record CM070876.1, read on the forward strand.
CTGCAATAAAAATGGGTTTAGTTGATGATGACTTACAAATAAAAAATATTTTAAGAAGCTTGTGACGTTATGTTAGGATATCAACTACGTCAATTTTTTGCTTGGTATTTACTATCTGAAAATATTAATGGTAATAATATTTGGAAGGAATTTAATAACTTTTTCATAGAAGATTTTAAAGATGATAAATTAAATAATGCCCTCATACAAATAAATGAAATATTATCATTAAACGAAAAATTATGTATAGATTTTGGATTGTCTGAACCAAATAAAATCTTAAAAGTTGAGTGTAATGAAGTTAATAAGACTGAAATTTTATTCTGTGAAGCAATGTTTAGTAACATGTATACTCAACTAAATTTAGAACAAAAGTATATTTTTGAGAAATTAGTAAATAATGAACATAAGATTCATTTTATAGACGGTTCTGGTGGTTCAGGTAAAACATTTTTATACAAAACCTTAATTTTTTACTTTTTGTCTAAAGAAAAACAAATGTTATCAATGGCTTGGACTGGTATTTCGTCAATACTATTACCAAAAGGAATGACAAGTCATAAAACATTTAAATTACCTTTAGATTTAGAAAGTATAGAAAGTGCATTTTTAAAATTAGACTCTGATAAGAAAAAATTACGGGAAGTAGATGCAATAATTTGGGATGAAGCATCAATGATACCAAAAAAAGCTTTAGACATTGTAGATAAAACATTAAGAGATGTTTGTAATAATAATTTACCATTTTGGGGGAAATTAATTGTATTAGGAGGAGATTTTCGGCAAATTCTTCCAGTTATTAAAAACGCTTGTAGAAACACAATTATACAAGAAACAATCAAATATTCAGATATTTGGCCACTTTTCAATATAATGAAGTTAAAAAAAATATTCGTTCTAACAATGAAGAATTCGCTTCATTTTTATTAGATATTGGAGAGGGAACAATTAATCCATTCAAAGTACCAAACAGTTGGAAAACTGACGATGTTTGTTTGAAAATATATAAAGATATAAATTATAATATATCTATGAATAGTGTCATTTTAACGTCTCATAATGAAGATTCAACTATTCTGAATAATAAAATATTGAAATTGATCGATAGTGATGAAATGACTTATTATAGTATAGATACTGCTACATATAAAGGTGTTGATCTATCAGATGATAATATTTACATAAATTTTCCTATTGAATATTTGCATAATATTCGTGAAGGTTTACCTCCACATAAATTAAATCTGAAAATTAATGCGATAGTAATGTTAATAAGAAACTTAAGTATAAACGATGGTTTATGCAATGGAACGCGATTAAAAATAATTAGACTATTTAAATACAATATAGAAGCTGAAATAATAACAGGTGAAAAATCAGAAAATAAAGTTTTTATACCGAGAATAACATTAACTACTGCAGAATCGTCTTCATTACCATTTATAGTTAATAGAAAACAATTTCCTATCCTCTTAGCTTTTTGTATGACAATAAATAAATCACAAGGACAAAGTTTTGATGCTATAGGTATTTATATTAGAAAACTATTGTTTTGACATGGACAATTATATTTTGCACTATCTAGATGTAGGAATCCTAATAATATATTTATTCAAAATGACTCGAAAAATACAGAGGAAATTATCAATATTGTGTGGAAAGAAATTTTTTATGAACAATTATAATTATTCTTATATTTATTATGTAATAAAATTACAAATTATTTTTTATAATATTTATATTAATTCAAAGTATATTAAATTAAAAAACATGGCAGACCAAGGTGATGTAAATCCAATACCATTACGTTGGGATCCAAAAGAAAAAAATTTATAGAAGTTCACACCATTGAACAAGCTCAAATTTTAGACGATTTAAATAAACAGTTGTTAGAACGTGACCACGAGGACAATAATTATATGAACAATTTAATAGATGAATACAATAATCATTTAAATCAAAATAAAACAGAATTTCCAGTATTATGGGATCCAGAAAAAAAAAATATGTAGACGTGTGTACATTGGAAGAAGAAAATCGACTGTCCGAATTAAATACAAAAATAGAAGAAAATATAAAAGAAACAAATAAGTATAATGAATATTTAGAGGAGTCATTGAAAGAATATAATTTAAATTAAATAAAAAATCTAATTGAAAGTCTTAGTAGATAATTGGTTTGCTTTCAGCGACCTTCAACATTGGTCTACTTTTATTGACTTTTAAATTAAGGTGATGTTAAATACCGACATAATTTTCAAACATGTATATCTCATGAAAATACCAATAGAATCATCCAAAAAAAATTTGAGTATAGTATTAACATATACGGAGCGCTTGACAAACGTGTTTTTCCAAAAAGTGATGAGAATTTATTTAATTAAATAAAAACCGTACTGTCGGTAATTAGGAATCTGCAATTAACCTACTTTTTAAACGAGCATAACTAACGAAAGTACTAATAGAATCACTCAAAAAAATTCCTACATATAGGGTTTATGTGTAGGGAGCGCTTGACAAAATTCTTTTTCCGAATAAACGCTTGAATGTTGATTTAAAAAATATTGAAATTCACGGTTTCACATGGCCTTAAAAAAAATGTATTAAAAAATGTCTTAATTGGTCTGCTATCAACAACATTATTAAAAAATGTTTTTAAAATCGGTCTGCTATCAGCAACCTTTAAAATTAGTCTTCTATCAACGATCTTCAAAACCAGTCTGTTATCAGCGACCTTTAAGATCGGTCTGCTATCAGCGACCTTCAAAATCGGTCTGCTATCAATGACCTTCAAAATCGGTCTGCTATCAGACCTCCAAAATTGATTAACTCTCAAAAATCGGTCTGCTATCAGCGTCCTTCAAAATCGGTCTGCTATCAGCGACCATCAAAATAGGTATGACATATATATGTCAGTATTCAGACCTCCAAAATAGATTTGCTTTCAACAACCTTTAAAATGAATATATTTTCAATGACTTACAAACTGATCTTTTGCTTAACCTTCAAAATCGATCTACTTTTAGAATTCAACAACGTTTTCGATTGAAGTTTCGGTCTGCTTTCAGCGACCTTCATAATTAATATTTTTAGTGTCATACTTTGAGCGACCTTTGAAATCAATATGAAGTTCAAAAGCTTTGAATGACTTTCAAGTTTAAAATTTATGTTATTTAAATAACTATAAAAATGTTTAAAAATATAACATATGTTTATTTAATAGAATAAAAGTAATACTTGAAAATTATACAGTTTTTTAATAGAGGAATAGGTCTTTTTTTACTAACTTTTTATTACAAATCAAAAAATGACATATTTAATGGAAAATGAATTCGAAGATAGTAAAAAAGGGGAAACCTCCATAAAAAGGCGCCTACCTATCTACCTCTTGGGTGGCGGGGAAAAGATAGACTTTTTATATCTTTTATATATTATATAGAGTCTCTGTCACTGTTCAGCCCATATATTACCTTTACCTAGAGATATACAATTTCCTCATATGTCGTACAGAAAATTGTTTGTGCTTATCCATAATTTCAGGATCAAGCGAAGCGAAGGCACAACTCGCGTGCGTTCGTGGTCCTCATTGCTACCGAAGGCAATATACAATTATTCCACATACCGTACAGAAAGATATTTGTACTTAATCTTTGATTTCAGGGTCGAAAACGTCCCATAACCTCACTCCTAGAAACTGTGATGCCTATGCTCGTACGTTAAATATTTTTTAGATAAAGACTTATGATCCTTACTTTTTTTTAATAATATCTTTATAATAATCTCTACTATTTTTTTTAAATTTTAGAATAAAAACTGATAAATAAAAAGTCCACTTACTAATGGGGGGTTGGCGAGCGGAGCGAGCAGGGGTATACCCCCCTAGGGTATCCCCCTACTCGCTCCGCTCGTCAACCCACGACAATGATATAAGGATAAGGACGTGTATGGACACGTATGAAGATGACATACAAAAGTATTATTCATATATGATCATATATAGTCATGTATGACTATACTTGTTTATACAAACATGTGTTATATATATATATATATATATATATATATATATATATATATATAAATATCATTGGACGGTATTTTGAGGATTTCATAAAGAATTTGTACAATAGTCGTGACACAAATATAAACATTGTTATAAACAACCAATAAACAAGCGCGTGACTAAAGAAATAATGACCCTAAGGTTATTGACTAACACCACGACGCCTGCGGCGCCCGCTTTTACGGAAAAATATCACGAAATTTCCGAAATCGATGTATTAACACACTATTGTGGAAACCGCTGAAAAATCCTCAAAATGCCTCTCGAGTGCTTTGGACTTTTGAGGAGACTCCTCAAAATGCCTACAAAATCCTCAAAATTCGGTATATATGACCTATATAATCCTCAAAATGCGTCCCAGATGTGAATATATATATATATATATATATATATATATATATATATATATATATATATATATATATATATATATATATATATATATATATATATATATATATATATATATATATATATATATATATATATATATATATATATACACACACATTTCTTTTACCAGATTTATGGAGCCCTTTTATACACATGAGCATATTTATGGAGCCCGTTTTCTTTTATGGAGCCCGATCTAGAGTTTCTATACCCAGAGAGGGATTATTTCTTTAGTCACTTGTATACGGGAACTCTGGGTGTAGGTACTAATATACAGGGATGGGCTCCATAAAGAGGTTAAGTGTATATTATATATATATATATATATATATATATATATATATATATATATATATATATATATATATATATATATATATATATATATATATATATATAACTGCTATTTCCGGGACTTTTTAGTGTAAAAATCAGGGTCAGAAACACCCCCTTTTCCCCCTCTGAATGTAATTTAAACTGTTTTATACTGTTTTATACTGTTTTATACTGGTTTATACTGTTTTATACTGTTTTAAACTGTTTTAAACTGTTTTAAACTGTATTCCCAGAAATAACTGTTATATATATATATATATATATATATATATATATATATATATATATTTATCTGCAACGGTTCGTTCCGGGACGTTTACACTGTACATCGCTGTTATTTCCGGGACGCGCTGTTTTTTCCGGGACGTCCCGGAAAATCTGTGTCTGCAACTGTTATTTCCGGGACGTGGTATTAGTCCCACACCCCAGGGATATTATTTCTTTAGTCACGCGCTTATATAGGGAACTCTGAAGAGATAAACTATAGGACCCTGTAGATTACCAGAAATAACGTTTATAGGTCTTTATATATATATATATATATATATATATATATATATATATATATATGATCAAGTATGGTTATACACGGTGACCCATTTTAATCGCTACACCCGGATTTTTCGGATCCTAAGACAGATAGGAAAAAATGATTCAGACAAAAGTTGTAGGGGACGAAGGGGGCCAAACGATGGTCCTAACGGCTTTGACCTTGAACTTGACCTTCAAGGTTATTTCAAGGTCAAGTGATTTTTTTTAATAGGAACACCTATTTTTGACCCCGGATTCGGAAAGAGCGGGAAATTTTACGTTCAAAATCATATTGAGACATTTTTTTTCAAGGTCATTTCAAGGTCATTTCAAGGCCAAATGAAGGTCGAACTCCGAAAAATCCATTTTAAGTCGTTTTTTCCATGAGTCACAGGCTTAAGTGGTTCAAACTGATCGTAGGTTTAATAGGGAAACCCACACACCCAAAACTTTCACATCCTAGTAAACAAATATCAATCTTGCACATCCGAACCCCATGCTCTTCATAGCCTCACATGCTAAACTGTTACACCAGACATCCCCCAGTCCCACACATCTCTACCCCATGTCTGATGTTTGTTTAACGGAAACTTCAAGATCATTAAAGCTTCTGTTGTAAATGTGTCAACCTTACGTTTAGCGCTACCCAGAAACAACGACGTGGACGTGGTAAGGATTGTTTCCTTTGGGGTGCTTGATTAAAGTGAGTCCCCTTGCCTCTCACTGTTCAGGGTGCTTGATTTAAGTGAGTCCCTTCGCCTCTCACTGATCGGGGTGCTTGATTAAAGTGAGTCACCTTGCCTCTCACTGTTCAGGGTGCTTGATTTAAGTGAGTCCCTTCGCCTCTCACTGATCGGGGTGCTTGATTAAAGTGAGTCCCCTTGCCTCTCACTGTTCAGGGTGCTTGATTTAAGTGAGTCCCTTCGCCTCTCACTTATGTGTTTATCTAACCTCGAAGAAAATGTTCGAAATTACGACCATTTGCTTCCAGGCACATAGTCAAACGCCTTTGGAAGTGGCGAACGGTGTTTAGCAAAGTTTGCCTTGGAATGGCAGCGCATGCTCGACGAATTCTGTCCATCATGTCTACTCTTGTGGTGGGCCTTTCCTCAAAAACGGCATTTTTAAATACCCCCATAAGTAAAAATCTGGTGATGTAAGATCTGGTGAGCAAGCAGGCCATTCAACCGGACCACCTCGACCAATCCATCTGTTACCATACTGCTCATTCAAAAAGTCCTGACAATTCGAGCGAAATGTGGTGTTGCGCCGTCCTGCTGGAGCCACATTCTTCGTCGCGTTTCTAAGTCAACATCTTCCATCAATACAGGTAGTTCATCTCTTATTAGCGTTAAGTACGTGTGTTGATTAACATTTTCTTCGAAAAAATAAGGGCCAATCACACATCCATTAATAATCCCACACCATACCATAATACTCCATCGTCTTTGATGGTTTACAGTTCTGACCCAATGAGGATTAACATCAGACCAGTAATGACAATTATGTTTATTCAATTCCCCATCACTTTGAAATTTTGCCTCATCAGAAAAAAGAACAAAATTAAAAAAGTCTGGATCATTTTCTATCATTTGTAAAGCCCATTGGCAAAACACAATACGCTGTTGAAAATGAGCAAACTGTAGCTCTTGGACCAGAGTAATATGATACGCATGATATCTAAGCACCTTCATAATTCTTAAAAATGTACTTTTTGGAAGACCGATTTCCCTTTCGATTCGACGAGCGCTTATCTGTGGGTCAAGATGAATTATTACCAGAATAGTCACAGCCCGATTATCATTTTCATCATATTGATGGCGCCTACGTTGACGAACCATGTGTCCACCACGAGCTCTTTGAGTTAAACGTCTGATAGCCATAGCGTCAGGGTGTCATCTGTCTGGATAACGTTCAGCATAAATTCTTGCCGCAGCACGATAATTACTTCGGCTTTCTCCTAAAGCGAACATCATGTCAACGATCTCGTTGGGCGGATAGTCAGCCATTTCAGAGCCAGCTATTAATTACTATTAAATTTGAATAGTGAAATGGTATAAAAAATATTAATAATTATAATATTTGCCCGTATACGGTCGCGACCAAAAAAGAAAAATGTTCCTAAATTATGGTAACTTTATCTGACTAAGTGTATTTGCCAAAAGTAGTCCGATTGTCACACTTTTGTAATTGTAAGTTTTATAATAAAGTAATAATCATTAAATTATTTCTAATTTGAACTGCACATAATACTAAAACTTGCTTTTATTTTAAATATTGTGAATTATTGCCGTTCAAACTTGAAAAATACTAATATTGATAATGTAATCATTAAAGGCACATTTACAAATAATTTCTGTTCCGTCAAGATTTTTGTACAAAAAAGAAATGTTGTATCTTTATTCTTTTGAAAGTTATGACCTTTCTTTTTAAACAATGACATTTTTTTACAGCTCATATCTTTAATTTACTCATAACTTTCAAAAGAATAAAGATACAACATTTCTTTTTTGTACAAAAATCTTGACGGAACAGAAATTATTTGTAAATGTGCCTTTAATGATTACATTATCAATATTAGTATTTCTCAAGTTTGAACGGCAATAATTCACAATATTTAAAATAAAAGCAAGTTTTAGTATTATGTGCAGTTCAAATTAGAAATAATTTAATGATTATTACTTTATTATAAAACTTACAATTACAAAAGTGTGACAATCGGAGTACTTTTGGCAAATACACTTAGTCAGATAAAGTTACCATAATTTAGGAACATTTTTCTTTTTGGTCGGGGCCGTAGACGGGCAAATATTATAATTATTAATATTTTTTATACCATTTCACTATTCAAATTTAATAGTAATTAATAGCTGGCTCTGAAATGGCTGACTATCCGCCCAACGAGATCGTTGACATGATGTTGGCTTTAGGAGAAAGCCGAAGTAATTATCGTGCTGCGGCAAGAATTTATGCTGAACGCTATCCAGACAGACGACACCCTGACGCTATGGCTATCAGACGTTTAACTCAAAGAGCTCGTGGTGGACACATGGTTCGTCAACGTAGGCGCCATCAATATGATGAAAATGATAATCGGGTTGTGACTATTCTGGCAATAATTCATCTTGACCCACAGATAAGCGCTCGTCGAATCGAAAGGGAAATCGGTCTTCCAAAAAGTACATTTTTAAGAATTATGAAGGTGCTTAGATATCATGCGTATCATATTACTCTGGTCCAAGAGCTACAGTTTGCTCATTTTCAACAGCGTATCGTGTTTTGCCAATGGGCTTTACAAATGATAGAAAATGATCCAGACTTTTTTAATTTTGTTCTTTTTTCTGATGAGGCAAAATTTCAAAGTGATGGGGAATTGAATAAACATAATTGTCATTACTGGTCTGATGTTAATCCTCATTGGGTCAGAACTGTAAACCATCAAAGACGATGGAGTATTATGGTATGGTGTGGGATTATTAATGGATGTGTGATTGGCCCTTATTTTTCGAAGAAAATGTTAATCAACACACGTACTTAACGCTAATAAGAGATGAACTACCTGTATTGATGGAAGATGTTGACTTAGAAACGCGACGAAGAATGTGGCTCCAGCAGGACGGCGCAACACCACATTTCGCTCGAATTGTCAGGACTTTTTTGAATGAGCAGTATGGTAACAGATGGATTGGTCGAGGTGGTCCGGTTGAATGGCCTGCTTGCTCACCAGATCTTACATCACCAGATTTTTACTTATGGGGGTATTTAAAAATGCCGTTTTTGAGGAAAGGCCCACCACAAGAGTAGACATGATGGACAGAATTCGTCGAGCATGCGCTGCCATTCCAAGGCAAACTTTGCTAAACACCGTTCGCCACTTCCAAAGGCGTTTGACTATGTGCCTGGAAGCAAATGGTCGTAATTTCGAACATTTTCTTCGAGGTTAGATAAACACATAAGTGAGAGGCGAAGGGACTCACTTAAATCAAGCACCCTGAACAGTGAGAGGCAAGGGGACTCACTTTAATCAAGCACCCCGATCAGTGAGAGGCGAAGGACTCACTTAAATCAAGCACCCTGAACAGTGAGAGGCAAGAGGACTCACTTTAATCAAGCACCCCGATCAGTGAGAGGCGAAGGGACTCACTTAAATCAAGCACCCTGAACAGTGAGAGGCAAGGGGACTCACTTTAATCAAGCACCCCGATCAGTGAGAGGCGAAGGGACTCACTGAAATCAAGCACCCTGAACAGTGAGAGGCAAGGGGACTCACTTTAATCAAGCACCCCAAAGGAAGCAATCCTTACTACGTCCACGTCGTTGTTTCTGGGTAGCGCTAAACGTAAGGTTGACACATTTACAACAGAAGCTTTAATGATCTTGAAGTTTCCGTTAAACAAACATCAGACATGGGGTAGAGATGTGTGGGACTGGCGGATGTCTGGTGTAACAGTTTAGCATGTGAGGCTATGAAGAGCATGGGGTTCGGATGTGCAAGTTTGATATTTGTTTACTAGGATGTGAAAGTTTTGGGTGTGTGGGTTTCCCTATTAAACCTACGATCAGTTTGAACCACTTAAGCCTGTGGCTCATGGAAAAAACGACTTAAAATGGATTTTTCGGAGTTCGACCTTCATTTGGCCTTGAAATGACCTTGAAATGACCTTGAAAAAAATGTCTCAATATGATTTTGAACGTAAAATTTGCCGCTCTTTCCGAATCCGGGGTCAAAAATAGGTGTTCCAATTAAAAAAAACCACTTGACCTTGAAATAACCTTGAAGGTCAAGTTCAAGGTCAAAGCTGTTAGGACCATCGTTTGGCCCCCTTCGTCCCCTACAACTTTTGTCTGAATCATTTTTTCCTATCTGTCTTAGGATCCGAAAAATCCGGGTGTAGCGATTAAAATGGGTCACCGTGTATATACCCCCAGAGTGACGTGAAAAACTGTTCTTCTCTTCAACCACTCTTTATAGTCAAGTCAATTAAAAAAATAATAATTTAAAAATACTTTAATATTTTTAGGGTAATATTTACAAGCATTGCATATAAAAATATTAAACTGTTTCTTTTTAATTGTAACTCGTAATTTATATTTCCTTTTTTAAATTTTACCATTTATTCCTTATTCTACCTCGATGGTGACGTGGAAAACTATTCTTTTGCTTATGCTTATTCCCTTTATAATAAAGCGAGGGGGTGAACTGTTTCTTTTTAATTGTAACTCGTAATTTATATTTTCTTTTTTAAATTTTACCATTTATTCCTTATTATATATTCGAGATATCTACATTAGAGATCTACGTTTGCCTTCGTAATTTATTCGTAATTTACATTTCCGCTTTTCCTCTTTAATATTTCTTCTATAATATTTCCTCTTTAATTACCTCTTATATTAATTACTTTCAGAAAAAGAGTGGTTATTTATGGATATTAGCGAAGGATACCACTTAAAATAATAATCCAACGCGTCCATGAACAGTACGCCCAGGGTGATGTGGAAAACTGTTCTTCTCTTCAACCACTCTTTATAGTCAAGTCAATTAAAAAAAATAATAATTTCAAAATAATTTAATATTTTTAGGGTAATATTTACAAGTATTACATATAAATATACAAAGGAACAATACATTGTGATTTTAATATTCAACCAGTTTAGTGCTTATGTAGGGCTCTTGGCGAAGGATACTACTTTAAATAAAAATCCAGCGCATCTATTATCAGTACCTCCAAAGTGACGTGGAAAACTATTCTTTTGCTTATGCTTATTCCCTTTATAATAAAATATTCCAATGAGAGAAAGTCTTTGACTATTAACACTCTTTTCAACAATCTATAACAGTGAAAACTATTCTTTTGCTTATACCTATTCCCTTTATATTACAAATAATCGTTTAAGGAATAGCTTAAGGAAGTTCTCTCGATTTTGAATCAGAACAAAATTTGAAGAACTGGTTAGTACCTCTATCTCTTCGACTCTGTCTCAATGTCTCTGTCTCTCCAACTCTGTCTTTACGTCTCTGTCTCTATGCATTTGTCTCTATGCGGCTGTCTCTGTCTCTCCGACTTTGCCTCTATGTCTCTGTCTCTCCGACTCTGTCTTTACGTCTCTGTCTCTATGCATTTGTCTCTGCGCGTCTATCTCTACGTCTCTGTCTTTTCGTCTTTGCCTCTATGTCTCTGTCTCTCCGACTCGGTCTCTATGACTTTGTTCTGCTGGCTTGACTCTACGTCTCTATCTCTACGTCTCTGTCTCTACAACCCTGTCTCTACGTCTCTGTCTCTGCGTACCTATTCCCTTTATTACAAGAAATATATCAAAATATAAATCTAACGCGTATATGAATAGTACCTCCATGGTGACGTGGAAAACTATTCTTTTGCTTATGCTTATTCCCTTTATAATAAAATATGCTATTGAGAGGAATCTTTTAACTATTAACACTCTTTTTTTTTCTTTTAATAAAGGGAACAATTTATAAAAGTGAAAACTATTCTTTTATTTATACCTGTTCCCTTTATTAAAAGAAAATCGAGAGAACGATGTTGGAAATTAAGGGGGTGAATTGAGAGGGGGAATTGAGGGGGTTATGAGGGGGGGAATTGAGATGGAGCGAGGGGGGGGTGGTGATTAGGGGCCTTTGAAGAGTCTAAAACTCATATATAGAGACGTATTTTAACGGTGTTTTGTGGGGGGGTGAGGGGGAATAGTGAGGCGGCTTGAGAGGGGCGAGGGGGGCGAGGGGGCTGATCGGTCAATTTTCTGAAACAACTATATAATATAGGAAGATATATATATATATATATATATATATATATTTATATATATATACATATGCGTATTTCTCTGGGAGATGGTTAAAACAAAATTTTTTTTGTAAAAGAACACTAAAAACCCAAGAACTGGACCATTTCAGACTTTCCTATTCTCATAAGCCAGTGCCTAACAGCCACAGGTTTCTTGCTTTAATTAAGTCTATTTTTTGACATTTTTCTTTATAATTTTTTCAAGATACTAATAACCGGTTTATTAAATTTCTTAAGGGGGCAAGCCTGGGTTAAAGCCTGAAAAAATTGATTTTAGTATAATTAGTCAGGTCCTTACTTTTTAAATCTATATAAAAAATAATCTTTATACCATATATATATATATATATATATATATATATATATATATATATATATATATATATATATATATATATATATATACACACACACATTTGTTTTAACAGATTTATGGAGCCCTTTTATACACATGAGCATATTTATGGAGCCCGTTTTCTTTTATGGAGCCCGGATCCCATAAAATATTTTTCTCGGGCGTTTATGGAGCCCGATCTAGAGTCTATAACCCCAGGGTCCATTATTTCTTTAGTCACTTGCCATAGCGATCTCTGGGCTGTAGGTACTAATATACAGGGATGGGCTCCATAAACGGATGGGGGGATAATTATATATTTATGTATAATGTTATTATGCAGGACCCCTCTAGGTTTCCTACAATAACGCTGCCACATTAAACAATAAACTATGAAAAGTGACTAAAGAAATAATCCCTCTCCTGTTATTGACTAACACCACGATGCCTGCGGCGCCCCCTTTCGGTTCCGCAGTGTTTTACGTTGATTACGGAAAAAAATTACTGAGAAAAAGGTTGTGAAAGTAACCCTAAATGTCCCCGAAACTACAGGTCAAGTCCTGGAAACTAACGTTAGACATATATAGTTTCCAGGACCTGTCCCTGAAACTAATAAATGTCCTGGAAACTAACGTTACACATAATGAATGTCCTGGATACTAACGTTAAACAGAAATATATGTATATGTATATATATATACACAATCATATGAACATGGAATTATACTGACAGCAATGTATAAGACCACGTGATCCGTCTGCATAAGTGTAATACCGTTTGTACAAGTGTCTGCACAAGTCTTGCGTGACTACAAAAAATAATCTCTCTATTTATGTTGACGTCTGCATAAGTCGGTCTCTGCCTGCATTACTAGCGTTTCATATATTTATATATATATAAATATTTTAACATCTCCCTGGCTCCTCTATTTTGATTTATAAATCTGTAATAACCACTGGATTGGCATATTAATTTTTGCATATCACCTCAGGGCACGTAGCGTTGTACTGGAATGCCTCGACCAAATGAGCTCAAATTTGGTGGAGATCTTCATATGTATCTACACTGCTTAAGTGTAGCAGATATTGAAAATGTTAAAGTCTTCCATTAATATAAGTCTTTGAATCATTTTTTAATGATTTTTCATAATTTTTCCACATATTTCTATATGTAAAAATTTATTGGGTGCCTATTTTCAAAATCTGCTTCACTTTAGGAATGTAGATACATATTAAGAAGATCTCCACCGAAGGCTACTGCCGATTAAGCTAGTCGAAAATGCCTTAATTATATTTTCGTTTAAGACCGGTACTACCAAAGCTGCTATAACAAAAGAGAATTTTTACGATTTTTATTAGCCCCTGCCCCTGCGACATAACCTCAAAAAAGGTTTTTATTTCACTTAATTTTCTTTATTTAATTTCTCGGGCTCTAAAAGAAATATCGTATCGATAAAAAAAAAAGAAAAATTATGTTTTTTCACGCAGAATTTGAAAATATTCTTTTTATAGTATTATATGTTCAAACATAACCTCAAACACGTTTTTCAAAATTTTAAAAATCTGGCTACTCCGCTGTATATGAGATAACTCGTAAAAAAATACTTTTATACAAGGTGTCTCATTTTAATCGCCCCAGGCAAATATCTTGAAATGTAAGGGAGATGGAAAAAACTTTAAATACAAAAGTTGTAGGGTTCAAAGGGGGTCAGCTAATGGTAACAACGACCTTGACCTCGAACTCCATTTTCAAGGTTATTTCAAGGTCAAAGTGATTTTTTTTAATGGAAACCCCTACTTTTGACCCTGGAAATGGAGAGAGCGGAAAATTTTACGTTCAGAAAGTACTGATATGTTGGAGTTCAAAGTCATTTTAAGGTCAACCAGCCAATTTAGTGAGGTCGACCTGGGAATACCTCTAGGAAGGACAAAATTAACCTTGACGTTCAAGCTCAGTTTAAGGTAAGTCGATTTTATAAAATGGAACCCCTTATTTTTGACCCCGGAAATTGAAAGAGCGGTAGATTTGCATCCGAATATGACCTTGACCTCGACCTTGACCTCAACCGTGACCTTGAAGGTTATTTTAAGGTTAAGTCGATTAAAAAAAAACCCTTAATTGACCCCAAAGGACCCATTTTGATACCATATGATGATACGTATCTGAACGTAAAATTTTCTTCTCTTGCCATTTCCGAGGTAAAAAATAAGGGGAGTTTAAAAAAATCGGCTTGACCTTAAAATAACCTTCCAGATCACGGTTAAAGTCGAGGTCAAGGTCATATTCGGACGGAAAATCTTCCGCTCTTTCCATTTCCGGGGTCAAAAATAAGGGGTTCCATTTTATAAAATCGACTTAGCTTAAAATGACCTTGAACGTCAAGGTCAATTTTGTATTTTCTAGAGGTATTCCCAGATCGACCTCATTAAATTGAAACTCCAACATATTAGATCTTTCTCAACGTAAAATTTTCCGCTCTTTCCATTTAAGTAGGGGTTCCCATTTAAAAAAATGACTTTGACCTTGAAGTAACCTTGAAAATAGAGTTCAAGGTCAAGGTCGTTGTTACCATTAGCTGACCCCCTTTGAACTCTACAACTTTTGTATTTAAAGTTTTTTTCCATCTCCCTTACTTTTCAAGATATTTGCTTGGGGCGTTTATAATGAGACACCTTGTATATTTTTGTACATTTTCAATCGTCATGAATTTTTTCAGATTTTTTGAAGTAGTCCACCTTATCTAAAAAATTAAAAACTGTTTTTTCGTTATTTTCGATGATTTTTTACACATTCTTTTGTGTTGTAAATGTCAATTTTTTTTCGTTTTTTCAAGTTAAATACTACATTATTATTCATCTATCAGGTACATAAAATACTTGTAGTAATTTCTTATATTGTTTCTGCTCGACTCTCAGACGGAAAATGCCTGACTCTCCGGTAGCAACTGCTAGACTCTTTGGCGGTTTTAGCTTAACGTACTTCGGCTATGCCCGCATGCCTGACTTTAGCTAACCTACCCCTTTTTTTTTAGCGTAGAAGTAAAAAACATTGATACTAGCCATGACCGGTGTCGTTGTTCACTACGTGACTTATGCATTCCTACAACATGGAATCTTATCTTTGATTACAGTCAAGTTGTTCACAGTAATTCAAGATGCGAGGTTTGAGAAAAATAGTGCTGGTATATTTATGTGATATGAATGTTTTTTCAAATACTATAATTTATGGTGCCCCATCTTTCCGTATATAACGGACAGTTAACATCAACTAAAAGCTTCTAACTTCAGGCCGGCATACACGGCCTTCACGGTATTTCAATGTGGAAAGTCCATCGCTAAATATTTTTATTGTATTTTGGCTTTTGCAAACTTCGTAGTGCCTTAAGTCTGACTGCGCCTATCATTTAGTTAGTATTTATCTGTGTTTGAGTAAGCGATAATTATATGTGAGTAAACATGCTGTGGGTGATAAAATAAATTTAATTCACACACAGAAGTAAATTGATAGTAGAAATTATATTTACAAAAGTCACTTCTTAAATAAATTACAAATTTGGTTCATAAATACATTTCAACGTCGACTAATAAATTCAAAATCTGTTCAATAATTAACATAAATTACAAAGGGGGTTTAAATTACATTTATTTGAATAAGTTGTAGGTGACTATTGTGTCAGCAATTCCAAAATATGAGTGCTGTCAATAATGGAGTAGTAGTCTCTCACTAGAGACAACTAACCTGTGATATTTGAGTATGTCTTCGAGTGTAATGAGATTGTCCGTTGAGAGTTCCTTGAGTTTTTCCTTAAATTCCCTCCTGGGCTCACGCACAATGAAGCTGTCAAAAATGAGGAATGGCAAACAATTGTAATTGAATTGCTGCCTTGAGTTTTGTTAATTCACACATGTTCACTGTTACACTTGCCGCCGGTGCCAACACGTGGTTGGCAACATAACCTCTAGTATGGTGAGAGTTTTTACCTTGCAATAGAGTCGATTTTACTAATCGTCGTTGCACCTTGAGTATTGCGTGAGTGAGGAGTGATGTGAGTTTTCAGTGAGAGATTGAGTAGAGCCTGTTTGAGTTGATCCAGTGTTGAGTTGAGCCAGTGAAAAACTTGAGAACAACCGATGAGATTTTGCAGGTGCGCAGCGGAGAGATGCTCCTCGTGGCACGGCTGATGAAGAAGAGAGCGAGGCCTCGATCCACTTCCTTCTTCTTGATCTTGACGATTCACTTCGCGAATCAAACTAATTCCTCTCACATTTACATGTGAGAGCGCGAGAGAGACCGAAAAAGCGCGAATATACCTTGTTAATCAGTGTAGAGCCCCGGCTGTTCCGCCGGGAGGCCGCGAGGTGCTGCCGCGCCGTGGCAGCGTCGTGAGTCGTGCCGAGCTGAGTGTAACCGCGGGAATTCAAATTATTGAATTCCCAAACAATCTGGTACCTTCTTTTTTAATTCGTTATCTACTTAAGAATAGCACTTTTGTTGAGGTTAGTTGAATCTATTTATATTTATATTCTTTTTATTATAGTATAAAGTTATATCTTAAAACATCTTATTTATTCACTTTAATTTTAACAAAGCAGATACGAAAATAGGCCTTCAAAAGATAGCTTCCAAAGTATTATAGGGGAGACCGGAGCTACTTTGTACATGGGGCTACTTTGGACAATGCAGTTATCTTTTGGATGACACACTTATATTTTTCGTCGGTGAAATAAATTTAAACTATCGATAGAATACAACTTTTTTAGTATGTTAAGACCAGTTCATTCGACGTTTAAAAATGTTAACCTTCACATTGTCGTTTTTCGCTGTGTGTTCAGAGAATTCGTAGGAGCATACAAGTTTGTCTCATTAATTGTTAGAAATGAAAAGTTTTACGCCACGGGCGCTGTGGTTCGTATTATTTTAGGTTAGAAATTAGTTCTGAAAAAATACTCGATACCTTAGGGCTATATTGGACAGTTTTCTTGGGGCTATGTTGTACAAAACGATTTTTTTTTATTTGATGAAATAATAATAACATATCTATTTACAGTACTCAATATCTATTCTATTGCTTACTTCTAACCCTAAACTAAGTTTCCAAATGATTCAGGTGCCAATTGTTAGTCTATTGTAGTCATGATCGGCCTCAAAAAAAGTGTTCAAAAACTCCCTGGTTTCCCCTATGTCATTCTCAAAAAATAAATCAATATTTGAATAACATTATAATATCATTATTTCATTTATTGTTGTCTAATAATAATAAAAAAAAAAATAAAATATTGAAATCTTTATATGTTGAAATGGTTATTATATTAATATATGGGTTGAATAACTTTGATGACAACATAATGTTCGTTTTTCATTCCAAAATTTTTGCTCAAATTATTCATTTTAACATTGCAAGTAATATTGCAACAATAGCGTAGCAATATTACTGCAAGGTTATGGACATACCTACAGGTTCCATCAAAGTTAATCAAGGTACAGGGAATATGGTCTACTCTGTCGAATTTGGTAAACGAATATTGAAATAATATTGTATAAACATTTAATGTTGTATAAGTTTAGGCATATTTTCCAAATCTGCCTTAATTTATAGCTATGTTTATATTTATTTTTATTTATATTTATTTTTATTTTATATATTTTATTTATATATTTATATTTATTTTTCGATGATGTTCGTGTTTTCTTTGTTTAAATTTCTTTCCTTTTACAAATCATAGTAATAGCATATTTCCGTCATTAATTGGTGAAATCAATGAAAGATTTTGTTATAACAGAACCACTCACACATGTAATTACCATCAGTAGGCATAGAGAGTAATAAATTGTGTTAATTTTTTTAAATATAGCTTATTTAACTGCAGTAGTTGACAAAATGATCTAAAACCATAAGTTTTCTGAGGTTAGAAATTTTTGCTACTATTATTTTGCTTCTGGTAGATGAATAATAAATTATGTAGTATTTAATTTGAAAAAACGAAAAAAATTTGACATTTACGTCGAAAATAACGAAATAAACAGTTTTTAATTTTTTTAGGTTAGGTGGACTACTTCAAAAAATCTGAAAAAATTCATGATTGAAAATGTACAATAATATATAAAAGTATTTTCTTTTTGCGAGTTATCTCATATACAGCGTAGTAGCCAGATTTTTTAAATTTTGAACACGTTCTTGAGGTGATGTTTGAACATATAATACTATAAACAAAATATTTTCGAATTCTCCGTGAAGAAACATAATATTTTCTTTTTTTGATCGATGCGATATTCCTTCTAGAGCCTGAGAAATTAAATAAAGAAAATTTACTGAAATAAAACCAGTTTTTGAGGTTATGTCGCAGGGGTTGGGGTGTAGGGGGCTAACAAAATTCTTAAAAATTCTCTTTTGTTATAACAGTTTTGGTAGTATCGGTCTCAAAGGAAAATATTATTAACCCATTGAATCATGAGCCGAATCTAGGCTAGGTAGCACAAACGAACTATTGGATTGGTGGCATAGTAAAAAAAAAAGTATCCTTGTTTTTCCTTTAATCATTTGCAATTGTTTATAAAAAATTATTTAAACAAATAGATACAAAATTTGTAATTTTGAAAAACTAAAAGTGTCAATTGGTCCTATGGGAAAAATCATGACGAAAACCTTAGTGACGTTTTTTTGTCAGTCTTCAAATTGTTAGTGTAAAAATGGTATAAACAAATGCATCCTCATAGACACAGCTGACTTCGTCAAATCCTGAGTCGAATCTAGGCGTGATAGCATCAAACGAACTATGGGATTGGTGGCATAGCCGAAAAAAGTACCCGTGTTTTTTCTTTTATAATTTGCAATTGTTTATAAAAGTTATTTAAACAAATAGATAAAAAATTTGTAATTTTGAAAAACTAAAAGCTGCAATTAATTCTACGGAAAAAATCATGAAGAAAACCTTAGTGACGTTTTTCCGTCAGACTTCAAATTGTTAGTGTAAAAATGGTATAAAGAAATACAAATTGAGGAAATCTAACTGTAAGTTTGAACTGTAAATTTGAATCTGTAAATTTGAACAGTGTTGTAGTTGGAAGATTTAAAACCGCGCATAGTGTATTTATGTATACCGTATGTATAGATATACTATATCTATATTTATACCGTATAAATAATTATATTATATCTATATATACCGTATAAATAGATACACTATATCTATCTTTATTTTACGTATAGATATACTAATCAATTAGTATACATTATCATATTTGTTACTTATTCAAAATGTCTTCATTTTCAGAAATTATTCTATATCTTAAATCAATATAGCACTTTTATTCGAAAAAACTATATAGTAGTAGAATCTTTATGTATTTTTTTTTCGATTTACATATTAGCATCATCCTGTGTCTCTGCTTTTTTGAGGCACCTCGGTAAAAAATGTCACGGCGAAGAGTTGTCGATTTACTCGATTTAGTTGACGATGATGATGTGCGTTTTATTTTAAAGTAGGCCTAACCGTCAGGCTTCTTCTATACTTGCCTTCGGAGCGCTCCCGCGCTCCTTGATCTATTATCTCTGTCACTATAAAATTATGATACCATTAAAATTGTATGCGTTTACATTGAATAATGTAAAAAAATGAAGTAAATTTTATATTACCTAATGTACCTTTTGTATTAATTTTTCTTCTCATTTTCTTGAATATAACCAGTAAATTCAATTTTCAAGTATATATTTTCGCCATATTGGATCAGCCATTTTGAATTTTGAAAGTCTGATAGTAAGATCGTGATCAGTGACGTAAAAATCTCTCTATACAAATTTTAAGCAAACTTTAAGCTTCGTTCGAAATTTTTACCACCATTTTGAATTTCGAATGTCTGATAGCAAGAACGTGAACAGCGACCTCGAAAACCCATGTGATACAATTTTGAGCAAAATCTAAACTTTTTTCAAACTTCTAACCGCCATATTGGGTTAGCCATTTTGAATTTCGGATGTCTTATAGTAAAATTGTGATCAGCTTCTTCGAAACCTCTGTATTACTGTATTATTATAAAATTTTGATCAGCGTCCTCGAAAACCCCTGTAAATCAATTTTCATCCAACTCTAGGTTAGCGCCCGAGCGTAGCGAGGGCGATAATTCACGTCGTGTGATGGGCCACTCAAGTCATAAGTATCGTATATTATTTTATAGCACGTTTATCTAAGTCCGCTGTCACGCCTATTCGTGTAAGAATAAGCAGTCCATTTTTGCACCATGAGGTTAGCGCGCGAGCGCAGCGAACACACGATAAACACGGTGCAATAGTCGACTACTTAAGTCACAGATAGACGTGACCTAAGTGCGGGCTTAGGTCACACCGTACTATAAATACTGTTAAACTACTGTGTACAAAACGAATTTGCGATAGATCAAATGGATGTCGAGTCAACGTTCTTAAACGGAAAAGTAAAGTCCGAAGTGTTTGTGAGATAACCTCAAGGTTACGATGATAATACAGGCAGAGTGTGTAAACTGGAAAAAGCTTTGTACGGATTGCGCGGAAGTCTATGAGCGAGGTATGAATGTTTAAACGAGTATTTAGGAGGAGTAGGATTTAAGCGTAGTAAAATTGATTATTGTTTATATTTTATGGAAAGCAATAACAATAAAGTTTATTTGATAATTTTTGTTGATAATTTACTAATTTGTAGTAAAAATAAAGAATTGATAGAATTAATTAAAAGAAAATTAGCAGTTAAGTTTAGAATAAAAGATATGGGCCAAATAAAAACTTATTTATGTATAAATATTGAGTGTGACGGCGAAAAGAAAATTATGAAAGTAGATCAGAAAGATTATATTGTATCATTAGCGAATAAGTATAAAATTATAGATGCGAAATTATATGCGACTCCAATGGAGAAAAACTTAAAATGTGAACCTGCTTTATCAGTACCAATGATATTAAATATAGAAATTTAATTGGAGCACTTTTATACATAAGTACGAGTACTAGACCAGATATATGCTACTGCGTGAATTATTTAAGTAGATTTCAAAATTGCTATGATCAAGGTCATTATAAGTACGTTCTAGGGATATTAAAATATTTATATTATACTAAAGATATAAAATTGAAATATGAAAGAAATATAAATTCTTACATATTAGATTGTTGTGTTGATGCTGATTGGGATATAGTAGACAGAAAATCTACAACGGGATATGTTATAAGAATAAATGGTAATACTATATTTTGGAAGTCAAAAAAAAAAAAAAAAAAAAAAACAAGATATTGTAACTAAATCGTCGACAGAAGTGGAGCTTCTTATGTAGCGCTATCTGCATGTGTGAGTGAAGTCAAATTAATAAGAGATTTGCTAAACAAATTTGCAATTGAAATTAAAAATGCAATAAGAATTTATGAGTATAATGCTGGTACGATTAGTATAAGCAAATGTGGAAATTTAACGAAATATTCTAAGTATATAGAAACTCATTTTCACTTTGTTAATGAGAATTATTTGAAAGGAATAATTGCTGTAATTAATATAGGGTCAGAAGAAAACCCAGCAGATATCTTCACAAAGTATTTGGGACGAATTAAGTTTGAGAAGTTTAGAGAGCATTTAAAGCTATCTTATGATTACTAAAGGAAATTATATTAAAAGATGAAATATTGAAAAACCAAATTTAATGACGCGTGTTGAAATATAAGAGTAAATTTAGCTTAGTGATGTAAGAAATGTATAGATGTATGACTGAGCGTCACTGTACAAGTTGAGTGTCACTGTACAGTAGTACGTAAGTGAATATACTTCTTATTTCATTCATAAATCTGGCCTTCATTCTTTTACCTCGTACCTCTTTATTCAAAAATAACAATATTGTAAATTTAACATTGTAAATATAATCTATTGAATAATAAAACGGTTGAAAAAGATATAAATATATAAACGACAGTCGAGCTGAGATACGCTAAACATGAGAATTTGCTCAAAGAGCGCGAATTAGGAGCGCAAAACGCAAAAAGTAAAAGCACGAGACGGAGAGTACAATCAACTGTTCACAACGGAGCGAGAAGATTTCAACTTACATTTTCCAGCAGTTATCGACTAGCGTTGGTGTCACGTAACGATGACCTTGTCGACAACAGGAACGTCCAATCGCACTCTAGAAATAACTGCTGCCCGGATGGTAGGACGACTAGCACAAGCTACTAACTACCATGCACACAAAAACGGCCATGGATGAGAATATGGCGTGCCCGAAAATTAGCGGGGACTTGGAGTCGCGGTCTGGCGTACTGACCTCCTATATAGTTAGGCTTAGCAGCTCGGGCCTGGTTACGGATGTCAGGTGTGTAAGGCGCACGCTCACCAATAACTATTTAACAATTAACGACATTGATCTGGAACTGCTTGATCCGTCTTCGGCCATCTGTATGCCAAATCATAAAATATTTATTAACGAAATGTCATTTCATGAGAAGTTCCAGATTTTCAAAAGCGTGAGGTCAATTGCCCAGAAGCTGAACTTCAAATATGTTTGCGTGTGCATCCGTTCGCCTCAGCTTCCTACATGCAGGTCATTCAAGTGGCCTGCCATTCTGCTTCCGAGCTACATCTGCTTGTAACAAAATAGTGAAATTATGTGGCAAATAATAGCAAGAACGCTAACAGGAGGCACGAAGCAGCACAGACTGGTGAGTCGGCGCGGAATCTGTGACTAAGAACGATATCTGCTAAAGGGACGAGGGGTGGCAGTTTTCTTAAGTCTGTGATGGTTCCGACGTTACCGACGCCCTAAAATATATATGGTATAGCAAGTTATACTATACCGATACTATAGGTGACATATTAGTGCGAAGGCATGCACATAAATGTAAGTGTCCAAGTACATGTAAACTATCGAAGCGGGAGAATTCCGAGAATAAGTACCGTCACGCTCCCACTCCGCTAGTCACACTCGACACTTAGACTTACAAACACTTATGATACACAGCGGAACAGTTCGAAGAAATATAATTCTCTCGTCATAGTTATACTCCCATAGGATTACTATACGCTCTCCCCAGTTGTGCTACCAGCGGTGCGGTGACTATGCAGGCGTTAGATAGGCGACCGAAAGAGATGGTTAGACCGTCCTCGACTATGCAAACCTGCGCAACGCTGCAGTGGGTACGCATTTCTTACTTCGGCAGGCTCGTGTCAGGTCTTATATAAGCATTGCGCTTGAAGCCTTGGCTGTGAGCATTCCCACTGTCTAATAGACTGGAGTATTTTAATAGCGTCAAACATTTGTTAAAATCTAATTTGTGAATAAATTGAATATAATTTTGAATTTAAATCATTTTTTCTTTTTTAGCTTCATCTTCTCTTTCCTTAAACCTTTGGCTCTTTAGTGCGTCCATTACTTACGCGCTATTGACCCTATCCTTTTCTTATTGACACGATAGCTGTATTCGGTACATTACCCACTACCTACTTCCCCAAATAGCAAGTTGAACCGTCAATAATCTTGTCAAGGAGTACTACAAATACGAGTCTCTATAACCCATTCAACATGGTCCAACCCATTTCAAAACCCCAACATCTCACACATGAATCGACCTGATCCTTACGGACGAAAATGACGTATTGCTGGGGTTAGAAAACGAATCCTTGCACAGATTCAGTAAACATGCCATTATTGACGTTACCATCAATCATTTGGTGCCAGTGCCTGCAAGGGATTCCTTTTCCTGCAGAGATTGAAAAAATATTTGTCCTGGTACCCTGAACGACCAGCTGGCCTGCTGTGACTGGGTAGGCATGATTCCATCAAATCTGATTTCGAGAGGGCCTTAGAAAATTTGAATTCTAACTTAAACCTTGCCATTGATAAATTATCAACTTTAACCCTTTACGGCGCGGTAGTAAGTATGCTTACTACCTAACCTAAATCGGAATTTTGTGTATATAGCGCTTAAAATTAAAGTTTTACATGGGGTTTTTTACTTTTTTAGCTGTCTGAGATGTCAATGAACATATACCAATACAAAATTATACTTCTGTATTGCCATTTTTTTTAATAATAAACAAGAAGGGCAAGAATATGGCAATTTTTTCATAAAAAAAAATCGGCTTTGGAATTGCTGTTATACTTAGAATCATCAAAATGTATTTCTAGGGGGCTTCTGGGGTCGCTAATTACGAATCTGAAGTCAAAATTTGAAAATCTACAAACCAAAGATGGCGTTTTAGAAAAGATATCGTTTTAAAAAATATGCGCCGCAAAGGGTTAAAAATAGTGAGTTTAAAGAAAAAATATGCTCCTTCGTTTGGTCTTGAGTTAAGACAATTAGTCAACAAAAGCACTGCCAGCCATAAACGCTATAAATGGACTCGGTGTGCAGCGTTACTCGGCGAGTTTCTTCGACTTAACAACGAGGTCAACGTGCGCATCTCTCAAGAGGGAAATGTCGTCCTACACTACATCCAGCAAATGCTCTTAATGCTAACAAAGATATTTCGAAGAAAATGCTCAATCTTAGACTTTTACCAAAGCGAAAAGGGAAAGACCTTCATGGTTTTATGCCGACACCGTATTCTGCCTGCTAACCAGGATGGTTTTTCATTTCATCCTGTAGACCTAAACGATGTTGTCTTAGTAATTTCACACTTCTCCACATTGGCATGGGATGGGAAGGGGGGAGGGAGTTTCCCAGAGGGTGATTATGTCATGCAACGTAAAGATGTCTAACAATTGAATTTTATTAAAAAATCATCATAAGTATATCATCTCAATTGAACAAATTCACATTTGCAATTATATAGTTCACCTAAGAAACTGCAAAACGAGGCGTCCGGCAAATATGTGCATTTTGAAAAAATCTGCTAAAATTTCAGAAAATATTTAATTGACTGCAGTATTGAGTTAGTTGCGAAATTGTCGTCTTTTTACTAACTAATGTGCTGTGAGTGAAATAAAAGAAAGTAATCAAAATTTTTTAAGGATTGAGGCTATAGTTTATTTAAAAGTTACATTTAAGAGTTATATCTACTACTTACATCTACATATACAAAAAAAGTTATGTACTTATATGAGACGTTTCACGTCAACTGCCCCAGCGCCGCGCGCGAGCGCCAAATCGTGCTATTTCTAACTCATGTTTATGATACTAAAATGTAACTAAAAAATTGTTTTATAAGCGTTTCCGGCGTATTTTTTCCTCAGCTTTCCAATGGTGTAGGCAGTTTTTCCGAAATTTTCCATTTTCACATTCTAAAAGTACAAAACGTCTTATATCTCAATAAGTGTATTTTTAATATTTTTTTTTACCATTTCGATTGAAACCTGAGCATTTTTTACATAGGAAATGATTTTTTTCATAATTTTCTCAGGATGTTTTCTTCGAGAAATAGAACGTGAAAGAGTAGCGCAATGGCTCTCCTGCGCGCGGGATGTCGCGCGGGACGTCGAGTAAACTAGGCCTGCCTCGCTACCTAATAACCTTTCATAATCTTTACCTGTTCTTTCGAATTCTTTGTAATGTAAGAATAATATTTTATTGGCTTTTTTATAAAAAAAAAAAAAAATAAAACAGAGTTGCATAGGTAACAGCAATATAGTAACTATACTAACTTTTTTCTCAGTGCAGATAATTTTTCTTTGTTTTTTCTAACAGTTTTTCTCGGGAAGATTTGATATTCGGAACTTAAAGAGGTTTTTTGAGCTACAATGTACTTTCATCAATTGGAATAATATCATGGTATTGTAATATGCCTGCTATGAATTTAGCCTTGTCCAGTCTTGGTTTTAGTTTCAAGACATTATCTTCATATGATTCTTTACTGATATAAAAAACTTCGGTTTCTTTGCAATAATCTTTAGCCCAGTTATAAAGCATTTCTGGAGTTAAAATATGATTATTAGAAGAAACTTGTAGACTCGCTCGTTTTGCACATCTTTTTAGGTTGGCGCCTATACCATCGCATGCACCTTTGCCATGCGCCGTGGCATAAAAATGCCACTCAGCTGGAACACCAAAATCTTTCTCATGAAAAAGAAGATTTAGAAAATTAGATTTATTTTTAATGCTAACCTGCTTCATCAGTCAAATAATAGACT
Organism: Torymus aiolomorphi; assembly: GCA_036365515.1. NCBI lineage: Eukaryota > Metazoa > Arthropoda > Insecta > Hymenoptera > Torymidae > Torymus > Torymus aiolomorphi. The sequence continues at coordinate 87,352,601 of CM070876.1, forward strand.
TTTTTTACTATGAATTTAGTTTTGAGGTAAGATATTATAAGTTTTTGATATTCATAAACGGCAACAGTATCATGGTTTAGATTGTCGGAACTCACAGCAATGCTTACATGTTTAAGCTCTTCATTTTCTTTATAATACACAACAACCGTAAAAACATTTGCTTGGTTATTGTTCCAGTGGAACGATTGTATAGAATTATGAATAATTAACGCATAATTTTCAGCAAAATCGCAACACACAAGAAATTCTCTTTGTTGAAGGTTGTTTTTTAAGTCACTTACAAAAAGTGATTGTTTCTTAGTCAAAAAATCGTGATATTTTAATTTTATCAATTTTTCTCCCAGTATGTCCATAAATTCATGAACTTTTACAGTTTTAGAAGCTATTGTATACCGATCTGTTTGAACCTGTGATTCATACTCTATTTGATAAATATCACTTTCATCAAGACATTCAAGCAGATGTTTACGTAATATGGACATATTGGGGTAATCTAAACAGTCACCCAAATAGCATCTATAGTGTGCATCGTTACACATAATTGCTTGGATGCAATCGTGGTAGTTTTTAAGAGGCAGTCTAGTATTTTTTGTTAAATTTTCTAGATCCATAGCACTTAGCATGAGCTTTATGTTTTCGTGATGTACACATACGCATACATTATGGGTACACCACTACTTCCAGCTAAAACACAATGTGGTGGCCTCAATTGTGTAAATTTAGTAAAACCAATATCAACGTGTTCATTTTCTTTTTTATATAAACTATACAGTTCATTTAAATTACCAAGCAGTAATATTTTTTGAACATGTTCTCTTTTACCATTGCTCTGCTTAACAGATTTTCTTTTAAACCTGGCATGGTTCGGCTTACATCATCTTTTTCATAAAATGTTTTCGCTGAACTTACAGTTTCAGCTGAAAGTAGTTTGCCACTTTTATTAGCAGGTATTGAAAAAATTCCACTTTTAGCTACTAAATTTTTCCTCACACCAGGCCGAAAGTGCCTCATTCCCGCCTGGCTTCGAAACGGAAATATGGCATATTCTGCCTCGATGTGACGAAAAATAGTATACGTACCATGGGAGGAAAAAACTTGACGTATTTTTCACGAGCAAACACGAGCTTGGGGCTGACCAAGTTTTTTCCTGCCATGGTGCGTAATATACTATTTTGCTTTGCGAGCTTCCCGTTCAGTATAATCGAATTCTCGCATTAAGTCCCTACGAGACCACAACTCAGGCGCAAGAGTTAGTAACTGAATTCTCTCTTGCTTATTTGATGATTCTGAAAATTTTTTCTTTATTTGTTCAACACCAGCTTTGTGGTACTCATCGTGACACACTATTTTAGCTTTTTAGCATCAGCTGGAGGTAAACTTGATTTATTTTTGTATATTTGGCGTGGACAGTTAGAACAAATTTTTGCTTTTGTTGGTACTAAGGGATTTGCGCTTCTTAAAGGTGTTGGAAAGTCGATCAAATCGTTTATTTTATATGAAGGGTGATCATTTCTATTTAAAGGATTTTTGCATTTTAATTTCCAAGCTGAATCCATTTTACTTGCTACAATAAATGAAAGAAATAGCGAAACAAAGAGTTACCGATGATTTAATCACGAAATACACTATGAAATCCAAGTTTGATTGTATTGACAGAAATTAGAAAAAATGTCGAAGAGGAATAAGATGAAAGGTCATTGCAATTATATACTTTCGACGTGACGATTCACATACGGATAGAAAATTCCGATATGAAAGCCACCTATCGAATGAAAAATGAATCATGCTGTGCCGCGTAACGTCTCGCGTGCTGGAGAGCCGTTGCGCTTTTTATTTCTCGAAGAAAACATCCTGTGCACATTATGAAAAAAATCATTTCCTATGTAAAAAATGCTCAGGTTTCGATCTAAATGGTCAAACAAAATATTAAAAATACACTTTTTGAAATATAAGACGTTTTGTACTTTGTGAAGGTGAAAATGGAAAATTTTGGAAAAACTGCCTACACCATTGGAAAGCTGAGGAAAAAATACGTCGGAAACGCTCATGAAACAATTTTTTTAGTTACATTTTAGTATCATAAACATGAGTTAGAAATAGCACGAATAGGCGCTCGCGCGCTGCGCTGGGGCAGTTGACGTGTAACGCCTCATATATACTTGACTACATGTCAACAGATTCCAATACTTTCTTGTGTTTAATGTATATACCATTGTTTTGTACACAAATTAATTTATTGTATAGAAGAGGTAAGATTATTAGTAATTGTCATGAAAAAAATATTTTTTTATATCCAAAGGTTTCAAAGAGATAAGTAAGCCATATCTAAAATAGTTAGAAACTCAGATAGTTATAAGTAGTTTGTAAATTAGTTATGATAAGTTAAACTTCACTTATTTTGTTTTAACAGCTTTGACGTTAATAGGGTCACATTAAGATAAAGAGATATTTTGATAATAAGAATAGGGTTCCGCAGACAACAAAAATTAGTTTTGAGAAATAGAAAATGTTTTCATAGGGATTAGAAATACATTTATACTCGCCAAAATTTTACTTCTTTTAAAAGTGTTATTTTAGATAGATTTCACAAGTTTTTAAGAGCACAGAATGTGCGATTGCTAAATTTGTAAGAACAGAAAATGAAATAACACTTTCATTGTATTATGGCACCTCGTAATTTTATGGCGACATCCGAGGCATGAAATCATATTTACTATATATAAACATATATGTGTGTGTGGTTGTAGGTGGGGGTGTGGGTGTGTGTGTGTGTATGTGTATGTGTATATGTGTTTGTGGTGTGTGTATTTAAGATTCTGTGACGGTAAGACTCCGGCCCTGGCTGATGCTTCTCGAGTTTACCAGGATTCGAATGTGAGGGATGAGGAGATTCAGGTGGCTTAGAATGCAATGATAAGACCCTATTTTACAAAAGTAGAAAGATATGAGGATTTATTCAATTAATAATTATTTCACTAAACTATACAAATGACCGTTAACAAAAGAAGTGTAATAATAAGTCGTTACGGGACGTCGGACACGCCGTAGATTTAAGCCATCTGAAACATAAAAGCCAGAAAACGCACTTAGTTTGGATCGCTACGTAATCGCACGCTAACGCCCTCTTACGGCGGGCGGTTTTCGGTAAACGGCATCGAACGCGGAGTAAGAAACGAGGTGCGATCAGGAAATCGTCGGGAGGATCGGTGGGATATATCGGGTTTCTAGCGTTAGTGCGTCGCTAACAGATTTTTTCCGTGTTCCGCCGTCTAGGAACGTGTTGGTTACTCGCCTAGACACGTGTATGCACGAGGCCAAGGCGAGTATTCACCCAGAAGTCAGTTCGATCCTGCCTCGTATTTTCACGACGGTAGGGACGCTGCTGGTTCCGGCGTTCCGGTATCTACGACCGTGACAAGCACTCACCTAGACACCTGTGTGCACGAGGCATGGGTGTGTCTTGATCCGGAAGTTCGTCTGTCACTGCCTCGTGTGTGCACGATGGCAGGGACAGCTCGTGTTCCGGTGTTCCTTGTATCGGATCTCTAACGTCGGTTCGTGTTCCCCTAGTGACGTGTGTGCACGTATCCTAATGGACTACGACGGGCCGGGTCTTTCCTCTATCTACCTCGTGTCTGCACGATGGTAGGTGTAGGAAGAGCCAAGATACCCTTTAGGTCCTCGTTCCGTTCCACGGCTGATCCCGGGTACGCATGTGTATACGCCGCACCAGGTGTCCACCCTCCTGGAGTCACCTTATCCCTATCGACGTGTGTGCATGACGATAGAGATAGCGGTAGTTCCGGATGGAAGCGGTGAGTCTAGGTAGGTTAGATAATTCGTGGTGAACCGGGGTACGAGGGGACAGGTACGCCTTCTCCACGGAGAGGCAGAGAGATCGGTGTCTAGATATCGAAAAGAACAGCCAATAACCTATGTGTGCACAGTGCTATGGTCTGGTCAGGAATAGGGAACTGGTTCGGTGGACTGGTCGGTGCAGGTCTGTCTTACAGTTGGATGAGCATGGTATATATAGGCTGAATTGCCCGCGCAAGCTGCGCGCGCTGCTGCGGCGGCGAGATCGTCGCTGCTGCACGCGTTGCGGCGATGATCGTGGAAGCGGCGTGAGCGCCCGCGCGCAGGTAATGTACTAACCTGACTTGACGCGTGAGTTATGTGTAAAGGGTGAATGTAGGTAAATTCCGATTCACAGGGAATGAAATAATAAGACACACACACACAATTAGTAGAAAAGAGTGTTCTTTATTAAAACACGTTGTTACAACTCGAGGACCCGACAGAGACTGACTTGAATATATTATGTGACTGCTACCGACTTCTTATCTCTTGATAACTTGGAGCTGAATAGGCAGGATGTGCAACTGCACGTGGAAGGTCAGCGCAAGGGGTGTTACATTACTCCTGCACGCTGAAGTTCAATGACACCCTGATCATTGGCTTGGCGGATAGGTTGATTTTGGATCACTCTGCGATTATTCCTCATTTTACGTATCATATATATCGCCAAACTTACAATAATCAATATCCCGATAATGATGCTGGTTATTGACAGATGAAACTCAATTCTCGAAGATTGTAATTTAGGCATACTTAGTGTTGGAACTGTTAATGTGTCAAGGACTCAAAATTGATTTGATCGTCTTTAATAATCATAGGTAAAATTAAATCTGACTGTTTTATTTCTCCCAAATTTTTGTCGAGTATATGTTCTTCTACTTGCAGATCGCTTTCTTCGATCAAACGGGGATGCTTAATTATGATATTACTATGCGTAATGGTTGCTTGATAGTTACTGGATATCAACGTTAAATTATCAAACAAAGGATATGCTAGAAGTAAAGGCATATTTATTTGAATGAATGTTGCTTCAATTTCTCTCGTGACGATTTTCTGACACAAATAACTCCGCTTGTAAATTTCTTGGCAATTTTGAGCCGATAGTTTGATTAAAGGTTCAATTAGGCTCCATGGCAAAGCGACGATTTCCGTTTGGTTATTATCATTGATGATAGAAAGTCTTTGAAATAGGGAGAATTCGATGGGGTTTACGATAGGAATGTTGAGTGTGTAAATAATGAGGTCATGGATACATACGATTGAACGAAGCGAAAATCTAACAGATTATATTAGTGCATTATTAACTAACTATCTTTTCGAGAAAGTTCCTAATAGGTGAGTAAGTATATCGGAAATTTGTTTATAACTCAGTACTTCTACATCAAACCTTTTTTTATCTGAAAAAAATAAATGAACGCTTTATTTTTCCGAAAAAATCTAAAAAATTTTTTTCTGTATTGTAAGATTTATGAGCGCTTAGAAAAAAAAGTTTAGTTGTTTTTCTCATCGATCCATGGCTTTGGAAATATTCCATAAATTTTTATTAATAACTTCAGTGTTGCTATTCATGTTTATCGTAGTGCTCTTCGCTACTATGAGCAGGAGTATCATGATCAGTCCGCTCTTCATTTTCCTGTAAAAAGGAAGAAACTTTTGTTATCCTTTTTGCATCTCTTAGGTTATAACGATGCGGTTGCCCGTGTATATAGCAATCTAAAGAGGGATCCTGTTGTTTTTCTACAAGGAGTTTCTAATATCGCGGCGCGGTCTTATCACGTTGCTATTGGTGAGTTTTAATAAACATTTCTTTATCTTCTAATGTTTTATCCGAATCGACCGGCAAATTTTGATTTTCGCATTGTTTTTGATAGAGTTTCTCGTAAAAAGGTAAAATTTCATTTTTTCGAAGTTCGTTATATCTTTCGATCGTATCTGCATTTGGGTCAATGACATGTTTATGAAGGTCTTCGTACGGCCCGTATAAAAGTGTGAATGGCGCATAATTTGTTGTTGAGTGAATGCTTTGATTGTAGATCAATATTGCGGTAGTTATATGGCTTTTCGTAGTCTCTCGTGGGTTTTGATCGATTAGTATGCCTAATTTTTCTTTTAGAGTTGAATGAAGTCGCTTTATGGGTCCGTTGGAGGTGTGTCTGTTGATGGTGGTTTGATGATATTCGATTTTGTGTAATCGGCAAAATTCCTTGAATACTGTAGAGTTGAACTCGCTTCCACTAGTAATTTTATCTGGGAAGATGTGATGTGAAACAAAACGTCTTAATTTACTTATTACCGTTATTGCATTGCCACCGGGCAAATGGTAAGCTTGAGCGTATTTTGAGAATATGTCGATGATCGTGAGAAACTTTTCCTTGCTATAGTGGAATATATCTAGATGTAAGTGTTGGAGGGGCCTATTCGCTATTATAGGCCCATGCGTCTCTGTGATATAAGGCCTTCTCGTATTTGTGCTCTAAGCAGATTTCGCATTGGTTGATGTAATTTTGAATCATCCTCTCCATATTGGGCGTGTATAATTTCCTTTTGAAATGCGCTACCGTTTCTCTGATTCCATTGTGAGTCTTATTAGGTATCTTTCTAACTCCTTTAAGAATTTTTCGTTAAAATGTTCTTTCAATATTCTATAAGCAATCATTTCTAGTTCTTCGGTTACAAAATAAATTCCAAACTGTTTATTCGGTTTTAAATTTTCGTTGAAAAATTTAAGTAGGTGCGCTTCTGCATAGTTTTTGTTTATTTTTATCATAAATTGAATTTTTAATTTATCATTTGTTGTTTTGACTTGGTAATCGTTTCCCTTTTTGACTATTATGCTATTGTTAAATGCGTGTATATTTTTATCTGACACAGGTAGTGAAAATACTGGGTTTTGTTCGGCTGTATGAATCGTTACGTCTTCTTCGTCCTCGAACGTTTGAGTCAGCTCTTGGTTGTTGAGAGGGGTGATATCGGACGCTTGTGGGACCATAGAAAGAGAGTCCTCTTCTTTTTCTTGATTGTTTATCTCGATTCTGCTTAAAGCGTCAGCTACTTTATTCTCAAATCCTTTCTTGTATTTAATTTCATAATTATGCTCTTCCAATTTCAGTCTCCAACGAATTAATCTAGTGTTCGGTGTTTTCAAGGACCAGAGCCAAGCGAGAGGCTTATGGTCTGTTTCGATAATAAATTTTCGTCCATAAACATAGATATCGGCACGCTTCGCCAATTTCTAATAGTTCTTACTCTATAGTAGAGTAGTTCTGTTCTGCAGAGTTTACATTCCTCGAAAAGTTGGATATTGGATGTTGCTCTTCGGATAAAACTACCCCAATAGCTGTGTTTGATGCCTCAGAATTTATGTGGAATACTTTGTCTAAATCTGGATATCTTAATACAGGTGCATTAGCAATGAGTTCCTTAAGTTTGTTGAAAGCTTCAATAAATTTTTCATTTTTATAATCTACCTTTGGTCTTTTCTGTATCGGAGAGTCGTTTGGAAATTTTTGCGTAATTTCTGATGAATTTCCTGTAAAAGCCAGTAGTCCTAAATATGTTTTTTGTTTAATAAGAAAATCGTTCGTGAAGATTAATTCAGGTAGTAAATAAACGGACTCTAACGAACTAATGTGTTTTCGACCTTTATTTCGCCGACGTTTCGGGAGTTTTATTTATTACTCCCCTCTTCAGGGCTACAAAGTAATTCAACAAATCGTTAAATAATGGACAAATTGTAAACTATTTACAAAAATTTATAAATAATAGAATACCATTAATTAAGGTTTCGTCTCATAGGAGTTCGTCAAAGTATTTAAAGAAATTAACAAAGTAGAAGTGGCTAAAAGAAGGCCAATCTGTGAAAAAATGTACGGGTATTGAATTTAGTTAAAGTCTGTTGAAAATTGAAAAAAATTTTTAATGTATGTGCAATTGTACTTACGCCAGACTCTGTCTTTTCCGTTCATCATTGTTCCGCTACTTATAATCTGAATTAATCAGCGTGCAGAACAATACTGAAGGGAAACCGCAAAAGTCTGACGAGATAAAGGAATTATTGACAGTGCGGAAGGTGGGGGAAGAGGAGAGAGTAGAGAGAGAAAGTAAGAAGGAAAACTATGGAAACGAATATCATCAAATAAAATTTGAAATTGAATAAACGGAAAATTATAAGCAATTAGTTAGCCATTGCAAAATTGTTTTATAATATCTATTGTTTTCTTATATGAGTTTTTGAGGAAATTTAGATCTTGAATGCAGTTGAGAGTATTGTCGTGGTAGTAAATATTAAGCATTTCTGAAAACGAACGTTTATAAAAATTCTTCTCTGTATCTAAAATGTTCACTTTATCAAAGTCGATTTTGTGACCCGTATTTTCTATATGTGTCGCTAAAGCAGATTTTTCCGAGCATTGTTAGATTTAGATACAGAGAAGAATTTTTATAAACGTTCGTTTTCAGAAATGCTTAATATTTACTACCACGACAATACTCTCAACTGCATTCAAGATCTAAATTTCCTCAAAAACTCATATAAGAAAACAATAGATATTATAAAACAATTTTGCAATGGCTAACTAATTGCTTATAATTTTCCGTTTATTCAATTTCAAATTTTATTTGATGAGATCGTTTCCATAGTTTTCCTTCTTACTTTCTCTCTCTACTCTCTCCTCTCCCCCCACCTTCCGCACTGTCAATAATTCCTTTATCTCGTCAGACTTTTGCGGTTTCCCTTCAGTATTGTTCTGCACGCTGATTAATTCAGATTATAAGTAGCGGAACAATGATGAACGGAAAAGACAGAGTCTGGCGTAAGTACAATTGCACATACATTAAAAAATTTTTTCAATTTTCAACAGACTTTAACTAAATTCAATACCCGTACATTTTTTCACAGATTGGCCTTCTTTTAGCCACTTCTACTTTGTTAATTTCTTTAAATACTTTGACGAACTCCTATGAGACGAAACCTTAATTAATGGTATTCTATTATTTATAAATTTTTGTAAATAGTTTACAATTTGTCCATTATTTAACGATTTGTTGAATTACTTTGTAGCCCTGAAGAGGGGAGTAATAAATAAAACTCCCGAAACGTCGGCGAAATAAAGGTCGAAAACACATTAGTTCGTTAGAGTCCGTTTATTTACTACCTGAACTAAATATGTTTTGTCTCATACCCTGTAGAAACTGCGACGCGCATGCGCGTTTCTCTAATTTTCGGCCCGGCTGGCGGCGCTAGTCGGCAGAAAATTAGAAACGTGCATAAGTCTCGCAGTTTTAGGAGTGAGGTTATGTGGCACTTGAGACCCTGAGATCAGGGTGAAAAGACAATAATATACTTTCCTCCAGGGAATACATGAGAAAAAATAGCATATGCAACACGGGAGGGAAGTAGAACATCTCAACCCGCGTGTTTACCGCCCTCGCCTTCGGCTCGGGCGTTAATATTACACGCGGGTTGGGATGTCTTACTTCCCTCCCTTGGTACGTAATGTACTATTTACTTCTGTTTGCGTTTTCGGTATGGGGTACTTTACTATTGCATTAATTTTATCCGGATTAGGCTTAATTCCTTCCGGGGTAAAAACGGTACTTCCTTCCTCAAGAACTCGCTCTTATTTAGCTGTATTTTTAATCCATGTTCTCTGTCTTCGTCAAGAACAAGTTTTATGTGTTGAAGGTGTTCTTGAAGTGATTTTGAAAAGATTACGATGTCATCCATGTATACAAATAGAACTTATGAAGGTATGTCATTAAAATTTTGTCCATCATGCGTTGAAATACTGCTGGTGCGTTTTTCAAACCAAATGGCATTCTGGTGTATTCATAGTGGCCATTTTCGACGGTAAAAGCAGTCTTTTTGATGGAATCTTTCTCTACTGGGATTTGGTGGAAGCCTTGAGCTAGATCTAGTGTCGAAAAATACGAACATTTTTCTAGGTTTTCTAAAATTTCATCCATACGAGGAAGCGGATACTTGTCCTCGATAGTTTTGTCGTTCAGCTTTCTGTAGTCGTTCACCATCCGCCATTTCTTTTTTTCACTAGCGTCTGGCTTTTTCCGTACTATCCATACGGGTGACGAATAAGGCGAATCGCTTAGGCAAATTATTCCATCTTTAAGTAATATTTTTACTTGATTTTGAATTTCTTTTTTCAAAGCGTATGGATATCGAAAATTTTTTACGTAGATGGGATCTTTATCTTTTGTTTTAATAAGGTGACTAACTGCTGTCGTAGCTGATATTTTTTCTTCTTCGTTGTAAAAGCAGTCACTGTACTTGTGGCATAGTGATGTAACCTTATCCTTCTCCTCGCTGTTCATATGGCTCGTTCTCATCTGAGTAGTCGACTCCTGATGATGATTCATCTTCATGCCTTTGTTTTTGCTTGGAATATTCTTTAAGTTATTAATCTCGAACTTACTCGTACTAAATATTTGATTTTTATAATCGATATTTGCTTCTAAATTTTGAAGATCCTTGTGGCCAATCAAGCAATCATAAGTCAGGGTGCGAGTGGAAACGTTATTGGCATTTCGTCGCCTAATTCTTGTAGAATAGGAAAGGTTAATGCATGTGTTCCTTTAGTGATTTTCTGTAGAGATGAGATTTCGAAATTGTCTGAAAAAATGTAGTTCGGAAACAGTTTATATGCTATACTCGGGTTCATAATTGAAGACGATGCTCCAGAATCTATTAAAATTTTCAACGGCGGGTTGAGCGTGGTTATCTGCGGCAACTCTGATGAATTTCCGATGTTATTAAGATTTATTATTGTCTCTTCCGATGTATTGGGATCCAACTGAAAATTTTCAGTATTATCAATTTCAGCAGTTTCATCTACTAGATTTTGAGGCTGTTCATCTTGGCATTCATATTATTGTTCTACGAAATTTTGTTGAACTTCTTGATGATGAAGTTCTTCTGAGACAAAGTTCGGAGGTCCTGTATTTCTAAAAACGTTGTTAGTTCTAGGCACAGAGTTATTTTGCACATTATTGGGTCTATTAGTTTGGTTACCACTTGGTCGGTTGGCATTTCGTATGCTTATAGACATTGGCGTTGGTCGGTAATTTTGACGCGTTTCTCGATTATTATTGTTATTATTTTTCCTAAAACTGTTGCCAAAATTGTTGTTTCCAAAGTTGTTGTTTCCAAGGTTGTTTCCAAAATTAGTCAATGCAGGTCTAAATGGGGTTTGCGCTATGGCGGGTCGCGGTTGAAATAAAATTGCAGATTTTGAGGTATTCGGCGTATAGAATAAATTCGTTTTCGGTTTACTTTCGCTTCGCCTCATATACGAAAGAAAATTAGCTTGCTGCTCATGATTATCGTGTCTCCTACATTTATTTAAACAATCTTCAATATCGTTAATTCAAAGTATGTTATGAATAAATGGTATGGTTCTTTTATTCCGTTAATATAAGTGTTTTTAGCGACGTTTTCATAAAATGAAATTTTCATATTAACTAACTGTCTGTCTTTATTATTTAACTGAATATGTTCCTTTAATCTATTTAATCGTAATTTTATTTTATTTGCGTAATTTTCAAACGATTGAGTCGTTTTTTGGTAACAAACACTTCTGAACTCGCATCACTATATCGGTTGATTAAAACTCTCTTACATTCGGTCCAGCCTTCCGGGTCATTTACTATTACTAAATCTAAAGCTTCACCGCGTAATTTCGATTTTATAAGTGCGTACAGAGATTCATTGACAAGTGGATCTGCTGTATATAACATTTGGACGAATTTGTCATATTGTTGAATAAAATGCGATAAAAGTCTAGTACCATCTTCGTACGTAGGAATAGCTTTGAGCCAAATACATGAGCGTAGTTTAAATTGCTCTGCTGTTATCTGAGCAGCTTGATCTTGATTTGGATTCGCCATTATATAATTTATTCTATTTATTCTCTCGCAACGTTTAAGATCAATCGTATGAAAGGTTGAAAGGTTGAAGGGATAAAGCAAATTCCAAAGACGTACAGATACTTTGCTTGTTTTGTACTGTGATGATGATGGATCGTGGACTAGAGGTTCAAAAATAAAAAAGGCGTTTCGTGTGGAGAATAGGGCTGCTTTATTAAAAGCGCCGTTGTGCTCGCGGCTTACAGTGCGTTGCTGCTGTCTCTCTTGGCCGTCGCGCTTGAACTGACGCCGACCGGCGTCGAGAAGTGCCGTCGGCGTGCCTTGGTAGTTGGGGGGGGGCGCTAGAGAGGCGCGTGGCGGGTGCTGACTGGCGGCGCGCCTGCTCGAGGCGAACATTGCCTTATAAGGTGCGATGACGTCAGCGTCTCGCAAGTTCGAGGCCTTGGATCGCCAACATTCCGCCCACCTTCACCAGATTGGCGAACGGTTCTCAATCCCTTGGTTGGAGGCGAACAACTGTGGCGATGGGGCGACGCAGCGTAATGGTGGCTCCCTGGATGGATGGCGGTGACACGGGCGAGAGGCCACTTAGCTGGCAGTGTAAGCTCACTCCTTATGAGCACTAGATCGCCCAATGCCACAGGATTCTGTTGTTGCCTCCCCTTCTGGCGTGATTGAAGGGAAGTCAAGTATTCGGATGACCACCTTGACCAGAAATGCTGAGTGAGCTGGCTGATCAGAAGCCAGCGCTTTCCAGCTGGGACGTTGACGTTGTTGACATCCTCCTCCGGCACTAAAAATGATGAGCGTTGTATCAGAAAGTGGGAAGGGGACAAAAATTCAAGGTCAGAAGGCTCATCGGTAGAGCAGTTAATGGTCTGGAGTTAAGACAGGCTTCAATGCGGCACATAAGTGTAGCAAGTTCTGAGAAAGTGAGAACTTGATCTCCAATGACTCGACGCATGTGATGTTTTGCGGATTTAACTGCAGCCTCCCAAACCCCACCAAAGTGAGGCGCAATGGGGGGATTGAAAATCCATGAAGTTCCTTCTTTCGCGAATGATCTAACGATTTGCGATGAAAACGATGAAGATGCTATGAGCATCTGTTTTAGTTGAGCATCTGCACCTATGAAGTTTGTACCTTGGTCAGAGTATAAGGTTTTGCAATGACCTCTACGAGCGGTAAATCGATGGAAGGCAGCGATAAAGGCTTCACTGGAGTAGTCCTCGTCTACCTCGATATGTACGGCTTTAGTAGCCATACAGACAAAGATCGCAATATATCCTTTCATTGTACCCTTTCCTCGAGTTTTAGTAAGACGAACGTTGATAGCGCCGGCGTAATCAACATCTGCACGCTCAAAAGGCGAAGAGGGGCACACTCGAGCATTGGGCAAGTCACCCATCAATTGAGTGGGCACTCGAGCGGCGTGACGGGTGCAAGTAATGCAAGACCTATCGACTTTCTTGACCTCAGTTCGTCCTTTTACTATACAATGCTGACGCCGGAGAGTGGCAAGTGTTAGCTGAACACCACCATGAAGGGTACGATGATGAGCATCCCGAATTAGCAAAATGGTAAAATGACAATCAGCTGGTAAAATAAGATGATGCTTAACATCTTCTTCGAGATGAGAGTGAGAAAGGCGACCGCCCACCCTGAGTAAGTGATTTTGTATCATGGCATTGTGAGCACGGAGTGTGATGGCTTAGTAGGGATTGAAGAACAGTGATAAAACTAACAACCGAACTTGAAGTCTCCTTATCTTCCGTTTTCGAGTGGATTCGGAAGATGAACCTAAAGCAGTACGAAGCCATTCGTAACAACTTATCTAGTGACGAATATTTGTTTATAAGACTCCATACTTCTGGAGTATTCTCGACAGAAGCTGGAATGCTCTTACTAGCGACTAGAGTGTGACTAGGTTGAAGATTCAAACAATTAACGGTAAAATTGAGTTCGTCATGAGACCTCGACCATGGTTCATGGCTATCAGAAAGCCAAACGGGCCTGATGCCACAATGCTTTAGGTAACAGAGTATGAATTTCCGAACACCTATTTGCTACAAAAACACCCCATCTTGATGGGTGATCTTTGAGCCAAAAGAGCACATTCGCAGAATCTGACCAAAGATGAGTACTCTCCACCTTTAAGGGGAATGACTCGATGAGTGTGTGAGTCAGTCGTACAAGTAACAAAGCAGTACAAAGTTCTAAGCGAGGGATGCTTAGCGTTTTAAGTGGTGCGACTCTTGTTTTTGCCACTTGAAGGGAGAACACTTTGGTTTTGAACTAAGCGCAGATATATGACTGCACCGTATGCAAATTTGGATGCATCTGCGAATCCATGAACTTCAAGAAGTTCGCAAAGCTGTGTGTATCCACTCCAACGAGGGATCTTGATGTGAATAACAAAATGAAGATCTTGCAACCATGACTGCCACCGATTGGAGATGTCGAGAGGAAGTTCTTTGTCCCAACTAACCTTAAGGAACCACAAAGATTGCATGATGATCTTAGCGGTAATCACTACAGGGGCCAACCATCCCATTGGATCGAAGATTCGAGCGATTCTTGAAAGAATGGTGCGTTTTGTAAAGGGCGAGTTAGAAGGAGCATCTTTGATATGAAAACTAAAGAAGTCTGTGTTAGGTTGCCAATCTATACCTAGAATTGGTACAGATATTTCGGAGGCAAATAAAGCGATTGAATCTCCAACTAACATATTAGAAGGTAGAGAAGAGAGTACTTAAGCGTTATTTGAAGTCCACTTACTGAGATTAAGATGACCTTGTTTAAATAGTTGAATTAACTCGTCCTTCTTAAGTAAAGCTTCTTCTAACGAATGTGCACCAGATAGCACATTATCAGAATACATTTCTTAGCGAACAGCTTCAGCTGCGATCGGATAAGTTTTTCCATAATCTTCGGCTAGTCTGAAGAGTGTGAGTATGGCTAGAAACGGCAAACAGGCCAATCCATATGTCACTGTGGTTAGTCGATAAACTTTAATGGATTCACTCTTGTTAAAACGCCATAAGATCGACTGAAAAGGTTGATCACATTGTTCGACACCAATTTGTCTGAACATTTTTTCCACGTCAGCTGAAAGTGCGATCTTATACCTACACCAGGCACAGATCACAGCGACGGGATTCTGAAGAAGATTGGGGCCAACGTGTGGAAGATCGTTGACCGAGACACCTGTTTTGGTTTTACTCGAACCATTAAATACAGTACGTAATTTCGTAGTCGTACTGATTTGCTTCCACACACCATGATGTGGTAAGAAGGCTTGGCTTTTGTTAGACAACGAATCGAAATTCGAGGAGAGTGATATATGACCTAGGTCAATGTACTCTTTCATAAACTCTGTATAGGCTATTTTGAGTTTCTCATCCTTAGCGAAGTTTGCTTCGAGACGAGTGAGTGCGCATAATGCGGCAGAATAAGAGCTTTCGAGATGAGCAGACATCAACTGATCTCGACTTTTCCAGGGTAGACTTACTATATATTGCCCTGTTTTATCTTGACGAGTTGTGTTTTGATAGAAATCCTCGCATGCTTGTTCATCAGGCGAGTAAGATTTTTTGACGATAGATATTTCCTCCGCCCTCCAAAAATCTTGTAGGAGCTCCAAGAGTTTGGCTTCATGCTCGCATTTGTTTGAGCAATGAAGAGATACAAAATTTGGCCCGCTTTCTGGGGTTGACGAGAAGAGATTGCCAGTAAGGAGCCAACCGAATTTAGAGCTTAGAGCCATCGGTTGAAGACTTTGATCCTTAACTATTTGGCCTTGAATGATTTGTGCATAAGCACTAGCACCGAGAAGAATATCGATGTGTGAGGGTTCGAAATACATGGGGTCTGCTAGCTGCAGCCCTCTCAAGTATTCGACATTAGAAATACCACCTACGACAGGGGGCTTATACGAAGATAGTCTTGGCAAGACTATAGCATCCACTTCTAGAGAATAAGTTGGATCAAAATGAGGTTGTATAGTAAGACAAGCTACCTTCGAAGATACGGCAGCTGTCTTTTCACCTATACCTTGAATGTGCGTGTGACTGGTTCTACAATTTAGAGACAATAAGTTACACAAGGCTTGTATAACAAGTGAGATTTGAGATCCAGGATCGATCAGCGCACGAACTTGAATTTTGGTTCCGTTAGGACCAAGGGCGTTAACCCTAGCCGTAGCTAAAAGTACTCCTATACATTTAGTACTTACTCCACTCTGGTGGCAGTCTGCTTGAGAAGCAGATTGATCGTCTGCTGAAAAGACGAGATTGCCACAGTTTGGGCTAAAGGCGCTTCACACTGAGTCAATCTGATCAGTCTGCGATGAACTAATTACTTGATTGCTGTCAGTGTGCACGAAAGTGTGATGCTTAGCTTTACAAAGAAAGCATCGATACGTGGAAGTACAATTTTTTATATGGTGCTTCCCAAAACAATTAAAGCAAAGATTGAAAGATTTAAGACACTCTTTTCGTTCGGGAATCGATTTATTAAGAAATTGTTCACATCGATTTATGTAATGCGGTTCATTACATAGCAAACATTTCCGATTCTGATTGTTTTTTGCGTTTTGTAGCGACGCTTGATGAGAATAAGCTGTATGAGCATTGTCATGTTCTCGCTTACGCGATTTTGAGTTGGGTGTTGGAGTTTTAGGATTATTGTTCGAAGAGGTTCTAGTAGCTTCGATGCCTCTAGAGTGAGGGTTTAACTTCGAAGAAATGCTTGAAGTTGTTCCATGGTGGGTGGATCGACACTATCACCTAGATGCTTCTCCCATTCTTTACGAGTATTTAAGTCAAGACGATTCAGCGTAAAATGAACAATTACATCACTACCTAAAGAAGCCGCTCTATTTAGAGAGGTCAGACTAGCGATGGGATTGAAGATTTCCCTATAAATCCGTTTTATTTCCGACGAAGAATCTGCCATCATGGATTTAACTGAAAAGATTTCTGAGATGTGAGAGCAAACAATGCGACGTTGATTCTCGTAATATTCGATTAAATCTGTCCATGCTCGGTCATAATTATCACCAGAAATTGGAATAGATTTAATTTTTTCAAGTGCTTCACCTGTAAGGTGAGTGCGAAGATAATGCAATTTTAGAACAGACGTTAAGTCTTCGCCACGATGTATGACTGAACGGAAGACGTCTCTAAAATTTTCCCAATCCGAGAATTTCCCCGAAAACTTTGGTAAATCTACTTTCAGTAAAGATTGAAACGAAACGTTAGTAGATTGAGTATGGCTTGGGAGCACTGGAGCAGCATTCGAGTTACAAGAGCCTTGAGAAGCGTCTCTAGTTTTAATAGCGTCTAAGAAGTCAAGAAAATCTCCTCTGCGGTTGTAGAAACTATCCTCAACCAGATCACGGAGATTAGTTGTAAAATAGGCATGGTTTTTATCAAGACCTTCAATGAGAATGAGTTTCTCGTAATTCTCACGATAAGTCGTATAATTTGCTTCAAGTCCGGCTAAACGCGACTCTGCATAACCTTTCGGCAGGTTATCTTTACCCTTAGATTTGAAATTTTTAAAGGAATTTGCAATTTTAACTTGAAGCTCCATCTGGTTAGCATGATACTCCTCCATTTTGAGATCACAATAATTGGACTAGTAACGAATTTGACTATTTAAACTTTGGTATTGAGTTAACTATCCTTACCGACTCGAGAGTAAAGAAAGAGATAGTGAGAGTTTTTACAACT
Organism: Torymus aiolomorphi; assembly: GCA_036365515.1. Classification (NCBI taxonomy): domain Eukaryota; kingdom Metazoa; phylum Arthropoda; class Insecta; order Hymenoptera; family Torymidae; genus Torymus; species Torymus aiolomorphi. Next base: position 87,370,072 of record CM070876.1, read on the forward strand.
AAGTCTTAACCTAGATTATAATACTTATGCTAGTATGAGCGTAGAGATGTGCTTGAAGATGCAACGTTGAGTGTTTCTGCCAACGTTCCCACGGTGAATCAGCTGATGATCCAGAGCATTGACTGTTCGAAGAGAAGTTACTGCAAGCGTTGTATTCAGCAATCCTTGAACGTAGTCAGCAGCTAGATCAGTAATGTATCCAGGTGTAGATCAGCAGTCGAATTTGGAAACGAGTCGATGCATCAACAGGCAGCGATAAACTGCAAGGTCAATTAACATAAGTATTTGCTAAGCCAAGAAAAATTGCATTCAATTTCCTCAAGAGTAGTTCAATATTATAAATTAAATTTATAATAAACTCAAACTCAATTAACTTGTACTAATCTCAAATAAAGCTACTCAATTTTAATTTAAGTAATTTGACTAAATAGAGATCATTAAATTGTCATTAAATGGAATAAATGTACTAGATTGACTAGAGGATAGTTGCAAAATTTAATTTAAACAAATTGGAACGATACGTGTGTCCAAGTATTAGGACGAGGCATCCGAGCGCAATCGGATCGGCGTTGAGTGCGAAGAAGCTGGACTCGTCCGAGTACAGCTTCGATCCGTTGATGCGCGCCCCCTGTGACAAATGTTGGACTCGTCCGCCTCCTAATCCTCCTGACGATGCCGAATGCGATGTCCCGGACGTAGCGCGTCCTGATAGTCGTCTTCTTGTAGACGACCCTCCTGCCTTCGTGGAAAGCTGGCTAAATGCACGGCGAGCGCCGCACAGCTTGATGCAGTGGCAGCGAGCAGGCTCCACGTGGGTAGTCCTTGACTCGATGAGTGTGAGCCCGGTAGCGTGTACGCCTCTCGCGGGTACTCCGTGGCTTGACTGTGTGGACCCCGTAGCGTGTACGCTGCACGCGGTAGTCCTTCTGTTGGTTTGTGCGAACCCGTTTAATTGTTTCTCTCAATGGCAACTTTTAATTGATCATCGTACGATCGCGCTGACTCTTGAGTGGGTTTTCCAACACGCGCTCCACTTAATTGAAGATTGCCACTTATTGCTCTTCGCTACAACAAGATGGCAGCCGATCACCGTACGAACGCGGTGATTCTAGAGCTGGCTTTACAGCGCACGCTCTTGGCAACGTCTTGGAGTAGGTAACAACGCACAGTCCAAGGCGTTTTCAGAAATGGGGAAAATAGCAATTGAAGGTGCTATTTCCCCTAGGAAGCCTTAGATTGGCTTCCGAGTGCGCGACGGCGAAACAAGTGAGAGCGAGAGACAGCAACGCACACGCGAAGTCGGCATGTGCGCACATGCGACTTTTACGGCACTCACGACCACGAACACTTTGATGCGTACCTGAAAGAAGATTAGCTATCCCTACGACACTCGAGAGTAGTCGTAGAGGATAGAGAAAGGTGTCTTCTTCGCTGTGACCATGGCGATGCTGACGATAGAAGGACCAAATGTTTTGTACTGTGATGATGATGGATCGTGGACTGGAGGTTCAAAAATAAAAAAGGCGTTTTGTGTGGAGAACAGGGCTGCTTTATTAAAAGCGCCGTTGTGCCTCGCGGCGTACAGTGTGTTGCTGCTGTCTCTCTTGGCCGTCGCGTTTGAACTGATGCCGGCCGGCGTCGAGAAGTGCCGTTGGCGTTCCTTGGTAGTTGGGGGGAGGCGGTAGAGAGGCGCGTGGCGAGTGCTGACTGGCGGCGCACCTGTTCGAGGCGAACATTGCCTTATAAGGCGCGATGATGTGAGCGCCTCGCAAGTTCGAGGCGTTGGATCGCCAACATTGATGATTTCTCGGTGAGTCAGTGCCAAGTCGGTGGGTCTCGATGTTGACGTGTAGATACTGCGACAGTGGGAAAAAATCGCCGGCTATCTCCTTGGTGATGATTCTCGTTCCGTAGTTGGAGAGGAATCTGAAGTTAGCAGTCTCGCAGTATCCTGTCCGCAGCGCCAGTTATGTGTAACGGGTGAATGTAGGTAAATTCCGATTCATAGGGAATGAGATAATAAGACAAATTCACAATTGAGGACCCGACAGAGACTGACGTGTATATATTATGTGACTGCTACCGACTTCTTTCCTCTCCTTATCTCTTGATAACTTGGAGCTGAATAGGCAGGACGTGCAACTGCACGTGGAAGGTCAGCGCAAGGGGTGTTACATTACTCGTGCGCGAGCAAGACGGGTTCTCGTGAAGCGGCGTGAACGCTCGCGCGCAAGTAAATTACTAACCTAATCCGGCGCGAATAAGTCGGCGATTGCGAGTGCTGCTATCACCTCGAAGCTAGCTTAACCCGGAGCGATAACTTAGCAACGAAGGAGCGGTGACTTCGTTGTAATTCATACCGCTTAAATGTATGATTCGCTATCGATTAATTTGTTCGTTGCATAAACAGCTTCAACTGCAAAACGACGCAGTTTTAGAATTCTGAAAGAAACATAATCGCCTTATTGTATACTTGGGTAGAAAATTATAGATTTGTAAATAGAAAATACTTAAAAAATTAGTTTTTTAAACGTATTTATTAATTGTTTCAAAAAAATTTAAGCCTTCATTAAAGTTCTTTGTAGAGAGTTCGATGGATGTTGAGAGAAAGATTGTTTAAAGGAAAAAAAACAACTTTTATTGACGTTTTCTAGCAGAAATAAAGAAAAAAGTAAAAGAGCTGCTACAGCCGAGTTTTCAGAATTACAATTCGAAATTCTGGTATCACCCGATTCTCTTGCTTTTATAAAACTAGCATATAAGCTCGAAGTTGACCAAGAAGTTGAGTTCTCATGTTAACTGTCATCTTCGTAGCAGCAGTCTGCACAAAGATTTTTATAAAATACGCTTTCGCATCCATATTCTCTGAAGTCACCTGATCCTCTAAACTTTACAAAACGTGAAGCTCAAAGTTAGCCAAGAAGTTAAGCTCACATGTCAACTACCATTTCGGCCGCAGCTGGTACAAAGTTTTTTCACAAAATAGTCTTTTACATCCATTTGCTCTGGTGTTTTTATCAAATGTTTTACCAAAGCTCTTAACATAGGCGTATGGTGATAATAAGTCAAACCTGAAAATTCTTTATGAACAAGCATTGCCGCTTGTTTTTTTGATGGTTGATAAAGGAGGACATATATATGCATGATTGTTTTTGAAAAGAATTATATATGTATAATTCTATTTCCTCACTACTACAGATTAACTCACTTTTGTAAATCTTGTTATGAATATATCTAGAGACTCTTAGATTTGAATTTTAATCAAACATTTAATGAAAACAAACATTTTGTATTTTCGTAACTGACAACTTGAAACTTTGACATTATCATTACCTTCATACATGTATTTCACTTCTGCAACATCCGCATTTTATAGTCACAAATCATTTATTTTTATAGAATCAATGTAGGTAAATGTTTATTAAAACTGGTAATAATCTTGAAAATAGTGAATCGTAAAAGCCACTATTTAATCAAAAATAAGTAATTTTTGTTCTGAGCAAGCGCACGTTCCTCAGTAAAAATGACATGTACTTTAACATTCTTACCATCAACATTCTAAACCACCGAACACTAATTTCTATAAACATAACTTTTTTATAAATCGCAGTTCTTTCTATCAATTCAGATATAATTGTGAATTCTAGTATAGTTAAATAAGTTCAACCTTCTTTAAGAAACTCTTGAACATTGTAACCACAAACATAACTTAAAAATTTTATTACTGTCCTTGGTCAACACTTTAAAAAGCAACGAAGTACTACCTCCCATATACACTGAACCCTCGTAACTTTTATCATTATCGTTAGCTATTCTTGATATTTCATTGTTCTTGACATTTCACAGTTTGTTATTTAAGAGTTCCTGACACCATGGACAATGGACATTCTAGAAAATTTTGATACTTACGTTGTATGCACTTTATTTCTGCTACCAGTTGCATTAAAAAGTGTAATACAGGCATTTGTATGATTTGTATGTATGGCAGCTGATAGTTTTACAGCCCCAAACCTTTCAATTTTGGTATTTTGTTATATAATAATGAGTTTTCATATCCAATTACTGTCAAAAATAAAATCCTTGTATAAATTTGTATAAAATATAATCTAATCTTGAAATTGTAACACTTCATTTTCAGGATCCTTTTTAAGTTACTGTTATGAATATTCTCACAAAATGATTTGGCAGTGTTTTTGAGAAAATGTAGTTGTTAACATTTCAGGTTCATTCTATAACTTTAAAAATGTAATGAGAAAATTCTTGCAAAATTTAATGGCACTATTACTTAAGAAATACATGTAGTTAAGATTTCAGATTCATCCTATCACAGAAGTCTTGCCATTGATCCTTTGCTATTTTGCTTTTGTTGAAACTCGATTCCTAATTAACATCTACACTTTTTTCTCACTAATAGCTGCATTAAAAAAAAAAAATTAGCACAAAGGGTTTGTCTACATATATATATATATATATATATTATATGTTTCACCTAACCCCTTTATGGAGCCCATCCCTGATATTAGTACGTACGCCCAGAGTTCCCGTATACAAGTGACTAAAGAAATAATCCCTTTCTCCCGAGCTCCATAAAAGGATTCGGGCTCTCCATAAAGCTATCTATCTTTAAAAAAGGGCTCCATAAACATAGTTGACGAGATGTATTATATATATACATATATATATATATATATATATATATATATATATATACATTGTAACGGGATGGCTAGTGGAGGAAAATCCCAACAAGCCACAGGCCAGCGATACCCTAGAACACGGTGCTGCGGGTGTCAGACTAAAATGACTTGCCCGGGGATCTGCTCCTGGAATCCCGAAAACAACGCGAAGATCGCAGACGAACTTCGCTTTCCTACGAATTGGATCGCTGAGTGAAAAGCGCGCGCTCGAAGAGTAAAGCGCGCGGTCGCTATGCTCAGATATGAAAACGACCGGCGGAGTCGTTTTCCTGCGGCGGTATCCGAGAGAAGGACAGGTTGTAATGATCAACGCGACGAGTAACTAGATATCACAGTATATTAAAACCAATAAGAATTACATGCGCAACGCACGTGCTTATTAAAACAAACTGTTAGTTCGCGCGCGACAGTTAATATTCAAACGCGCTAACAATACGGCGCGCGGCGAAGCTGCTAATCTCGCGCGCGGTGTTAAAGTACGGCGGGGTGACACACACCCGCACGTACACGGTACATAAAGCTTGCACGGGGCGATTTCCGTGCGAGCCTTTACAATAAACTCTCTGCGAGAGGAGAGTAGAAAACTTACGTTAGGAAGGAGCAGCCGGTGCACTCGGCTCTCTCTCGCTCTCTGTCGCTCGCACAGCAGTTGCGCTCTCTTTCTCTCTCTTACTCGCTGTATTGCGTCGGCAGGCGGGCTGGCTGCGGCCTCCTCGCTCGCTGTCTCGTGTGGCTCACGCGGCTCGGGAACGCTCTCTCTCTCTCTGTCTCTCTTTGACATGCATACACTCTGCTCAGCGCCTCCACTACACTCCCGGTAACTGTGAAAAGCTAGGACGGCGCGGACGTGGTAACTTTTGAGAGACACGCTGGAGAGAAGTTCTCGGCACGATGGCAGACACGAAAATGGCTGCTGTGACTCGCATAAAGCCGTAGCAGCTTTGCGGGTACGCGACGGGCATATTACGCGTCGCGAGACCATTCTAATCCGGTCAGAATGCTCGCGCCCCCAGTGAGCATGCCTGCTCGGCTCGGGTAATTCGAACTCGAATTACCTACCTCACGCACGCGTTATACCTCCCCGCCAGACGCTGCTTAGGGGACCTGTGAGCAGCTCTGCCATCTATGGCCGTCGTCGTACCTATACGTAGAGTGGTAAGGCTTTAGTAAAAGGAGGTTCGAAAAGGGAATTAGGAAGAATTGGAGTCACTGGAATTTTTTTTTTTTTAATTTTATTAAAAAAAACATAAAAAAAACTCTTCTGGGCTTAACCCTCTTCAGCTGGCCCGGGACTAAGTCCGGCGCCCCTTGTGGCGAGCTTGGTTGGAGCAGTGCTTCGACTTCTTTACCCCAAGCTCGCCACACATGAAGCACCGGGGAAGCGCCTGTGCATCTAACGCCTCTCGGGCCGCCTGCTCTTCTTCGAGCGCCCTTTGGAGGCGCTCCTCTTCTCGTAGGAGACGACGCTGGGCCTCTTCTTTGGCCCGACGCACCGTCTCCTCCGCCTTTTCTCTGGCTTGCCTGGCCTCTTCCATGCGCTCCTGTGTACGTGCCAGACGAGCCTCCTCCTCCTTCTGCAAGGTGGTGCGGCGCAGCCTGGCGGCCGTGGCCTCTGCGGCGGCCGCGAGCTCTTCACGCCGGCCTTGGGCCATCCCCACCCATTTGCCGGCTTGCTGCTCGCCGGCCTTACCGTGGCACTGGAGAAAACCATCCAGTGCGGCCAGGGCAGCGTCCTCCGCAGCACGCGAGGACTTGCTGAGGCGCCGCGCCTCCTCTAGAGCCTGTTCCACCGGGACCTAGGCCGCACCGATTTCATCGGTCGGTGCTCCCTTTGGGGACTGGGTCGGAGCATCTTCTTTTTTTTCCTTTTGCGGCCCGAGCCCCGGCGGCGTCAACTTCCGGCGCACAATGATGGGCTCGGGCCGCCTCCTCTTCGGGAACTCGGCCAGCACCAGTCGTCTCGGCTGGTGCCTCTTCTTGAGGCCGGGTCCCGCTCTCCTTCCGCTGCTCCTTCGGGGGATGAGGTCGTTGGAGCGGGGACGGACCGGCACCTGTGTCGGCCGGCCTTGAAGGTCCCCTTCTGAGCTCCGGTGCCTCTATCTCCTCAATCACTAGGATGGAGGGTTCTTCCACTGGTGAAGGTTTCAGCGTCACCGTATCTATCCCCTCCACCACCTGCTCCAGGAAGTCGATGACGGCGGGGTCAGGTTGACACTGGATTAATCCAGCGATCACCCGCTTCGCCCTCTCCGCTACCTCTGGAGTCAGGCCTGGCATGTCCTCAACAGGAAAATTGATCCCGGAAAGAGGTGAGTATGAGGATCGGAAAACAAGGACGAACACGGGTTAGTACGGACGGCACAATTCTTGGACGGCACAGTTAGCGCTTTTTGGACGCTCGGGTTCGACGGGGGCTAATTGGCCCGACAGCAGTAGGTGCAGGCTTCTTCTTCGAGCCCTTTGGCCTCCCTGGGTCTCGCTTGGACTCTGTTGGACCGACCACACGCGTAGGTCGGCCGTTGCTCGCACGCTTTCCTGGCCTAACTAATAGCGCGGTCTTACGAGATGGACCGCGCCTCTTAGCCGTCGCCCGAGGCTCTACATTCCCCTGGCTAACGCTGTTGCCCGCTGGCACGTTACGTTCGGCTGAAGAGTCCCTCGGTGGTAGCGACTGGGCTACTTCTTGACTACTTTTGTCCAGGTAGTCCTTGGGCTCTTCTGCGGAGACGTATCGCTTGAGTTGCTGAGCTTGGACGGGACGTATCGTTCGACCATCCTCACCTTGGATCTCATAGGTGTTTTCGCCTAGAATATTCACAATCGTGTAGGGCCCCGCGTACTTCGGGGCTAATTTGGCAGAAATCCCCTCAGCTGCTGGGGATAGTACCTTATTCTTTCTCCATACACGATCGCCTATACAGAATTCTGGAGGTCGACGATGAGCGTCATAATATTTGGCTTGTCTTGCCTGCTCCGCTTGCGCGTCGGCCGCCGCCCGAACATGCAATTCGTGGAGCTTGTCCATGCGCGCTACCCAATTATTTATCGCCTCTTGCTGCCCTTGCTCTTCGGCTAATCTGTCTTCCTCCCGCCTTAGTGTCTCCGGTGGATCAGGCTGTCGGCCGTAAATGAGCATGGCAGGACTTATCTTAGTAGAGCTGTGTTCTTCCATATTATACGCGAACGCCAGCTCGTTGAGATGCTCATCCCAGGACCGGTGATTCTCCTCAGTGTAAGACATGATCATGGTTTTCACCGTTCGGTTCACACGCTCGACGGGATTGGCTTGAGGGTGATATGGTGGTGTAAACGTGTGTTGCACGTTTCTCTCCTTTAAATATGCCTCCAAGGGTGCATTATTAAATTCAGTCCCATTATCGGAGAGAAACACCTCGGGGATTCCGAACCGCAGACATACTCGTTCGTTGAGCCCTTTTATCACCGATTTGCCATCTGCCCTTTTTATCGGAATTACTTCGTTCCAGCGTGTGAACAGCTCCTGGAAGATGAGAATGCATTCGTGGCCGTCTTAGGTTTTATGGAGGGGTCCCATAATGTCACCGGCCATGATTTGCCATGGACGTTCTGTAATGTGACGTCCCATGAATCCTTCTGGAGCATGCTCTTCGACTTCGCACTGCTGGCAAATTTGGTACTGGTTCACGTATCTGGCCACATCTCGGGACATGTGTGGCCAATAATACTTCCGCCTTACTCGCTCTAGAGTTTTGTCGCGGCCCAAGTGCCCAGCAGTTGGAAAGTCATGGTATTCTCTCAGTACTTCGCGTCGCTTTTCGTGAGGGACTGCTAACTTCCATGCATCGTCGTCGCCGAGAGATTGGTCTATGACTTCATTAGGGTTGTACTTGTACAGTCTCCTCACCGCCAGCATGAACGTGGGGAAATCTTGCGGCTTCTGTTGAACCTCTTTCACGCTCTTGAGGTACCAGTGGTCGTTTGTATATCCTTGAAAGGGCATCTGGGACATTGTTCAATGTGCTCTTTCGTTGTTCGACCGTGAAACTATGGTTCTGCAGCTTCAAAGCCCACCTAGCTAACCTGCCGGTCGGGTTTTGGAGATCACGGAGCCACTTCAAGCTGCTATGCTCCGTGATAACCTTTAAGTCGTAGGCCTCTATATACGGACGGAACTTTTTAATTGCCCAGAGAATTGCTAGGCATTCTCGTTCCGTCACGCTATAATTCCTCTCGGCTGCGCTCAGAGTTCGACTCGCGAACTCTAGGACTCTTTCATCGCCGTCAATTATTTGGTATAGCACCGCTCCCAGACTTGTATCGCTCGCGTCAGTTTGCACCACGAACTGCGCATTAGATACCGGTCTGCGTAGAATCGGTGCAGAATCTACTAGCGCTTTTAGCTTTTGGAAGGCCTCTGCTGTGCTGTTGTCCACTCATATTTCCGATCCTTTTTCGTTAATTCGGTCAGTGGTTCAGCAATTGTGGTGAAGTTCGATAAAAACTTTCTATACCACGAGGCCATTCCTAAGAAGCGTCTTAGCTGACGGAGGTTTTTCGGTACCGGATATTCCATGATGGGCTTTATTTTCTCTGGGTCTGGCTTAAAACCATCTTTATTTACTACGACCCCGAGATATTGGACCTCATCGCGACAGAAGACGCTCTTCTCGCGATTTATTGTGAGGCCCTCGTCCTGTATCCTGTCCAGAACTCTTTTTAGAACCTCTTTATGTTCCTCGAATGTCTCTGTGACTATTATTGTATCGTCGAGATACGAGTAAGCAAAAGCTTCGATTTCGGGGCCGATGACTTTGTCAATCAGCCTCTGGAAGGACGCTCCGGCATACGATAGACCGTAGTGCATTCTCGTAGATTGGAAAAGCCCTTTGTCTGGCACGGTGAAGGCCGTAGTCTCTTTGGACTCCGGACTAAGTCGTATCTGATTGTAGGCACTGCTTAAATCCAACGTGGAGATGTATCGCGCTTTCTGCAGTTTGCGCAAGATACTTTCCATGTATGTTAACGAGTACGCGTCTGGCCTTGACGCTGCGTTCACTTTTCTGAAGTCCAGGCAGAAACGGAACTTCCCGTTGGACTTGTGTACCATTACCACTGGACTTGACCAGCCACTTGTCAAGGGTTCTATTATTCCCGCGACTAGCAGTTCCTCCACCTGTTTGTGCATCTCTTCCTCGAGTTTCTGAGATACAGGGTAGTACTTCTGATTAATGGGTCTTGTAGGTCCGACGTCTATTGCATGCTCGATCCACGAAGTACACCCTAGTGGTGCCTGGCTGTTACCGATCAGCTGAGCTACTAAGGCTTCTACCTCTTTGCGCTGTTCTTCTGTTGGGTCCGCCAACCCTATAGCTGATACGGACACGGTGTTGTTTGCGGTTATGGCGGCTACTTCTAACTTTACGCTTGCATCGTTATCCTTGAGATGCAACGTGTTATCTGTGGGGTCTAAGACGGCGCTAAACTTCTTAATGATGTCTACCCCCAAGTAGCACTCTGTATCTAGATCTGGCATTATTGCGACGCGCACTTCTTTGCACACGCCAGCCACGACCATGGGCAGATACACATAGCCAGCCACTGCTATGCTTTGCCCGTTTGCCACCCGTGCCGTTAGGCCTCTGGCTGGGATTAACTCTTTTCCACAGGCCGTAGCGAGCTCTAGGCTGATAGAATTCATCCCAGTCCATGAAGCTCCTGTATCGAAGAGTGCTTGTAGCCTGTAACCGGGTACACCTACTTGAAGCCGCCATCGCGAGCAAGTTTCCTGGTTCACTTCATTTGGTTGAATCACGGGCACTTGTTCGCTCTCCACTCCAGACGATTGGACCGAGTTACCCTCAGTCTCTGGTGAGAGATCTGGGGGCGGGTATGTTGTCGTATTTACCTGCCCCCATGGCCGTTTGCCTGTTGGTTTGCGTCAGCATTGGGCTTGTTGCCTTCCTTCTGCTCATATCCGGGTTCTATTCGGTACTCTGGTCTTTGTCGAGCTTCTACCCCCACCAGGCTGGTTCGTAATTTGCTCGCCCTCCCGCCGCCTATTTTCTCAGTTACCCTTCTTCTTAGGTTTTCTGGTTGGCCGCGGGCTAGAGTTTTGCCCTTTGTTCTCGTCGGTGCTTTTCTTTGTCAAGGCCGATAAGCATTAGGCCATGACCCGACGGAACATAGCCTCGAGGCTCTCTCGAGGCTCCGTGCTGTTGGTGCCCCATCGTCGCCCCTCTTGGATTCTGTTTTTGCCTCTGATCCGTGGGCGGCTCTGTCTTCACGTAGGCAAATTCTGGCATGTACGTGTGCTCGGGCGGTGGTGGCGAGTGATACACCTTATCTGCTGCGAGCGCTAATTCGGCTTCCCGGGCCATGTCCAGGAGCCCTCGGTAATCTGTAATTTGATTTCGCATTACCGTCTTTTGCTGTTTTGGCCGCATGTTCCGGTGCAACACGTCTAACTGTTGAGCAGTGCTATGCACCGGAACCAACTTGAGGATCATGGCTTGTAGATTTACTACGTAATCACCCGTAAGTTCATTTCTACCTTGAGTCCTCGCGTTTATTTCCGCCAGGACGTGCTGCTGATGTCCCCTGTCCCCGCCATACATGTGCGTTATGGCCTCTTTGAAATCTGGCCACGTTCGCCATGTATGGCGGCTACTCCGGTACCAGGTGGCTGGTACCCCCGTTAGACGCTCTGACAACGACGAAGTACCTCGTCGTGTGTCAGATTAGATAGAGTTCTGCATTCCTCTATTCTCGTGAGGAATAACTCAACGCTCTGCTCCTTTGAGGACCCTGAGAACTTAATGTGCCATTTTCGGACTATCTGGCCCACATCACGGTTCGTCTGCTGCGGCATATATGTATGCCCCTCAGCCGGGTCCTGGGTCGCGCCATTCCTTGTCTGGCGCTGAGAAGAATTTATGGTATTATTCCTCCCAGCCTCTATTGGGGACTGGAGACTCGGGCTGCTGCTGTTAAACTCCGCATATGTGAACGTATCTTGGAAGTTCACATGCGGTGATCCTCGTCTACGGCCCGTGTTTGTGTGTTGAACTCCCTCCAAGTGCGTACTTGACGTTGGATGTCGCGCTCCTTGAAGTATTCGTACAGTCTCTTTAAGCTCTTCCACCTCCTCGACGAGTGTTTTGATCACCACCAGTAGCTGCTCCGATAATATGCTGTCTCCGACTGCTATCCCGGCGGTTCGCGACTCACGCTGTCGCGGCCACTCCAGGTTTTGCGACTGCGGCGGGTTTCGCGACGGCTGCTAAAACCCGTGCTACCCATTTCGTGCTAACGACTCTTCTTCGTAGTTGCGCTGGCATTATCGTTGCCTGCGCTGCTCTTCCAGGAGCACTTGCTGCCGCTGCTGTTGCTCCTGCTGTTGTTGCTGTTGCTGCATTTGCTGCTGCTGCAGTTGTTGCTGTGGAGCTGTTACTTTTGAAGCTGTCCCTCGGCTTCGGCTGGAGATGTCCCGGCGGGTGCTTCAGAGCTCAATATCTCTGTCCCGGAACCCTCCTGGCCGTTTGCCTCTTCCGCTGGCTCCACCATTGCATTATGTGCTTGTTGTGGAGCGTTCATCCTCCGAGACTCCGAGAGTTTCTGCATCACTATCGGGTCATCAAGGAGCGTTATGAACGGATTCGCGTGGTCTGGGTCAGTATTGGGATCCACAATAGTCGACCCAGACTTGTTCATCAACGTTAAGTCGATGAACGCCCTTCGGGAGTGCTAGCGTTTAGCAAACTCTTGCTGCTTCGACAGCTCCGGCTCTGGCACGAAATCGGCGGCACTATAATCTCCCGTAAGCCACTTCATCGCTTTCAGCATATTTACTGACTGCAGATCTGACTGCTGTAGACCAAGGGCTTGCGTGGCCTCGTTTATTTCCTCTTCGGGCTGTGTATAAGCCCAATTGGGTATCGCAGATTCCGCAAACTGGGATGATCGGGCCATGGTGTCAATTGGCTGTGCGCTTCCCCACGAACTTATTTTACTAGCGCGAGTAGTATCTGTATTGATGGCAGAGAGAGTTTGCCTATTCAACCCGTGAGCTAGCTTTTTCAACGCGAACCCGTGTTATTTTCTAAGAGCTACGGCGGTTGCTCTTAATCTCGATAACACACGAGGGTTCCCGTATGCGGTGCTAAAAAAACAAAAGCAGTTTTTGTATTTAATTACTATTTGTAATTAATTACGCTCAACTACTTGCACTTGTAATTTTAAAATAAATATATGTGAAAATATATATTTATATATATATATGAGTCAAAACGGACAATATCACCAAAAACAGAAAAAATAAATACAATTTTCACCTAAAAAAATAAAAAACAATTTTAAAGTTCGAGGGGATTTTTGCGCTCGAGTTTTTACTCAGTTAACTTTAACGCACAGTTAACTTTTTGTTCCAAGAGTGCCTGCCGACTTTCTTTCGATTTTCTACTAACAGCACGAGAAAAGAAAAAAAACATTTTATTTTTCGTCCACTAAAAAATAATTCGTATCGAAAATACGAGAGGAGAAAAAAAAATTTCGAGTCGAGAAAAAATTAATTAAAAAAAATTAATTATCGCTTAAAAAAAATTTTTGTCGTTAAAAAAAAATTTAATTTTTATTAAAAAAATTTTTAACTGTTAGAAACAATTATCCAATGTACAAAAATTTCGCGATCGAGATCTCTCCTCGCCGGCACTCTAGGTCGAGGGTTATTGGCTATCGCTCGCCTAACCTCTCGATCGCACTCTCGCAACAGCACGGCTGTGTCACGCACACGCACACACGCGCTTACGAGCTGCGGCACGAAGAGCCTTTCTTTGCAGCTTACGCTCAGCTACCCTGCTGAGCTTCTTTGCACAAAGCTTCGCCCCGAATCACGTATGCGCCGCGGGTCCTTCTCCACCCCCAAAACGTTGTGGCGCCAGTTGTAACGGGATGGCTAGTCGGGGAAAATCCCAACAAGCCACAGGCCAGCGATGCTCTAGAACACGGTGCCGCGGGTGTCAGACTAAAATGACTTGCCCTGGGATCTGCTCCTGGAATCCCGAAAACAACGCGAAGATCGCACACGAACTTCGCTTTCTAACTAATTGGATCGCTGAGTGAAAAGCGCGCGCTCGAAGAGTAAAGCGCGCAGCCGCTATGCTCAGATATGAAAACGACCGGCGGAGTCGTTTTCCCGCGGAGGCGGCGGTATCCGGGAGAAGGACAGGTTGTAATGAACAACGCGACGAATAACTAGATATCACAGTATATTAAAACCAATAACAATTACATGCACAACGCACGTGCTTATTAAAACAAACTGTTAGTTCGCGCGCGACAGTTAATATTCAAACGCGCTAACAATACGGCGCACGGCGAAGCTGCTAATCTCGCGCGCGGTGTTAAAGTACGGCGGGCTGACACACACCCGCATGTACACGGCACAGAAAGCTTGCACGGGGCGATTTCCGTGCGAGCCTTTACAATAAACCCTCGAGAGGAGAGTAGAAAACTTACGTTAGGAAGGAGCAGCCGGTGCACTCGGCTCTCTCTCGCTCTCTGTCGCTCGCACAGCATTTGCGCTCTCTTTCTCTCTCTCTCTTACTCGCTGTATTGGGTCGGCAGGCGGGCTGGCTACCGGCTCCTCGCTCGCTGTCTCGTGTGGCTCACACGGCTCGGGATCCTCTCTCTCTGTCTCTCTTTCACACGCACGCACTATGCTCGGCGCCTCCACTACACTCGCGGTAACTATAAAAAGAGAGGACGGCGCGGACGAGGTAACTTTTAGAGACACGGTGGATAGAAGTTCTCGGTACGATGGTAAACACGAAGATGGCTGCCGTGGCTCGCATAAAGCTTTAGCAGAAAAAGGAAGTTTTAGTTTTATTTGCAATTAAAATAAGAAATAATGCTTTATTGAATTGAATACCTTTAATGTTTTAACGATTATTTTATTTTAAAATTTAAAATTAAAAAAGTGTGACAAACGAAGTATTTATGGCAATTACAGTTAGCTAATTAAAGTTACCGTAATTTTCCAACGTTTTTCCTTTTTAGGCGCCACCGTATACGGGCGAGCCTTATAATTATTAATATTTTTGATGCCAGTTTACTATTTAAATTTAATAGTAATTAATAGCTGGCTCTGAAATGGGCTGACTATGCGCCTAACGAGATTGTTGATATGATTTTCGTTTTAGGAGCAAGCCAAAATAATTATCGTGGTGCGGCAAGACTTTATGCTGAACGCTATCCTGACAGACGATATCCTGACGATAGAGCTATCAGACGTTCAACTCAAAGAGCTCGTGGTAGACAGATGGTTCGCCAACGTAGGTGCCATGAGTATGATGTAAATGATAATCGAGTTGTAACTATCCTTGCAATAATTCATCTTGACCCACATATTAGCGCTCGTTGAGTCGAAAGGGAAATTGGTATTCCAAGAAATACTTTTTTAAGAATTATGAAGGTGCTTCAACATCACGCGTATCATATTACTTTGGTTCAAGAGCTACAGTTTCAGCATTTCCAACAGCGTATTGTGTTTTGCCAATGGGATTTACAAATGATAGAAAATGATCCAGACTTTTTTAACTTTGTTCTTTTTTCTGATGAGGCACAATTTCAAAGTGATGGGGAACTGAATAGGCATAATTGCCATTCTTGGTCTGATGTGAACCCTCATTGGGTCAGAACTGTAAACCATCAAAAACGTTGGAGTATTATGGTATGGTGCGGGATTATCAATGGATATTTGATTGGCCCTTATTTTTTTTAAGCAAATGTAAATCAACATAATTATTTGACGCTAATAAGAGATAAACTACCTGAATTGATGGAAGATGTTCATTTAGAAACGAAGTATGTGGCTCCAGTAGGACGGCGCAGCACCACATTTCGCTCGTATTGTAAGGGCTTTTTTGAATGAGCACTGTGGTAACAGATGGATTGGTCGAGGAGGTCCGGTTAACTGGCCTGCTTGCTCACCCGATCTTACATCACCAGATTTCTATTTATGGGGGTATTTAAAAAATGCTGTTTTTGAGCAACAACCCACTACAAGAGCAGATATGCAGGATAGGATTCGTCGAGCATGCGCTGCCATTCCGTGACAAACTTTGCATAACACAGTTCGCCATTTTCAAAGGCGTTTGACTATGTGCCTTGAAGCAAATGGTCGTCATTTCGAACACTTGCTTCTAGGTTAAATAAAAATTTATTTACATTATTGAGAGGCGAGGGGACTCACTATAATCAAGCACCCCGAACAGTGAGAGGTAAGGGGACTCACTATAATCAAGCACCCCGACCAGTGAGAGGCAAGGGACTCACTTTAATTAAGCACCCCATAGGAAACAATCCTTACTACGTCCACGTCGTTGTTTCTGCGTAGCGCAAAAAGTAATGTTAATACATTTATAACAGAAGCTTCAACGATCTTAAAGTTTCCGTTAAAAAATCATTTTGCCCTTGAGAAAAATTTTTCAGGGTTCAGGATGTGTGGGATTAGCATGCGTGGGGTAGAGATGTGTGGGACTGGGGGGTGTGGGGTATGGTTGTGGGACCGCGAAGAAGCTTTGCGGGAACGCGACGGGCATATAACGCGTCGCGAGACCGTTCTAATCCGGTCAGAATGTTCGCGCGCTCGCGCCCCCAGTGAGCATGCCTGCTCGGCGCGGGTAATTTGAATCTCGAATTACCTAACTCGCGCACGCGTTACAATATATATATATATATATAAATTTCGGAAACCGGTACTTTTGAGGATCTATAGTTTTTTTCTCCAGAGTTCATATATGCTTGACTAAAGAAATAACTCCCTCTCTGCGTTGAAGGTATTAATATAAATCCTCAAAAGTACCGTTTCCTACGGAAGGAATTTTGTGGATGTCCTCAAAAGTCTTTAAAATCCTGAAAGTTTGGAATCCATGCTGACATAGATCCTCAAATGCTGCATTTGATGTATACACACACACACACACACACACACACACACACACACACACACACACACACACACACACACACACACACACACACACACACACACACACACACACACACACACACACACACACACACACACACACACACAATAGAAAATGCTACAGATGACAGTAATTCTGTTTGAGTTCAGATGATTTCTTGTCATGAATCCTTTGCTATTGTTTATGATATATATATATATATATATATATATATATATATATATATATATATATATATATAGACATTTGTTTTAACAGATTTATGGAGCCCTTTTATACACATGAGCATATTTATGGAGCCCGTTTTCTTTTATGGAGCCCGGATCCCATAAAATATTTTTCTCGGGCGTTTATGGAGCCCGATCTAGAGTCTATAACTCCAGGGTCCATTATTTCTTTAGTCACTTGCCATAGGGATCTCTGGGCTGTAGGTACTAATATACAGGGATGGGCTCCATAAACGGATGGGGGGATAATTATATATATATATATATATATATATATATATATATATATATATAACTTAGTACACCGCTACCTTCCAGGACACCTACAGGTTTTCTGCAATAGAAGTAGGTATAAAACGTTAAACAGTATATAAGTGACTAAAGAAATAATATCCCTCAGGATGTTGACTAACACCACGACGCCTGCGGGCCCCCTTTCAGTTCCGCAGTATTTTACGTTGATTTCGGAAAAATTTTACGGAAAAAAACGTTGTGAAAGAAACCCTAAATGTCCTGAATAATACAAAAATGTCCTGAAAGGTAGCGGTAAACATATTCCTAATTGAGTACAGTTCTGAAAACATGCAAATGTCCTGAAACATAGCGGTAAACCAATGAAAAGTCCTGAAACATAGCGGTGAACAGAAATATATATATATATATATATATATATATATATATATATATATATATATCAACGATTTGATTTGAAATTTCAAAGCATCCTACGAAAATTAATGTACTCATTAATATTTTATTTTATAAAAAAATTATTTTATTTACATAATAGTGTGTTAGTCAAAGAACTTAATTATAAAAGGAAACTTAAATTATGTAATAACATTTTTGGGACATTATAAAACGCGGTGAAACATTAAACAATGTATATACATTGTTAATTTAAAAATGAATGTGTTGTCTATCTTTTCCACGCCACCCAGGAGGTAGATAGAAAGGCGCGTTTTTTTAGTGGTATCCCTTTCTAATAATTTTACCTACCAAGACCTCATAAAATTATTACGAAAAGGCCTCTCTCTGTTTCTCTCTCTCCCATAGGTAAATGGGAGAGATGCTAACTTGATTAGCGCCCCAGTGATAGGCAAGACCTCGCTCTCTGCAATCAGCTCGTCACGAGGTACCATCTCTCGGCATCAGCTACTGCAATTTTCATCGGTCACACTTAACTTATATTCACTGGCTAATCAGCTTCATTGTACGTTAACCGAGGAGAAAGCTTTTGATAAAACTCTACATTCAACAGCGGCCAAACTCATCCCTAATACAGCAACAAACAGCAGGTCAGTTATCTCTAGTGAAAGATTTCTATTCAATTCAACACCATGATTATTAGTTATAACTCACGTTTCGTACACACAACAAGATGTCAAAACTCAACTATTTAATTATTGAACACTCAAAATTTTCATAAAACTCAGATTGTAATTCTCTTGTAAGACTAGCGTTAACATTGTGATACTAAACATTTTCCTTTTAGTAGTTACACAAATTGATTGAAATAATATTAAATTGTTAAACTCATGTTACCTTAAACTACAGACTGTTAATGAAATAAGTAATTATTGTATAGATATACTGAACCTAAAATTGTAAGAATTGTAATTATTGTGCGCTATTATGTTTTATACAATATACAATGAATTTAACTTTACTTATGTGTGTCTCAGTTTATTTCAATGCCCATAGCATATACTCATGTAGTTAACTAAAGTTTACTCAAACAATTCATAATATACATACGTATATAATTCTCTTATTATTTTTTATTATCTTCAAAATTTTGTTAAACGGATTAGGCCTTTTTGTTATAATTTGACACAATCATGGTATATAAAATTATTACAGAAAGGGGCACCTCTAAAAAATGCGCCTTTCTATCTACCTCCTTGGTGGCGTGAAAAAGATAGACTTTTTATATCTTCCTAAACTTATAAAAGATTTTTACCACTGTCATCAGCCCCTCTTTAATATTATAACCCCTCCTTAAAATAATGTTCAAATAAAATAATTCCAACCCCTTAATTCTTTCTGTCTCCACGTCTCTGTCTCTATTCCTCTGTCTTTACGTCTTTGTCTCCACATCTCTGTCTCCTCATTTCTGTCTCTACGTCTCTGTCCCTACATCTTTGTTTCTACGTCTCTGTCTCTACGTCTCTGCCTCTACTTTTTGTCTCTACGACTCTGTTTCTACATCTCTGTCCCTCTGACTCGGTTTTTACGTTTCTGTCTCTACGTCTCTGTCTCTACGTTTCTGTTTCTACGTCTCTGTCTCTCTGACTCGGTCTCTACGTCTCTGACTCAGTCTCTACGTCTTTGTGACTACGCCCCTTTCTCTACGTCTCTGTCTGTACGTCTCTGTCTCTGACTCAGTCTCTACGTGTCTGTGTATACGCCTCTGTCTCTACTTTCTGTGTCTACGTCCCTGTCTCTATGTCTCTGTCTCACCGACTCTGTTTTTCGTCTCTACTGGGTGGCCATTGAGGTGGTTGGGGCATTGAAGGGCGGCTATTGAGGGGGGGCCATTGAGGGGTGAATGAGGGGTGGTTGAGGGATGATGAAGGGGGTGAGTGGGGTAATTGAGGGGCGTTTGAACATTCTAAAACTCATAGATAGATACGGATTTCAACGGTGTATTGAGGGTGCTGAGGGGGGCAATTGAGGGGTGTCGCGGGGTGTCGAGGGGGGCGAGGGGGGCTGATCGGTCAGAATTTTTGAAACAACTATATAGTATAGGGGTGATATATATACTATATATATATATTTATGTATATATGTATCAGCTGATAGTTTTAATCGTCTCGCATCTTAGAAAATAATAAGACACTTATATATAATAAAAAATCTAGGTGATCTTTAATAATATTAAAAAATCTTAATCGTGATCTTAGTTCTTCCTGTTCCTATAATTATTCCAGGTTCCTACCAACAATGTGAAAAACGAATCAAACATAATACAAATTATATTCTTGATGTACAATCTGAAAAAGAATTTTTTATTTAATATCATATTATGCTTTGATTTAACATTACTTAGTCATGTAATACTTATCTAATAATTATTTTCGTTCTCCGTCGTTGATTACACACAATACACGTTGATATCACACAATAACAATCTATCCATATCCTTAATTAATTGATACTGACAGCATACTGTCCCACTCTCTCTTTCTCTCTCTCCATCTCCCAATCATCTTCAAGAATCGTGCGCAGTAGTATCGCGCTTCATTCACAGTTAGTACTAACTGTATAACTATATGGAGATATTTCTTATACGATTTGACAGTAGCTGGAGCCACAAAAATTTCCCCCCAGGCTGCCAAAAATTCTCAGTAGACACTAAAGGAAGAAATTACTTCGCGGGGACGAAACTTTGTAGCTTGATTGTTTCAATACGGAAATGTCTTTCACAATGAAGCTATACAGGTAGTATGTAATTGAAAAATGCTTTCGAATTAAGTACCGCATGCGCGGTATCTACGTATATAAAAAATGATAAGAGAAATATAACCAAAAAGAAAATAAGGTTAGAATGCTATTCCAATGTATAAAGGGTGCGTCGATGCCCCGCTTACTCGTCCGTCACTTCGTTCCTTATACTCGCCAAGCAGAGCCATTGATAATAAAACGTGACGCTATTATTACTATATGATTTTATCAAGGCATTCGACACATTATTCTCGTCGAAGCTTCTGCGAAAGCTCCATTAGCTGGGGTTTTTCAGTTGGGCTCTCTTGTGGATCAAATCATACTTACAAGGTCGTACCAGATGGTTAGAACAAATAATAATGTAAATTCTGAATGGTTAGAAACAAATCTGAGAGTTCGGCAGGGATCCGTGCTGGGCCCTTTACTATTTTGCCTTTACGTCAATGACTTCCGCGACATAATTGTCGGACGAACGGTACAACATAGTTTTTATGCGGACGAACTCCATAATTGCCTTCATACCACCAAAGATAAAATGGGTGGCATTTCTCGGCTATTTGATGCAACACAAATAGTGTCTGCATGGGCGGAAACCTCCGGTCTGCGTCTCAATGAAGGTAAGACTAAAGCAATGGCATTTGGATCTAAAAAGAATGTTGATACTATCAACTCGATGAACCTGCCTGTCATTGGAATGGGGGCTGGGGTGCTTGTCCCATTCAGTAACAAGATTGTGAGTCTCGGTGTTACACTTGATAGTAAGCTGACGTGGAAACCGCATATCGACCAAGTTTCTAAAAAAGTCAGCATAACCTGATATAGCTTGTGGTTTATTAAGGCGTGTACTACTGGGACACTCTGCAAAAGATTAGTCGAGACCTTAGTTCAACCGTATTTTGACTACTTGAGTGTCTGAGCAATTCATGTTTAAGATACATCCTTGGGGTTAGAAGAGATGCTCACATCAGCCCCTACAAGAGACGCCTGGTTATGCAATCAAAACTTGTGCCGCTGTTGGTTAATTATAAAAAAGGTGAAAAGGCTTTTCAAGCTGAAGGTACATATTTCTGGACCCCCCCCCCCTCTCCTTGCGCCACTCGCCATCTCATTGCTCTTTGAAGAGGACGCGGCGTCTCGTTTCAACGTTGCCAGATAGGAGTTTGATAGTATCCAACAGGGCATGTTTCGTAAGTATCTAATAGTGATTACTTAATTTTCATCAGACTTGTTCATTATAGGTAGTATCCAGGTGTCAAGATGATTGAGAGATAGGGAGGGGGTGTTTCGAGAGCCAGCGATATCGGCCTCAGCATGGCCTCGCACAGGAGAAGGCTACAAGTCATCTTCTTGCTAAGGATCGGGAACCTACACGTAGGAGCAGCAAATACCCCTTTCTATAGTTGCCTATCTATATCATTCTAGGTAGTGTTAGTAGTATTAAAGTATTGTATAGGTTGCTCTGGACCTTCTTCGCTAGAGTTAATTTCACTTGGTTAGGTTTTTCTAAATATGCCACCGATACTGGCTATAATTGTAACATACACAAACATGAGTGTTACAAACTTCCCCTTCCAAGACATTAGCGTGAACGCGCGATTCATTCCAGGGCCACGTAATCATATTTATTTTGTAAAAAAGAATCTAATGGTCAATGCCGTCTATTGGTGTAGTCCCTAAATATTTAATATTCTTGATTCTCTGTTTCGCATAGAAATAATCCTATATTTCCCTTAACCTATATGAGCAAATCTATAATACCTTTAACCCTCGTGTGTCTTTTTTTTTCAAGACACCTGCTTTTTCCACCCGAAAATACGCATTTCATTTCCTCAGAAACCTTAAGAATTTTATTTTACAATATTTCCAATCTATCGTTAATATTTCTAACAACCACGATTCCCTTAAAATCAGCCTTAAACGATTAATTTAATAATGCCATTTAACAAACAAACATTGAAATATTGTTGGGAAGATGATAGGAATGGTCCAGCTGTCGAAGTGGTTCAAAATGAATAAATCAGTTGTTTTCTTGCCCACGTTCGGGCATTTTATGCCTCTCTTCTAGGCTAGATTACCTTTTATGAAACGAAGAGGTGCATAAAAATGCCCGAAACATCGGCAAGAAAACAACTGGTTTGTTCGTTTTGAACCACTTTGACAGCTGGACCATTCCTATCATCTTTCCAACATTAATACACGTCGCTGTCATTCATCTCATCAACCATCAAACATTGAAATAGTTCAATACAAAATTGTTTCTTACATAATGTTATTTATTCTATAACTGTTAATTGTACTATTAAATTTTCATTGGCCAATGATTAATTTTTTAGGATAAAGAACGAGATTTAGTTCAAGATGCTCCTCAAAGGAAGTCACCGACAGGTGTTGTTATGTCAGCACATGCTGTTAACAAAATCACACCCCGTTCAAGTGTCTTTCAACACGTAATCGTTCAACCAAACTCATCTAATATGCCCATTAAGGAGACATATTTTAAAGAAGATAATAGCAAAAATACTACTGTGCAACGTAAGTATACTTGATTAATGAGAAAACTGGGTCATAGCCTTAAGGGAGTCATATACCTATATTTGGCCTTTGAAGCCAAAATCACCTATAAAAATATAATAAAATATAATTAGTTACATATACTAATAACATATTATAAGTAGTCATAATTTCTGATAAAATAGCCCGAAATATAATCTGTAGACAAATTTCACTCACAAGGAAAGGATACTTGGTGTCCGCCTCCGATTTTCATGAAACTTCGCATATGAGTAGAATGTCAAAAAATATTCGACACGTATTTTTTTTATCTGCGAAAAAATATATCTAAGGTGAAAACCGCCCTTAAAGTCCACTCCCAAAAACCGTTTTTTTTTTAATATCTCGAGATGGAATCAGAAATTTTAGCGAAACCAACACCTATTTGTTTCTTATAAAAAGACGAGTGTTTGGACACAGTTTTAATGATAAGGGGTTGCACCCCCTATAAATATAATTTTTTCACCCTATTTTTAAAATAACGAAGTTTTGACGAGCCATATTTGATTAAAAAATGCCATTTTGTAAAGGAAATTAAAAATTATAGTTGACCTGTTTTGAGGTTTAAAAAAACACATAGAAGGGGTGAGCTACCCCTACCAGAGATGAATAGGGAGATTGCCAGCGCCCCGGAAAAAAGTGAGGCAAGTTTCTGCGCGCGGCGCACTCCTGCCCCTCGCGGTTAAATCATGGAACCATGCGCACAATTTCCTGTTTGGTCGTTGGAACGTGCGCATGGAGCGCGGTGGTGGAAGCGGGAGAAGACGGGTCGGCGGCTCGGTACACGTGCACTGAACGTGTATATGCTCGAGTGGCCCAGCGTGCCGCGCGCTTGCTGGCTCTGTTTACTTCTCCCGACAACCCGACAATGCCCGAGCGGCCTGATAATCGCCGCTCGGTCGAACTTTTTTTATTAATTACATGGAAATGAACGGAATTTTAAATTAACAACTACAAAACCCAAATTCAAAGCCACAACTCAAGCCTGAAGGGGAGAAAATAAACATAAACGATTTTACTGTAACATATGAGTATCGAAGCGATAGCCGTGATGGCTAAGGCGTGCAGTTATTTTTGTTCTATTTTTTTGGATCCAAGTTCGATCCTGGCTCGCAATTTTTTTTTTTTTTTATTTTTAACATACGTAAAATTTATATTATATTTATAAAATTATATTATTATACCACACATATTTTTTTAGTTCAATTTTTATTCTCTAGTAGAATTGAAATTTTAATTGTATTTGATATATATATATATATATATATATATATATATATATATATATATATATATATATTTGTTTTAGAAAATATTACCACTAAAATTGGCGTTTTTCAAAATTATTTTATTGAATGCACTAATTTTATTGAAGTACTATGATATTTTGGATAACATTTGTTCAGTTATGAATATTTTGTATTCTGAATAAATTAATTCACCGAGAGTAAATTAATTAAAAATATCGTTATATTTACTTTGTACGAAAAAATCCCTATTCAATTGATATGTAAAATGCAATAAAGCACAGTCACAGTTTTTAATCGATGAATAATTAGCTTCTTGGCCTGCCCGATTACCTGATATGACATCGCTTGATTTTTTTTTTGTGGGGATTCATAAAACATAAAGTGTATGAGGAAGCGCCAACTACAAGAGAAGACATGAAAAATCGAATAAGAGAAGCTTGTGCGGCAATTCCAAGAAACGCACTGCTGAAGACTGTTGATAATTTTCAAATTAGAATCAACTTATGTCTCGAAGCTAATGGTGCTAACTTTGAACAACTATTACGAGGTTGACATTGATTGATATTGAAAAAGTAAATTACTCCGGAACGTGAGAGGCGAGGGGACTTACGGGAACAGAAAGCACCCCGGAACGTGAGAGGCGAGGGGAGTCACGACAACAGAAAGCTCCCCGGAACGTGAAAGGCACGGGGGCTTAGAAAAATTGAGCACTCCAACGAAATACTTTCCTACCACGTCTACGTCGTTGTGTCTGGGTAAAGCTGGAATAGGTCTTTGTCCTTCTTGAATCTCTTCGATTTTTATCCTGGATATTGACGTCTATGTCAAGGCCACATCTTCATATTGACCTGAACATCAATATCATAGTCAGCCCCCCCCCCCTACACTCAGCTTTTGTACAAAACATTTTCTTGTGTAGGCTGTGTAGTTTTCCAAATGTTTGAATGCGTTGACTGATTTCCTTCTTTACATTATGTTGACCTTTGAGTTTGAAGTTAGGGTCAAGGTCATATTTGAACGTAAAATTTGCCGCTCTTTCCATTTCCGGGGTCAAAAATGGGGGTTCCTATGCAAAAAATCGATTTCACTTTCAAATGACCTTGATCCTTGACCTCAAGGTCAAAGTGAAGGTCATTATCAGTTGGCTCCCTCCGTACCCTACAACTTTTGTTTGAATCATTTTTTTTCTAGGAGACGCCGTTTTTGATTTTCGGGTGCGTCAATTAAAATGACACACCCTGTATATGTATATATTTCATTAAAAAAAAATTTCCCTGAATAACTAAAAAAAAATTGGCCTCTTCTGTACCTTCTTCCCTTAAGGAATTCGTGGCAGGGATCGTGGAATAAGAAATGGACGCGGTTGTCTGGCCCGGCTCAATTACCTCAACTTGTCAATGCTAGTACAGCTCCGAACAGTGACACTACTTTTACTCATTTGTTGTCTAAGATAGAAGTACCCACATTCTGGGGTAAGTTAAGGTAGTCCAGTGTCTACATCCTTAGTCAAAATGAGCGCACTTTTTATTTCTTGTTTATTCACGAGATTTACATTACTAAAGAAGCTGCATACATGAACATACACGAAATAATGATTATGCATGGGCCTTAAATAATTTTATTCGTCCTAATTATTAATAAAAAGTTCCATGCAGAAGCTGATTTGACTTATGTTTTGAGGTTAAATGTTACTTTCTTGCTTTCAATTAAGTTTTTTAATAAGTGTATCTCCCTTATCATAGTTTTCGAAAGTGATAAATATTCTTTAAATATTTATCTCTTACTATAAAAGTTCTCAATAAAAACTGAATGGTAATTTTTACAAAATAATTAATTGAAACTACGAAAAGAACGATTTTCCATAAGACACCGTGTTAAATCCACAATAATGAAAATACTAATAACTTTGGCTACATTTACCCTAGCCTCATAAAAATTTGTTTGAGTCACTGCTGGACCAATATTTACCAGTATGTTAAGTTTTATTAAAATCTGAACGGTATTTCTATACTTACGGTACTACCTTAAACGAATTGGCGCATTTTACAGACTTGTTCAAGTCTATGATACGTAGCAGAGATGAGCTAGCCCCGGTGCTTAAATTTTATTATCTTTATTCTTTTTGCGTAGGACAAGTACTTGAGAAATTCAAGAATTTGGAAATAACGGCTGTGAATTACAATTCAGCCTCGTCAAATCTGACCGATTTTTATGAGAGCTACAGACGTTTGGCTAATGAGACGATAGGCAATCTCTTCGTCTTGAACCCCTTGCGCTGTTATTCTCACTCGGAGATGACAAAATGTTATATTGGCAACATCGATGTTTTGACATTTCTCGACTCTCTGGATAGATCTGTGATTAATCATGGCACTAATTTGCTGGCCTATCTCACCGTTTTGAGGATAGACCCGACCTATCACAAGGATTGGGAAAATTTCTTGGTAATTCCACAGAGTTCCCTTCAGACGATCTCCTCAAAAGGCTTTTTGAGGATCAAATGGCTACTCTTGAATCCATTGAAAGTGGTTAGAAAATAGTTTCTTCACACAACGTTCACAAAAATCAATTAGCCGTTACAGCTCACAAAGCCATTGCCGATTAAGATTAAAAAGGCAATAATACCTCTTGTCGATTCTGTAACGATAATCACTTTTTGTATCATTGCAAGGTTTGGATAATCACTTTTTTGTGTCTTGCAACTAAGAGTGTTTTAGACCGAAAATGCCTTGTTACTGAAAAGCGTCTTCAATGTCTCGCTCGCCACCCTTCGAAAGCCAAAGATAAGATGTGTTACTTGTAATAGAAAACACAATTCTCTGCTTCACATTGATAAGCTTGAATAGGGTGACAATTCTACTTATGTTTCTAGTTATCTAGATTCCATGACTTCTTCTACGGTGATAAAAAAAAACCAATCTGAGACATTATCATCTTGTTAAGATAGAGTGTTTGATGTCTTCCCCCTCTACAGTAATTATGGTTCTCTCCACTGCAATAGTTAGAGTATTTGGTAAGGATGGCACTCAGTTCTTCGTTCGTGCTGTCATCGACCAATGCTCTCAATCTTCCTTTATATTTAGTTCGTTATGTCAAAGATTAGGCTTGAAAAGGCAGAAGGCTAAGATGTCTGTCGGAGTACTCGGCGACGTGAAGTCCACTACGTCCAAAGGTATCGCTAAAGTTGTCATAGATCCAAGGTATTGCTTTTCTTTCTCGCACGAAGTAAACTCTCTTGAAATCCCTAAGATTTCAGGCTACAATCCTCTGTCAGTTTCTAGCATACAGCATTGGACTCATCTCACTGGCTTAGATATTTGGCTGATTCTCGTCATTTGGATGATCGTCCAACAGACGTGCACTTCGAAGCTGTTGTTCATGCTAAAATAGTTCAGAGTGAGGTAGCAAAGGGTAACGATCTCCAGCCCATCGCCACTAAAACCGAACTAGGCTGGTTTATTTCGGGACCTGCCGTTCCCGAAGAGTCTAGGTCTTCATATACCCATTGTACAGAATCGCATCTCAATGATCTTTTGGAAAAATTTTGGATGCAGGAAGAGCTCCCTCGCTCTACAAAAATTTTAACTCCCGATGAGCAAAAGTGCGAGGATCATTTTTTGAAAAACTACTCTCTTACTCTTGAAGGGTGATACATGGTCAGACTTCGCTTCAAGGAAGGAGCTCTGGGAGACTCGGATATAGATATCAGTGACTCTTGCAATACCGCTCTTCAAATTCTCTTTTCGATGCAGCGAAAGTGAGAAAAACGCTGAATTTATGCTGGAACATAAGCATCTCTTTCATATGGAAGTAGCTCATTCTTCTTCCGGGAAAGCGTTAAGAATTGCTACTTTTTACTCTATCACGGTGTCCTTCAAGGTTCCGAAAAATTGCGTATCATTTTCAATGCACTAGCAAGGTCCACGCAGATCCGCTCAACAATCTATTGCATCCTGGTCCAAATCTGATTCCAGACTTATTCAACTTAATTTTCAAGTGGAGCTCTTATTTATTTGTATTTGTAGCAGACATTGTAAAAATGTTCCTCTCATATACATAAAAACAACATTTTGACACCTCCCTGGCTCCTCTATTTTGAGTTATAAATCTGTAATAACCACTGGATTGAAGTATCAATTTTTGCATCACCTCAGAGTACATAGCGCTGCACTGGAATGCCTCGACCAAATGAGCTCAAATTTGATGGAGATCTTATATGGATCTACACTGCTTAAGTGCAGCAGATGTTGAAAAAGTTATACTTTTCCATTAGTGTACATCTTTGAATAATTTTTTAACGATTTTTCAAAATTTTTTCAAATATTTGTATATCTAAAAATTGATTGGGTGTCTATTTTAAAAATTTACTTCACTTAAGCAGTGTAGATACATATTAAGAAGATCTCCACCAAATTTGTGGTCATTTGGTCGAGGCATACCACTGCAGCGCTACGTGCCCTGCGGTGATATGCAAAAATTAATACTTAAATCGAGTGGTTATTACAGACTTATAAATCAAAATAGAGAAGCCAGGGAGGTTTTGAAATGTTTTTTATGTATATTTTTGAGGTATAAAGGTTGTTTTTTATATAGATTTGAAAAAATAATGACCTGACTAATGATACTAAAATCTTTTTTTTTCAGGCTTGTGCCGCCTAAGGTGGCCCTATACCTAATGGCTTCTGAGGCTAAAATTACCTGCAAAAATTAATTAAAATATAATTACTATAAAACAAAGTATATGTATTACTAATATAACTTATTTCTAATACAAAATCCCAAGAGATAGGTCTCTAAACCTGGAAAATTCTATGGATATGATTTTAATAGCAGAAGCGTGGAAGCGTGAAAACTATTATTTTTTGTTGTGAGATCGCGGAATGCTCTGTTAATCTCTCGCTCGCTATTCTTTTATTTTATTCGTTTGATTGTGAGGAGGATTGAAATAATTTCATACTTGACACATTGAAAACTTAACACCACTTTCACAAGTTTTATTGATGTAACAATAAATATAATGTTTACAGTTAAGTATTTGATAATAATGATGTATTGTAAGAACTTTCAAGAAACGCATGCGTTCTTGGATGTGTAAGTTACTTAATTGATTTTGAGAATTTATACACTTGTTTCTACTGAACTTATTGAATTGTTAGATAATCAAAACACTTGTTATACTTGTAAGTAGAATAAGTAATAGGAAACTGTATCTCCTGAGTGGAGATGCAACTTGCAAAAATTTTGTCAGTTTGCCGAAAGTCGCGTGGTCAGAAACGATGTATGCTCATCGAAGGCTAGAGCATGGTCTCCGCTGCGCAACAAGTCACAGTGGAAAGAACGAGAAAGACAGCGAGAGTCGCTCGGCAACGCTCAGCCGCAGCAAGCACACATGCTTGTAAGAGTGAGAGAGACAGCTGTACTGAATGAGTTGGCCACCTCGCTCTCTATTTCTCTCGCGCTGCCACGATCCGGCTCTGACAGTTCATTTTAACGCTAACAAAACGCATTTTATGCAGAATTATGTCATTTTAGAAAACTCAACCGGTGTGTAAGTTTTCTTGGCAGTCACTCGATGAATTTTGCTGAAACAAGTCGCAAATTACGTAGAAAACATGTACCTATGGCACAAAGCTCTGGAATTAAAAAATTTTGTGACTAAGTATTTTTTGAAATGAGAAAACGATAAAAATTCATAAAAATTCATAAAATTAAGAAAAAAAAGGTAGTTCTTTCTGTTAAAAAAAAAAAAAAAATACTTACAAGGAGTGTATCTCAGATCCGGGTGATGGATTCCCTCCAAGTTATAGAATATGACTTATATATAAAAATGAAAGGTCCTACAATCCTAGAACCTAACGTTTTCAGTATTTTTAGTTATATGAGGTTCAACTTCTAAAAAATTCAGTTTAATTTTTTACCTAAAATCACCCATTTGGCTGTAAACCTTGCTTTTATGCTTGTAAACAAACAATAAAGCATTTTTATTTGTTAAACATGACATATTTTAGTAAAATATGGGATGTTTCACGTGAAGTGAGCATGTCAAAATTTTAAAATCGCTCAAAACTCGGTTACTTTTAGTTTTTTATGAAAAAAATATGTTCCTCAAATTTTAGGTTGATATTTGCATAAATAAAAAAGTTATAAAACATTGAAAATTCAAAGTTTTTGCAATTTTTGGTTAAAATCCAAGTTTATTCATTTTTTTACTCAATATCTTGAAACTTTTTATATAGAACATTGATTGGGAAAAAGTTTGCATTTTATTTGTAGAATACACCAGTATTTTTTATGACCTTTTTTGAAAGTCACTGTTTGGTTGGTTTTTGGTGTACCTTTTTGGTATACCTAGACCAAAAGTAATGACTACGCCAGTACAGATTTCTCCACAAAAGTTTTTTTCAATTCATTGGACAAAATACTTTAATTTATGGCTAGAGCTAAGGAAAAAATTCTACAGCACATTGAAAATTGATAAAAACCATAAAAATGTTAAATCATGCAACCGTAAGCCATTCTGTGCTTGAGTATCATTTGAAGACTTCATGTCACTTATCTTGCTACAAAATTTTGTATTAGCAGTAAATGTATCTTAAAAAACTAATTTGATTTGTCGAATACTTCATACAATATATTTAGCAATGTGCTCAAACCTTGCTTACTTTGAATTTTCTGAATAGATATTATAACTGACTGACATCAGAGTTATCGGTACCTGGATCAAGAATTCATTCTAAACTTAAACACTCCTTTCTTAATATTATATAAGTATTTCTATAATATACTACAGTAATACTATATAAGTACTTTTTATAATGATTCAAATTATTTAATACAGAAAGTCAGAGATGTTGCGGATAAGTCTTATTTATTATTTTAAAATACATTCAAAACATTATCTCTTATTTAAATTCTTACCGATATACTGAAATATACCATGATATTAAATAAATACTTTATTTATTTATTCACTTATTTAGATCCATATAATCTACCCAATATTTTGACATAAATCTTTGCATAAATTCCATAAAAATAATTGTACTAAGATTATTGAAAAAAAATTGTTAATTCCAATCAAAATAATGTAACAAAATGATTAGAAAAATTCTTTAGCCGTGTAAGTTCATATCAAAACAGAATATATTTCATTTTATGATAAAAGAAGCCTCTCAGATCAGGTGTCACATAAGTTGGGGTTCCCGACTCCTTGGTATCCCTTCGTAAGTACGGGAATGGATTCAGCAACATCGAAAACCTCTAGAAACGAATTTTGGTGGATTTTGGTAAAGAATTGGCCTGCACCAGAATTCGTACGAAAACTGAAAAAAAGCTTACCAGTCAACTTGTTAAATAACACAAGTGATATTTGAGTGCCTATCTAGTAAAGAAAAAAAAAAGTCAAATTTAAGTCTTTAGTTTTCTATTATTCATTGTTTATAGTTTATTCATTATCATAGCTTTGATCATAAAAATTCGTTATTTTTAGCGAATTGCGTTTTGTATTAGTACTAGCTCTATGTTGGAATACCTTTCATGTCTTATCAACTTCGTTTAAAGCACGGGCTTTGTTTTTTTTTTTTTCAAGAGAAAAACCTTTCTCAAGCAAAGATTGTTCGGATAACTCTACTCTTTGATGCGCTCTGATTTGTATCGATTAGTTATACGTACTATAGAAGTTACTTTTTGACATTAGATTGTATTGGCCGTAAGGAGACAAACCGTTCAAACAACTTATCATTTATTAAATTTCAATTCGTTTAGACATCATTCCGCGATTTCAGTGGGAAATTCCTTCCGTACCCTCACTAAATTTGTCGCTACCAGTATACTATTCTTAATTTTCCTTCAATCTCTTATTAAATCATAAGATATTGCGGTGGGCTGTATGTTTAGAACAGAACGATTCAAGCTTCACGCGTTTCCGTTCACGTCTCAACTCATCGCACCACCGCTGCGTGCGGCCTTCGTCAGTACACTCCCGGTTTCTATGATGCGCACTATGGGTTCTTCGTATTTTATTTTTATTCAAATAAATTTGACTTAGTTAAAACCAAATACGTTTTTAATTTACGTCCCGCTTAAATCATTATACTTATTTCCTTTTTTACAAGGCCCAATGGAATGAACGGCTTGGCACGACCTCTTTTTATTATAAAAGAAGCCTCTCAGATCAGGTGTCATGTAAGTTGGAGTTCCAGACTCCTTGGTATCCCTTCGTAAATTAATTTATTAAATAAGAAATAAATTATTAATAAATAAATAAATTAATAAATGAATTAATTAATAAATTAATTTAATTAAATAAATTAATTATTAAATTAATTTATTTTAATTTATATTTACACTATTTCCCTCACCGTGTTTTACACCCACGGTGCTCCTAGGTGAAATTAAAAAAAATCTTTCGCTTCACGAGTCTCCCGTTCACTGCAATTGAATTCTTGCATCAAGTTCTTACGAGACCAAAACTCCGATGCAAGAGTTAATAGCTGAATTCTTTCTTGCTTATTTGTTAACTCTGAAAATTTTTTCTTAATTTGTTGGAGAACTGCAACACCAGCTTTATGATATTCATCATCGCACACTATTTTAGCTTTTTTAGCATCAGTTTGAGGTAAATTTGATTTCTGATTATAAATTTGACCTCGACAGGTTAAACATATTTTAGCATGTTCAGGTACTAAAGGAAATGCACTTCCTAAAAGTGTTGGAAAATCAGTCAAATTCTTAGATGCAGAGTGATCATTTTTATTTAAAGGATTTATGCATTTCAATTTCCAATGTGAATCCATTTTAATCGTTTATAACAGAAATGGCAAGCTTTTTCTTTGCTATCAACGACAAATTCGAAAAAATTCGAGGAGGAAAAAGATAAAAGTTATGGTAATTATATACTTTTGGCGTGACAATTTGCATACAGAGTAAAACGTGTGGACGCCACCTACCGAATGAAAAATAAATGATTCCGTGTCGCACGGCAAACCGCGCTGTACCGCGCGTAGCGTAGAATATGCTTTCGCCCTGCCGTGTATATAATCTTTCGCGTTTTATTTGCATAGCATAAAACATCTTGAACACTTTTTGGGAAATATCCTTTTCTACCTAAAAAAAGGATAGCTTTCAATATTATGGGTAATATAAAATACTAAAAATATACTTTTCGAGATATAGCACGTAAAAAAAAAACAAAAAAATTATCTACACTGAAAAACAAACGTTAGTACAAGAATTTGCATATATTGCTGTTAATTTTGAAATTTTATTTTTTTATGACATAATTAATAAAATATTACTCCATTCGTTATTCAAGAATAAAAAAAAACAGATAAAGAATTAAAGATTATAAAAGATTATTATTAGGCAACGAGGCGAGCGCAGCCCGCGCGCTGTACCGCGTAGTCCCGCGCGCCGGAAAAGCGATGCGTCTACTCTTTCGCATTCTATTTCTCGCAGAAAACCTTTCCGGCACTTTTTGTAAACTATCTTTTCCTACGTAAAAAATGCTCAGCTTTCGATCTAGAGGGTAAAAAAAAATATTAAAAATGCACTTTTTAAGATATAACACGTTTTGTACTTTTTGAAGGTGAAAATGGAAAATTTCGGGAAAACTGCCTACACCATTGGAAAGCTGAGGAAAAAATACGTCGGAAATGCTTATCATAAAATTTTTTTAAGTACGTTTTAGTATCGTAAACACGTGCTAGATATAGCACGATTTGGCGCTCGCGGGCCGCGCTGGGACATTTGACGTGAAACGCCACATATATATATTGTGACTGATAATTTCTCATCCGTCGGATAATTCTCTCCCGTCGCTCATATCATACACATGTATATGATAACTCTGTACAGGTGCCGTGAGCGCGCGGGAAGCCCTTGCTACAGGGTGAGTGAGAGAGACAGAGAGAGACGGGGAATTCTCGCGACCGGGCAGAAAGCGCGCCCTAATTAGTATTATTCTAGCTTTGAGAGCGCGAGCACCTTTTTCCACAATCCCCAAATCTCTGAGTAGGGTCGCTTTCCGAGTCCTACGGATTACGTGCGAGTTCGCTACTCTCCGCAGAGAGTTAGCGCGCGTATTCCCTTCGCCGCGTTAGTGATCTCTGTACTGTGCGTTCCCGCCCACTGCGGGGATATCGCGACCACCTCTGCAGCGCGCGAGCCTACGAGCGAGCCATCCGAGACACCGGCGACGTCATCAATATAAGTGCCTCCCCGATCATCTCTCTCTCTCTCTCTCTCTCTCTCTCTCTCTCTCTCTCTCTCTCTCTCTCTCTCTCTCTCTCTCTCTCTCTCTCTCTCTCTCTCTCTCTCTCTCTCTCTCTCTCTCTCTCTCTCTCTCTCTCTCTCTCCCTCTCTCTCTCATCTTAAGCTCCGGCGGTCAACCTCGCGATCGCGCTCCTCCTCACACACGCTTTTATATTCCCATTTTCCAGTGAATAAAGCTAACCAGTTTCATTGCATTTACCGCGTTGTCATTTACATGCGCTTACCCCACCCCCGTTCTCCTATAAATAAATATAGATTTGCTACGGACTAGTCGGGAATAAAGAGTCCGTTACAAATTGGTGCCTCTCGAAAAATCTTACGTTTTCCAAGAACGTGGTGTAATAGTGCGGAAAATCGCAGCGCACGTCGAACTTCAATTTGGACGTTGCGCCAGCGTACATAGTATCTTTTTTTAAAATACAATACGCGAGCGGTTCGCACAAAAGTTCACACACATTTTTATATATATATATATATATATATATATATATATATATCTACACACAGACACACACATATATCGTGTCTTACAGACACAAACATACACATATCGCGCAAAGTGATTGGTTGCAGTGCACGCCGGAGAACAATTTTGCTCGGCGCACTAGTACATACGTATTGTACACGCAACAATTCGCCCGCGAGGAAACCGCAATTATAGCGGAGGTGCATCGTTAAGGTGCACCAGGAAAAAAGGGTGCGCGGAGGCGTCGACGAGGAGAGTCGACAAGTCGTTACCCTTGCGCACGGCTACACCGCGAGGCGAGTGTGTTTACGTTGCGCCTCAATAATACAGCTCGAGCGGGCAAACGTAAACAAAGAGCTCGACTCCAGCACACCAAAATTTTACACGTGTGCTAGAGAGAGGAGGACGAAATAGAATCTTATTTCGGGCCTCGCGACAAAACTATTTAGTGTAGTGTACACATAGCACATATAGTTGCGCATACACGTATACATATATACACGTACTCACGCGCTTATGCGTGCATATAGATATAGATATTCAGCGTATATAGACACACATTGTTGAGGCTGACAATACTCTTAGCGAGGATCGCACATTATTTGGGAAATTGTTTACGCGAATTTCGCTAGATAATTAAGTATTGTTAATTAATAACAACGTAATTAATTAATAAATTATTTTAACGATTACCAATAGTTGAACAAAATTTCCTTTACCCTTTTATTATGTTGCTCGAATAATTAAATGATATATCATATAAGTTTAACATTATTTAGCAACAATTTAATTATTTAAATAATAAAAATTATTTTTTCCCTCAAAGTATTTTCTGAAAATTTTATTCAATTAAGTTCTGTATGCAGAACAAATCATACATACATTTATTTTTCTCTACCAATTAACAAAATAATTTATTTAAATACTCGGAAACTCTATTTTGATTTTAAATTCAACTTTAAGAGATTTTATATAAAACCCAAATAGTGCGTATTAGCTAGTAAATAAATTTCATGTTAACGGCAGGATATATTCTCGTAGAATAGCGTCCAATGACTTGGCGCGTACATCTCGCACATATAACTCGCACAAATATAATCGAGCCAAGCGTAAGCTGACTGCGCGTAAGCATACGTCGTATAGTGCGTAGTGTAGTCAACTTTTAGTTAGCAAGGATAGCGACTTATGCGCACTGATGTTAACGACCGAATGATTGAATTGTTAAACAATTTATATAACTAATAATTATTTTTGAAAACAACTAATTTAATAAACAAAAAAAAATTTGTCGAACGAATAAATAATATTCGAATTAAATTTTGACTCAACAGAAAACTAATTTGTGTAGAGATTTAGACAAATTAACAATTCAGTCACCGCAGTAAACGGCGTAAACTGTGATTTAGCGCGACTAAAGGTTTATTCACCCTTTACACAAAACTACATAAGCGGGTTTGAGCGAATTATCGCTAATTACAAAAAATTTAGAAACTTCGCAAATTCTGAGGAAGACTTTAAAATGTTTACACTTCGTTCAGAATTCAATTCTTTTCTCCAGAATTTTATAATTATAGTTTTTTATAATTATAGTGATTAAAGGAGGAATTCGAACGGTATTTATTAAAGTAACATACCAATAAATTTCTTTTTTTATCAGAGTATTAAGTCTCCGACAAAAAATTTAGAAACGTATTTTAGATTTTTCAGCGAGTAGCGCAATATTCTTCCAGCGAAGTTCTGTAGCGACACATTTCTTTTTTTCTTTTTCGTCTTTTTCTTCCCTCATAAAAAATTAGCAAGAAACAACTGGACGAGATATAATTGAGATATTTGAGAGAGCAAATCGAATAAAATAATTGAAACGCTAATTATTGAGCGAGGCAAACGCTGAAAATCCCTAAAAGCAATTTTCTTTGCAATTCTTTTTCCTTTTAAACGAACGAATTCCTCCGCGTAATGCTAGTTAATTTGTAAATAATTACATAGTTCAATAACTAATTAACAGATATATTTATTTATTCATTTTTTTTAGTGTTTTATTACTTTGTTTTATACATCAAGTAAATTATAAAACGAAAAATGTCTGAGTTAGACGAAGTTGCCTTCGACGAAACCATAGGCCTAGAGATCCAAGGATGGATTGTAAATTTAGAAGGCACACAAATGGACGCAGCTCTAAGCGAACTAGAGCTGATAGCGAGCGCGACGCCTTTTGCGAAATCAGATAGGTTATATACGCGATTACGCGAGGACTACACTCAGGCCGATTTCGTGTGCATATCTGATCAAGAAGATGAGACAGAAGCAATCGTGAGGCGCGACGGAAAGCTGAGCGAATTCATCAATAGAGTAACGTTCAGCGAACGTACTATGAACGAATTGATTGCAAGGAAAAATGAGACAAGGCACTTGCTTAGCGCACAAGCGCACTTTTCGTCAACACCAAACTATATAACAGAGACAAACCTTCAAAACCAGGACATGTCTCCGACCGGCGCGGCAAATGCAACGGCGCTCGCGCTGAATGAAGAAATAAGAGGCCATAAGACTAGGCAAGGTCATCGCAAACGGTGAGTTTCCATCACCAGTAGCCACAATATCAGGCGGTTGATATGGGACGACGACGACAGTAACGTCAACAATCACCATAGTGAATACACAAAGCACCAATACAGTGCATAGCGCCCCTCAATCAGCATTTTCAACAAGAGTAAACCACCGCCCAGATGGCCTTGTAAAGTGCACTTTCACCGATGGTTACACCTACGAAGTACCAAGAGTAGCGGCCATGCAGATGGTGCAAATAGAAGCCTTAACGCAGGATTATCGCAAAGAAATATCTGAGTTACAAATTCAGATGAGTCAACTTATATCGAGCACGCGAACGCATGTAAACATGCAAAATAGCGCAGCTCCTCATAAACAGAAAACGATGAACTTCAGGGATACGTTTTCAATGCAATATCCGCAAGAGGTAAGCTCGGAAGTCAACGAGCAAAGCGTAGTGCTAGGCGCAAATAAGCTGCGCGAAACTGTACTAAATGCCGAGGCGACACCTTACAGGCCTCAGCGTGTACCCGCACAGACGCATGCTCCTTTGCAGCCTCAAGCTAACCTTCCCGGATGACGAAAGTCTGGAGGAAGGGGGAACCAACCGAGTCTATCGCAAAGTTGATACTCGGCTGGAACTATCACACTCCAACACCCTTCGACCTTAGATATCGGACGGACAGTTAGGCAGTGGAAACTGCAGTTCTCAGGCGCAGAGGGTAACAATATCGAAGAGTTCATAGAACGCGTCAGCGAGTGCAGAGCTCTAGCGCCATACATCACTGACGAAGACTTGGTCAACGCCATGACAGAGCTCACGTCTGGAATAGCGCGCCATTGGTGCCGCGAAGAGCACCAAAAATGGCGATCGTGGCAAGACTTCTGCAAAGATGCACGTAGATGCTAGAGAGTCGATAAAAGATTCGAGCGACGATTGCGTAAAGAAGCGAAATCGCGTACGCAAGGCCGAGACGAGCTAGTGCGCGATTACATCATTTGCTTACGTGCTATATTGAGCAAATTCGACAGACCATGGACCGAGGAAAGGCAACTAGAGCTCCTTTATGACAACATGCTTCCGCGACTACAGTTTAAAGTAAGACAGAAAGAAGTCACGAGCATCAATAAGCTCATTGAATTAGCGTGAGAAGCAGAAGCACAGCTGGAGGTCGAGCGGAACTTTAAAGAGCCGCCAAATCCAAAATCGTGCATAATGTCAGAGGTGGCCTATCAAAGCCCTGCTAATCCTGCGAGACCGCCACCGCCTCGCAATAAGAGCAGCTTAGCTGCCATAGCGGGGCGCGTTAATCCGCATAATAAAACGCTAGAAGCGGATAACGCAGCGCAGAAGACAAGCCTAGCGGCTGTCGCAGCACAATCTCCTGCAGACCTTAGCAAGCTAATTAGCAAGGTACTGGAGGAAAAACTAGCATAATTCGGATTAAAACCGAACAAACAATCAGGTCCGCCCAAATCTAGCGGAGCCTCTGAAGGCAAGGGTGCTTTCCGCAAAGGTGACCGAAACAATCCGCCTAAAGAGCGGAAAAACTCCCCTCCCAGGAAGAGCGACGGAGCCACATCATCGCCGAGGCTGGCCAATGCCAAGAATAAGGTCAACCAGCCTGGCTCCAAAATGTATGCGCGCTACTGGGGGTGCAGCTGGCCAGGCTATACCGAGGCGATTGCCCCAAGTGTTCGGGAAACAACAAGCGGTACGACTAGACACGGCTCCTGTCGTTCCCTCACCCGATCGAGAGGCCGCCGCGAACAGCGACGCCCCGCCAGCGACGACTGAATCGACCCCGGAAAAGCAGGAGGGAAGCACAAACGCTCCCCCTTCGGAGGAATATACCCGGTGGTATCTGCCTATTGGAATAGATGGATGATCTCGCGTGCGCGCTCTGTGCGACTCAGGCGCTTCATGCACAGCTATTGGTCGGATCGGCCTTCAAATCGCTTCCGTATGTGGCAAAACTATTACGCCTC
This sequence comes from Torymus aiolomorphi, assembly GCA_036365515.1. Classification (NCBI taxonomy): domain Eukaryota; kingdom Metazoa; phylum Arthropoda; class Insecta; order Hymenoptera; family Torymidae; genus Torymus; species Torymus aiolomorphi. The sequence goes on from CM070876.1 coordinate 87,409,483, forward strand.
ACAAAGGGCTAGGGGCACGACTTGCTGATGGTAAGAGTGTACCCATTCTCGGCCACGTCGAGTTACCATTCGACGTCACCGGCGTTCGTCGCTACATCGATGCAATCATCGTAGGCGAACTTGACGCGGATTGTTTCCTTGGCGCAGACTTTATGCGAAAATTTAATGCTGTTCTGCGGCCTCGAGAGGCGACCCTCAGTATAGAGGGCGGAAAGGAGCGAGTATCGCTATAATTATCCACGTTGGATGAGAACGGAGCAGCCGATCCACCTTGACTCCGTTGGTCTCGCTGACGTGGATAAAACCCAGAGAGTGCTAATTCGAGCTCTACTAGAGCGACTGCTCCCTGCGAGCGACGCGCTTCTGGGATGCACTAAATGTGCCGAGCATAATATCGAGATTATCAGCTGTCGACCGATTAAACAAAAATATTACCCTGTCTCCAGAAAGCTGGAGGAGGAAATGCATGAGCACTTACGCCAAATGCTCGAAGCTGGGATTATAGTAAAATCCAACAGCGAGTTGTCGAGCCCAGTCATGATGTACCGAAATTCCAATGGGAAATATCGCTTCTGCATCGACTTTCGGAAGTTAAACGCTATCACGAAAGCATGTGCGTATCCGCTACCTCAGATGGATGCGATACTGCGCAAGTTGCAGAAGGCGAAATATATCTCAACCCACGACTTGAGCAGCGCTTACCATCAAATTCCTATGCGAAAGGAAGCGCAACAACTCACCGCTTTTACGGTGCCTGGCATGGGCCTCTTCCAGATTACTTGGAGCCATATAGCATGATGGGGAGCCCAGCCACGTTTCAACAATTATCTGATGAGATAATTGGACCTGAAATGGAGTCACATGCCTTCTTATATCTCGACGATATTGCCATCGTTTCAGACACGTTCGAAGAGCATATGAAGGGGCTCGAGCATGTTCTAACGCGCATTAAAGACGCTGGCCTCAGAATCAATCGTGAGAAAAGCGAATTTTGCCGCAGCGAGGTTAAGTTCCTCGCCGTGCTCGTTAACCAAGATGGCTTTAAACCAGATCCGGACAAAATCGCGCCAATCCTGGAATACCCGGCGCCAAAGAACCTCAAACAATTGAGGAGATTCCAAGGCATGGCGTCGTGCTATCGCAAATTTTTGCCTGATTTTGCGGCGATCGCGGATCTTCTCACTCATTTAACAAATCGCGGTGTCGCTTTTGTTTGGAGCGAGGAAGCGCAATTAGCGTTCAAGCAAATTAAAGCTCTTATAGCGTCAGCACCTATCTTACAGAGACCTTCTTTCGATCATCCGTTTGTTATCCAAACAGATTCGAGTGACTCTGGTCTAGGTGCGATCTTAACGCAAACCATCGACGGCGTCGAAAGGGTTTTGTGTTTTGCAAGCTGCACCACGACGCCGGCCGAACGGAATTATTCCGTTACAGAACGCGAATGTCTCGCTGTGTTATGGGCTATTGATAATTTCCGACCGTACGTGGAAGGTTACCATTTCACTGTTATAACCGACCACAGCAGTCTGAAGTGGTTATGCGACCTGCATAATCCAGCAGGGCGACTAGCGCGGTGAGCGCTTGAATTACAAGCGTATGACTTTGAAATCATCCATCGCAAAGGCTCTCTTAATTATGTACCGGACGCGCTGTCTCGGACGAGACCACAGACGCCTGATACAAGGGCATGTTCGCATCCGTCGCCGACAACCCGACCGATCATCCTTATTGGAAGATCGTTCATGGGCGTCTCTATAGTTATCGTCCCAATCCGATGATAGAGGATTTAATGGAGGACGAGGACGTCTGGAAGTTGGTTTTACCGGCGGAAAAACGTGGAAGCGCCCTGTTAGAAAGTCATGCAGAGCCAACAGCTGGACATTTAGGCCGCGCGAACACGCTAGTACGTCTATTGCTATACTATTATTGGCCGTCCATGCGCAGAGAAACTGCTAACTTCGTACGCAATTGCTCGATTTGACAACAGTACAAGGTGCAACAAACGGCGCATAGTGTGGCATTTCGACTTTATTTGTGTCAAAATCATCTAATTCTTTATAAAAAATAGATAAAAAATATGAGGCAAACGGGATTTAACTGGTAATGTAATGCTTAAGGGGAGGCAGAAGTCCCGTCAGTTAGTTTTTCAAAGTTTTCTCTTCGAATAATTAACCGATTGGGCTGAAATTTTGGGAGAATACTTAAGATTTATATACAAAGCGCGCTCAAGTCTTGAAATTAAAAAAAAATTATTATCTTTCAATTTCGTAATTTATAGGTTATGTTACCCGCACAAGTTTTTCAAGGTTTTCTCGGCAATTAATTGATTGTTTGAGCTGCGATTTTGAGAAATAACTAAACATTAATATCCAAAGCGCGCTCAAGTCTCCAAAATCCAAATAGATAAGAATTTTTTAATTTATATAATAAAAACGCGTTTTACTGATTACAGCGCCACCCTCCGTTTAACATACATTGACTCCGGCGTCCCCTTAATACAGGAAAAATACTGTGGTCCATAAAAAACTTTTTTGTCCTTGAAAATGTAGATCAAACTTTCGATTTTTCGAAAAAAATTTGCATATCTCAGTCTACAGCTTGACTAACATTAATTTTTCAAATACTCTGTATTTTTTTAAATATAAGGTGGACGGAAAATGTATACCTAAATTTGATATGGTCCTATTTAGCGAATTGTGACTAAAACTATAAGAAAAGATGTAGAGAATTTGAAAAATTAATGTTAATCAAGCTGTAGAATGAGATAAGCAAATTTTTACGAAAAATCTGTAGTTTGACCTACATTTTCGAGGTCAAAAAACTTTTTTTATGGACCACAGTATTTTTTCTTTATTAAGTATTACATTACCTGTCAAATTCCGTTTGTCTCATATTTGTATCTATTTTTTATAAAAAGTTAGATGATTTTGAGACAAATAAAATCAAAATGCCACAACTGTGCGGCGCCGACCGGCCATATGTGTAGCCGCCGCGCCGTGCGTCCTTGGCAAATCGTTGCTGGCGATATAATGGGACCTTTGCCTAAATCTACACGGGGCTATGAATATTTACTCGTATTCATAGACCTCTTTTCTCGCTGGATTGAATGCGCCCCCATTTGCAAAGCGAATGCGCAAATGATCCGAAAGGAACTCAACGAGCGTGTCTTCTTGCGATTCGGTCTACCCGAGGTCTTTCACTCGGACAATCGGACCGAATTCAAAAATAAAGCGCTAGATAAGTTCCTGGAAGAGCGTGAAGTGACACACACTACCATCCCTCCGTATCATGCGCAAGCAAACCCGCTAGAGCGTGTTAACCGCACGATGAAGACTATGATTGCGTCTTACCTTGAAAACAATCACCGCGATTGGGACTTATACATCCCAAAGTTGACGTACGCTTATAACACGGCGGTACAAGAGTCAACTGGATGGAGTCCAGCTTCCCTGAATTTAGGCAGGCAGCCGGCTCTCCGAATTTCCCTCCGGCGTCGATAAGAGCGAGCCGCCGAGTCGGAAGAAATCGAAAACTAGCGTTCTCGCATGCTCGCGCTACCAGACGTGCAGGAAATAGCCACGGATAACGCCTCAAAAGCACAAAAGCTATTAGTGCGAAAGTACACTTTAGCATAGGCGACAAAGTCTGGAAGCGAAATCGCGTCTTTTCGTCCGCCTTACATAGGCCAGTCAAATTAGATTATTTTAGCTCCTTTTCAGATTTAACTGTAACTAGAGGCTTGCGAGCGGATTCTGGTCGGGGAGGGGGGGGGGGGGGCATCAGGTACAATGATCCGGTGAGTGCGTCCAAAAATTATGTCAGGATCATTTTTTAAATAATGAATTAATGATCGAAACGTCAGTTTTTTGACGACAGAAGAAAAACTACTGACTTTACAGAAAAAAGTTAAATGTAAACTTTGTAGATATTGAAAAGATCTATCAAACGCAATTTACAGTTTACATTTAGTTAATTTGTTTATCTGCAAATCGAAAAAAACCGCTGAAAATAGCCATTTTAACGATTGTTTATAACTCCGTTAAAAAATTTGCTAGGTGCTTGATAACTCGCTTTAGTATAGCTCTTATAGTACTTAATAAGCAGTTAAAATTTTAGCTAAAAATATTCAATAGTTTTTGCATAATTCCATTTATTTATTAGATTTTGGTCATTTTTGCGCGATTTTTCCCAAGCCGTGGGACGTCGTACGAGGATGCAGTAAATGGATTTTGAAAGTTTAACATCTCTACTTTCACGAACAATGAATAGCTAAGCAATTATTTCAAATTTAGTTATTAAAAATCGCAAAATAAAAAAAAGTCATTTTTTTTGTTATAAATAAAAGCAATTGCGATTCCTGTATTTGTCGGAGATAAACAACAGTAGTTTTCCCCAAATTTCAACGTCCCTACGAACTCTCTAAGTGCTCTAGAAGTCGAGATAATTTTTTTTTTTGTAAAAATCGCCGTTTCTTCAATTATTAATATTAAGAAACGAGACAGGCGCGAAAAATCGAATTAATAGTTGTACTCGCATACAAAAAATATTGCGTCACATTAATTGCAAAATTACATTGTTATAAATAATCACAAAGGTGCGGGTCAAAAATGAAGAAGGCTACAGTGTCACGCGAAAAAACTGAACATAGGAACTTCAAATCCCACGCGCTCGAAAAATTTTTTATATCTCGGTAACTTATTGACATAAACACTTCATTTTTTTCTTCTTCTTCTTCTTCTTCTTCTTCTTCTTCTTCTTCTTCTTCTTCTTTATCTTCTTCGTTATCTTCTTCGTTATCTTCTTCGTCTACATGTTGAGTATCATCTTGCATCGGCATTTGCATCATTTTTTCGAAAATCAACTCTTCGTCTTGCGTATCATCATTAATACCGATGTCTGTGTTGTCGTCTATCGTGGTTTCTTCGACGTTCGTGCAACTATCACCATGACATGACGAGCACATTTGAGAGCATTGCAGCCCATATTTACGACAACTTCATGTTTTCTTTTTGCATCCCGTCTCGCACCTACAACTAATTTTACTCAGTAGCTCATCGGGAATAAGCGTTTCCAGCGTGTGCACTGGGTAGATGACATTTTGTCGCTCTTTCCTACCCCACGCTGTTGGATCCTTTTTATAACCAAGCCACTGTTGTAATTGTAGGTACGATCTGTATGCGTGCTGCTTAATAGCACCTTCAGTCGGTGGCAAATTTTCTAATTTCAAACTACCTTTCAAAGCTGATTTTTGAAAGTTAAAAAACCGCCGCTCATGTAGAATCTTTTTATCTTTCTTGGTGCCATACATTTGGCTAACTATATCGTTAGCACTCGAAGCTAAAACATCAGGAGTGACGTAGGGATCGTAGAAATGCTGTGCTTTTTGCTGTAGAACTACATCATCGGAAAGCGTCTTTATTAATTTGTTTTTGCCTTGTTTGAAAAAACAAGACGTTGTATCACATCCTGTGAAAGCATGCAGGAAACCTATTAACTTTTTTCCTTTCAAATATTTAAAACTGTTGCTGTCATATATGCAATCATTCACATTTCCTTTTCCATGTTTCAAAAAGTAAATAGTATTAATAGGTGAGTGCTGCGTTAATATTACCAATAAATCGATGTCTTCTCCAATTATCCAAGTTGTACCGCTTATGCTGCATTTGTCAGCAGTACTCACAATCAGAAAATCAGCATCTTCTTCCGCTACGACTGTACTACATTTTTCTTTTTCAAACTCTTCGCACAGTAATTCAATTAACTTTTTTTTATTTTTATTCCTGCTCAAAAATTTGTCTTGCGAAATCGTAATAATCGTATCTCTATTGAATTCTACTTCTCGGCCTAAATTTTTATTCTCTCTCCGTGACCTCTCGGCTGCTTTTGTGCTTTTAACATTTATACCCTCTGGGTAACCATCGAAAACTATGGTGGAATTTCGACTGTAATTATGGGTTGTGTAATCAACATACTGTTTAATAATAAAGTCTATGGATTTATTAGTATCCCACCGAACTTTATGCAAAAGGAAATCCCCATCAACCACATAAAAATCGTTTGGACCACGAGATACACCAGAAATCTTCGAAAAATTATCATAGAATGATGATTTTCTTCCTTTTCGCATCCCGCCTTCGTCAAAAAGAGAAAGAGGGTAGGGAGCAAGTTCATATTCTAAAAACTTATGCATATCTGTTTTGTTTTGAATATTTAATGATATTCTCTGGAATATAAGAGTTGGGTCAATTGCTACGACTTCGTTATCAATTTTTACAGAAGAATTTACTGCTTTCAATGATAGTACTTTGTCCTTTTTGTGAAATTTCACCGAACCAAAATCACCACCAATAATTCTGTTCATTGAAGACAAACCAATTTCTAATACTTTGTAACAATTTATTTTATCATCACCTATTATCCCAGTGCTAATCGATAATATATTATCGGTCACGGGAAATGGGTTATGATTTTTGAAAAATTCTGTCAACTTTTTGGAGTCCTGTAAATCTCTCGTGATTCGCGAATTACTTGCGTCTACGTGTTGATCCGAAGTAACGTAAGTGATTTTACAAAATTGCTCCATAGCATCCGTTACTTCAATCAGAACGATAGTTGACAGAATCCATTTACATAAAGTAGTTTCAGTTATCCCACATCGGTCTCATTAGCATTTGCTCTATAATCATGTCCGACCATGTACCAGATCGAAACTTCTCAATTCGCCTTATGGTAAAATAACCTGAACGACTAAATTTGTCATATTCCATAACATCCATTATATTTTCAAGATTATTCATATCTTACAAATATAGGTGGCTGCTTTTAGCGTAAAGATTATGGCCGCTGACATGAAAATAAGGCAACATTTGTTGGACACACTGCAAATGTTTAGACCAATTTCCGCTTCTTTCAGCCTGAATAAATTGCTTAGCCAGATCAACCATATTAAAATAGAGAATCCATAATCGTGCAGTTGGGCCATTTTCTTTTATCGATTCTAATTTATTTATAAACTTGATTTATAAACTTCTTTGAACTGATCATTTTTTAGCAATTATTTATAAACTTCTTTGAACTGATCATTTTTTAGCAATTATTTATAAACTTCTTTGAACTGATCATTTTTTAGCAATTATTTATAAACTTCTTTGAACTGATCATTTTTTAGCAACGTATGGAACTCCGATTTTCCTACGAGGTTAAACAAATTATTCAGAACAAGTACTTCTTCATCACAAGAAAAAAGAATATTCGCCAAAGCATTTTGAATTAAAATATTCCCCCGGATCGCTCTAGAATAGGCATGGCCAGTTAGTGCTTTTTCGGCTGAAACTTCAGCATAAAGTTCACAAAATGCGTCCTTTAATCCACTACCTTCCATTATAAAACCTATTGCGCCAAGGTAGGACATAAGCATATGGAACCCTCCGAGCCTGACAATAACTTTATTTATCTTTGCTTCGTTTTGAGTTCCTTTACAGCACTCAATGATTTCTCTAGCCTTTTGATATAGAGGTTGATCAAAAGTGACGAAAACATTTTTTTTATCTTGGCTCTTGCATTTATTATTAGCTTCAATTAAAACAGTAAAAATTGTATCGTAATTACTTGGCGGTGCATTGACAAATGGAACCGGAATTATTCTTGATATGTGAAATGGTTTTACTTGCGTACATAGTTCCATAAAGCTATTCCAGCCGCTCATATTTTCCCGCCGTACGTAATTACCATAAAACCACAATAAATCAGAATCCTCCACTTGATTGTTCACAATTGGATTTGTTCCATTGAAGTCTTCAATTTTGATATTCTTAAGGCCTGCATGAATACCTCTTTGAAAATTCTTTAAAGGATCAAATCCAAAAGTGCCTACATTAGTTGCCGATGGAATACGATGCAGGCGCTCTATTTTCGTACTGCTCGATATTTCAGAGGCAGGAGTTGCACAGATCACTCCACCCATGGCATGAAGCGTATTTCTGCCGTCGATAGTACACGTATTATGATCCGCATTATCATAAATAAATTGGAAATACGATTTTCCTGCATCGTAACTTTCGGGTTGGCAGACTATAGAGGACTCGAAAAGTTGCGTTTTATAGTACGAAACGCACAAGCCAATATACGCTAGCGAATCAATTAGATTTTTGGAAGCATTTTTCTTATACATCATCGATGACAGGCCTAGCAATATAGGGGATAAAAATGACCGAGGTCTCACTGAATTTATTATAATGTGACAAAGTGTTGTAATTCTTTTATCCCACATAACATAAGAATTTTCTGAACATTTGTGACTTTTAATTAAAACATCTAAAAATAATCGTAACGACCGTGGTATGTCATCATCAACGTTATGTAAAAAACAATTGGGAGCAGGATAATTAGCTGTGTCGTAATATTTTGATCTAATATCATTCAAAATTAATTTCGCCGATGTCTCGATTATCCTTTCACTCTCCTTATCTTCATCTGAGTTTTTATTTCTGTACCATTCCTCAGAGAGAATTTTATTTCTTACAGATGCAAAACAAACCACTAAATCATTTTTTACTTTATGAATCGTAATTGTGCTACCAAAATATTCTAATAATTTGTTTTGTATTGTATCTAGTTTCATAGGAACTTCTCCTTTGTATTCACCTAAAATACCTTTAATCGAAAATTGACATTCGTCTTCACTACATTCGCACAAATAAGATATTATATACTCTACAGCTTCGGATGTACCTTCGCTCATCGGTCGGCTAGGCTGCTAAGAATTGAAAATTTCCTAAGACAATGATCATGGTAACGAGCGGCCCGTTCCACTAAATCTACGTTTTCTATGCGTGTCTTAAGATTTCTATATTCTTCCTGACGAATATCTTGTAAATTACTATTTTCTAATCGCGAATTAATTTTTTCCATAATATTATTTTGGAGAGTATTGCTTAAAACATGTTGAACTTTGTAAAGATTCATTTTAGTTTGAATCTTCAGTTTGGCCTCATACTCATCGGACGCATCTTCTCCGCAAAAAAGACAGTACTTACTAAAGTCAAATTTTCGTAAGCTAATACTACCTCTCCTTGAACTTACTTTAGAAGTTACAGCTTTTTTTGCGCAGCCTTTATTTTTGACTCTTTAACATAATTGCCATGACAATTCTTGTGAATATTTAATGATTCACACTTTTCAAGCTGTTTGTGTTTGTTGTCTTTTCTCTGTAAGCTTGCTGCAATCAATGATTCAATGGCTCTTTCTTTGACATTTCGTTGCTGGTCGGGGGATATAATTTTGTCACACAGCAAACAGATATTCTCATCGTGAGTTTCCATGTTTTCAAAAAGCTTCAATCTGAAATAATACAATGCGCATAAAAAATAAAAATGATATCAATTAATTTTTTTAATTATCGAAACTATATGAAACTACTATATATTATTTGAAAATTAAAAAAAAAAATTAGTAATATATTGTAACGACCATAATTAATCAATAATTGATAAATAAATAAGTATACATAAAAGTTGTAATTGGAACAATTTTTACATTTATAAGTATACGTTTATAATAAATTTAAAAAAATAAATTTTTAAAAATATATTGTAACGGATTAAGGATAAAAATAAAAAAACTAAAATGGAGACATCGCGAATTGAACTCGATTCACCCGGGTGAGAAGCAAGTGCCCGTACCGCCGGGCTATCACCGCACTGGCAGTACAGTGGTACATAGGACACTAACTGTCGCAGCCAGTGCCGGTATGGCAGGAACCTATGCGCCGACTAGCCCCAAATCCGTATCCCTTTATAGTATATAAATATAAATAAATTTAAATGCGTATTCCAATTACAAGATTTATATACACTTATTGACATTTATATACATAAATATACTTATTAAAAATACTTGAGATTAAAAATTTTGTCAAAATATAATTCGGAAAGATAGATAAGAATACAATAGCTTGTATATGATTTTATACCGACCCGTTTAAAGTCACAGGAGAGAAAAGCAAAGAACTTGATTCAAAACAAAGTGTTATATGTATGCATGATCCCTCTCCCCGCGAAATTACGTATGTGTGTGTGTCCATGTGTGAAGTAGTACACACGTTCAGCTGCGCTCTGATACATTATAGTATTATGCTTTTCTCTTAGTTACCCTGTGACTTTACATTATACGAAATTTTATCCCGACATGATAATAATGCTTATGTACTAACCAATGGTTCGATTATGCAGTGCGTCAATCTCGTTAAATCTCCAAAAAATATTTCTCTTCCAGTTGTAATTTAATTTTGAAACTGGATTGCAGTTTATTATGTATCTTCACTACAAACATAAAAAACTCTATATATTCTTTTTGACAATGACAAATAAATTATGAATCAATTTTCTAAAAACACTATAAATAAATAATTATAATGCTTATGTACTAACCAATGGTTCGATTATGCAGTGCGTCAATCTCGTTAAATATCCATAAAATATTTCTCTTGCAGTTCTAATTTAATATTGAAACTAGATTGGAGTTTATTATGTATCTTCACTACAAACATAAAAGAACTGTATATATTCTTTTTGATAATGACAAATAAATTATGAATCAATTTTCTAAAAACAGTATAAATAAATAATTATAATGCTAATGTACTTACCAATGGTTTTATATATGTAATGCGTGCGATATGCACTAAACCTCCGTAAAATATATCTCTGCAGTTGTTGCTATATTGCAGTTGTAAATTTAAACCGATTCGAATTGTCGTTAAAAAACAAACTACACAAGTTTCGTAAAGAAATTATTGTGAGATTTCGTAATTGCACTAGAAATCAGAAGAACATTAATGCACTTAAAATCATTCAATAATTGAAACAGTATATAAACACTATCAAACAGTATTTGTAACAAAATATTTTTCTGTTCACGTGCTGGATAGCGTCACTAACAGCTCAACTGTCAAACTAACACAAATAAAAGCAACGCTCCATTTGGAGGGGACATGCGCACAAAGGACGAAGCAAAGGTTCTATCTTGAATGTCTTTCTGAACGCATTATTCTGAACACATAAAAGAGCGGCAGACTTCAAAACTACTCTCGCACACATATACTCACATACACAGAATTAAATAGAAATAAGTTAAATTAATTAGTAATATGTACCATTGCGTTAAATTAAATGTAATTAATTATTTATTTATGAAAAAAAAACATTAAAAAGTTAATTAAAATAATTATTGTTAATTAAGTATTGTTAAATAAACTTTTTCGGGGAAGTAAGTAGGCCAGATGTTATTATTTTCGCGAGCCATCCCAAATTAAAAAAAAAATGAAGTGTTTATGTCAATAAGTTACCGAGATATAAAAAATTTTTCGAGCGCGTCGGATTTGAAGTTCCTATGTTCAGTTTTTTCGCGTGACACTGTAGCCTTCTCCATTTTTGACCCGCACCTTTGTGATTATTTATAACAATGTAATTTTGCAATTAATGTGACGCAATATTTTTTTTATGCGAGTCCAATTATTAATTCGATTTTTCGCGCCTGTCTCGTTTCTTAATATTAATAATTGAAGACACGGCGATTTTTACAAAAAAAAAATTATCTCGGCTTCTAGAGCACTTAGAGAGTTCGTAGGGACGTTGAAATTTGGGGAAAAATGCGAGCTTTCCAACGAACCTACTGTTGTTTATCTCCGACAAATACAGGAGTCGCAATTGCTTTTATTTATAACAAAAAAAATGATTTTTTTATTTTGCGATTTTTAATAACTAAATTTGAAATAATTGCTTAGCTATTCATTGTTTGTGAAAGCAGAGATGTTAAACTTTCAAAATCCGTTTACTGCATCCTCGTACGACGTCCCATGGCTTGGGAAAAATCGCGCAAAAATGACCAAAATCTAATAAATAAATGGAATTATGCAAAAACTATTGAATATTTTTAGCTAAAATTTTAACTGCTTATTAAGTACTATAAGAGCTATACTAAAGCGAGTTATCAAGCACCTAGCAAATTTTTTAACGGAGTTATAAACAATCGTTAAAATGGCTATTTTCAGCGGTTTTTTGATATTGCGGAAATCGGTACTTTTGAGGATCTATAGTTTTTTTCTCCAGAGTTCACATATGCTTGACTAAAAAAATAACTCCCTCTCTGCGTTGAAGGTATTAATATAAATCCTCAAAAGTATCGTTTCATATCGAAGGAATTTTGAGGATGTCCTCAAAAGTCCGAAGAATCCTCAAAGTATCGAATCCGTGCTGACATAGATCCTCAAAAGCTGCATTTGATGTATTTATATATATGGGATATTTCAGGTGAAGTCAGTAGCTCAAAATTTTAAAATCGCTCAAAACTCGTTTTCTTTTAGTTTTTTATGAAAAAAAAAAAATGTTCCTCAAATTTTAGGTCGATATTTGCAAAAATAAAAAAGCTATGCAAGATTGAAAATTCAATTTTTTTGCAATTTTTCGTTAAAATCCAAGTTTATTCATTTTTGAACTCAAAATCTTGAAACTTTTCGTATCGAATATTGATTGGCGAAAAGTTTGCATTTCTTCTGCAGGATATGCCAGTATTTATTTTATGACTCTTTTTGAAAGTCTGATTGGCTGCTTCTTAGTATACCTTCATCGAAGGATATTGAGGCTGCGGCCAAATATTTTTTATTCGACAAAATTTTTTTGTATTCTTCTTCGAAAACCCTTCAATAGTACATTACGCACCAAGGGAGGGAAGTAAGACATGCCAACCGCGTGTGATATTAACGCCCGAGTCGAAGGCGAGGGCGGTAAACACGCCGGTTAAGATGTTCTACTTCCCTCCCGTGTTCCGTATACTATTTTGTCCCATGTATTCCCTGGAGGAAAGTATATTATTATCTTTTCACCCTGATCTCAGGGTCTTAAGTGCCACATAACCTCACTCCTAAAACTGCGAGGCTTATGCACGTTTCTAATTTTTTGCCGACTAGCGCCGCCTGCAGATGATTTGCGGACCGAGCGGCAGCGAGGGCTGCAACACGCAGGCGGCGCCAGCCGGGCCGAAAATTAGAGAAACGCGCATGCGCGTCGCAGTTTCTAGTCGTAAGGGAATGTGGCACTTTCGGCCGTGAGAGCAGGGTGGAAAGACAACACTTTCCGACAGGGTATGAGACAAAATGCTTTTTTGATCAATATTGGCTGTGCAAGGGGAAAAAAGTTACAATTTTTTGAAATATCAAGAAAAATCCATAATTTCAATTTTTGATAACATGATTAATGAAACTGAATATTATTCATACATCTTATGGCATGGACCGTACCACTGAATTTTGTTAGAGCATCAAATAGAACATTATATATATATATATATATATATATATATATATATATATATATATATATATATATATATATATATATATATATATATATATATATATATATATATATATATATATATATATATATATGTTTCACCTAACCCCTTTGTGGAGCCCATCCCTGATATTAGTACCTACGCCCAGTGTTCCCGTATACAAGTGATTAAAGAAATAATCCCTCTCTGGGTATAGAAACTCTAGGTCGGGCTCCATAAACCGGGATGTATTGAATGTTTATGGAGCCCGCACTCCATTAAAGGATTCGGGCTCCATAAGCATAGTTATCGATATATATATATATATATATATATATATATATATATATATATATATTGTAACGGCCTGCGCGTATACGTGCGCGGGTATGCGTGTATCAGTGTGCGCGAACGAGACATGAGGCGAGTCTCGGCACACCGCGTCGGCACGCACTAATACCCGAAAAGTAAACACCTCTCAACCTTGCGCGAAGGACAATGCCGAGAGATGCTTGCGCGTGCCGACGAAGCAGCAGGCGAGCAGTATCGTTTCGGCCATTGCCGCGAGGAATAGCTTGCCTCGAGAGAGAGAGAGAGAAGAGCGCGTGTGTGCCGGAAAAGTGCACGCGAGTGCAATCGAGGCGCAGGAGCGCAGAGAGTCGAGTGAGAGGGAGCGCGAGAGAGAGCGACGTCAGCATCGCGGCCGATCCCCTGCGGCGGCTGGACTGCCAACGAAGGAGAGAAAGAGAGAGATAGATAGATAGATAGATAGATAGATAGATAGATAGATAGATAGATATTTATTTGGCAAAACAAATTACAATACAACAGCATATCGTCGTGGTTATAATTACAATAAGGTAAAATAAAATAACAACAAATAAGATATTTAGATATCACAATTTCACATATCAAATAAACACTAGAAATAACAGGAGTCAATAAAAATAAATTAAAAATAAGATAAAATAAAGATAAAATTAAAAATAACATAAAAATGAAATATAATAAAGTAAAAATAAAATAAAAATAAAATTTTTTCAACTAAAAATCTAGCGTAAAATTTGATATGACTAGTAATAAAAAAAAAAAAAAATATATATATATATATATATATATATATATATATATATATATATATATATATATATATAATTAGCTATCAGCATTTATACTATCACAGTTTGACTCACCTATCCCAATACAAATACAAAAAGACTAGTACATTACAATATATTACTTTTTATTGTCCCTGTGGCTAACACAGAATTTAGCTTAAAATCTTTCCTACAATGATGTACGTCGCAAAATCTACAAAATTTAGCTCAATGGGATTTGTACTGAATAGGCAGATACTAGTTAAAAGCAGTAGGCATACCCTTCACACTAGAAGAGAGCTAGGCGTCAAGATCGAGGAGATGTTTTCGCATCGCCCTCTTAAACGTCGACAGATTTGGTAAGTGGCGCAGGGAGGTAGGGAGAGAGTTTCAGAATCTACCACATCGTATCTGAAAAGATCGGGCTCCGGTCTCCGAGAATACACGCGGTATTTCTAGTTCAGGCTGTGGCCCCCTACTGGTAGCCCTGGGCTTGTGCACCTTGAAAAATTCTGCCAGGTGTGAAGGCTCCCGCAATCGAGTTATCTTATACATTAAGATGGCAGAAAAATATAACGCGACGGGAGTCTGTACGGAGCCAACCAAGTTGCTGCCTGTATGGGATTATATGATTATCCCTTCTAACACCAAATATGTACCGCACACATGCATTGCTCAATCGTTGCAGTCGAATACGTAGCTCGTCAGTTGCGTCGGAGAGCACCACTGAGCAGTAGTCCAAATGAGGCTGGACAGAGACTCAATCAGTCTTCTGCGGAGAGTCTCGGTGGTACAAGCCCAATAAACCGCAGACTGTAGAGGGCCTTGGTGACTTTTTTTCCGACTTGATTTACATGCGGTTTCCAAGATAATTTACTATCTAGCGTAACACCGAGACTCATGACTTCAGCACTGAAAGGGATGAACACTCCTCCCCGCATCCCAATGCCAGGCAGGCGCATTGCATTTAAATCACTCACTTTCCTTTTCGACCCGAAAAATATTGCCTTAGTTTTCCCAGCATTGAGACGCAGCCCAGAGCGCTCTGCCCACCCAGATACTACATCAGCCGCATCCGCTAGCCCAGCGATTGCATCATGGGCTCCGTCCATAGTGGTGTGTGTGTGTAGATCTGTAAGTCGTCTGTATAATAAATGTGTTTGACAGTCCGTCCCTTAAGTATCGCCTGTAAATCGTTTACATATAGGCTAAAAAGCAATGGGCCAAGAACGGAGCCTTGTGGGACTCCCAGATTCGTACCCAGGGAACTCGAATTTCCATTGTTTTTGGATATAACGATTTGTGTACGACCTTTTAAGTATGACATAACCCACCGTAGCGCTGTTCTTGAAAAACCCAATTGGCTCAGCTTACTCAGAAGCTTAGTTGGGGAGATGGAATCGAAAGCTTTACTAAAGTCGAATAAAAGGAGTAAAGTGACTTTTTTATTATCTATTGCCATGCGTATGTCATCGGTTATTTTAAGTAGGGCTGTTTGAGTACTGTGGTAGCGACGGAAACCGGTTTGAAAGGGATCTAGAATATGGTTTTTATTTAAAAACTCGGTGATTTGGGCATGAGCGATCTTTTCGAGTACTTTGGAAAGGAAGCACAGTAATGCGATGGGGCGAAAGTCCGACACTGAGGCCGGTGTTGTAGATTTTTTCAGTGCAATGAGCTGTGCTTGCTTCCAAGCACTCAGAAAGATACAGTTAACGAAAGAGGAGTTAAATATACGGACTAGGAAACTACCAATTATTGGCAGAGCTTTCACAACCACACTTTGCGGGATCTCGTCGACCCCTCTTGCCTGTGAGGAAAAATGTGAAATGGCCAGAATTACATCATTTAGATTAACAGGCTGAAAAGAGAAACCATCCTCAGATGCAGTGGAAATGATATTCATCGCTTCCTCGATATTTTCGACAGGTGAGAAGGAGATGCCCGCAAAGTGGGCATTTAGCTCGCCGGGTGTAAAGCCATGCAGTTCCTCCTCTTTGCGTTTAGATAAGAGGCCGAGGATGCGCAACTCCTTCCATATGTTTTTATTCTCATCAAGAGCATTCACTAGTTGTTTATGAAGGAAGGAGATACGCTCTTGTTCAATGCGCTCATCGACCTCATTACAGAGCCGAAGATACTCATGAAAAAGCGGCGCATGCCCTAGGCGTTTATAACGCCTGTGCGTAGCATCGCGTTTATCGATGAGTTGCCTCAACTCCGGCCCAATCCACGGAGGCTGCTTCTTACGTGGGGTGAATTGTAAAGGTGGTGCTAAAATATCTATTGCGCTCTTAAGATTGTTAGTAAGGGTGTCTAAAGCTTCTTCCAAATCGGTTTCAATCGTATCCATGGGCACCCAATTACAGCTCGCCAGCAGTTCAGTTAGCGTGTTCGGACAGATATTATTATATTTTCTATAAGAAAAGGATTCGCTTACAGGCTCTGGTAAGAAAACCCGCTTTAAGGAAATTCCCCCTCCTCCCATCGAGCATCCCCCGGTCCAGTCACGACGCTGTAGCCGCCGATCCGCCAGTCTGGTCTGTTTCAGTACATGAGATGGTAGTGGAGATACGAGAATATCTCTTACTTTTATTGAGCTTGCCAGGTGCGGCCAGATATGCTCCTTGAATGGCTTGCAGATCTGCGGCTGACGCGAAGACATGCGCACGCTCACCATTTTTTCGCCTAACCAAAAAATTCCCACCTCTGTGCCAAGTATACTTGAAGCCCAGCCCTTGTGAAATGGGCTTCAAGCTTTTGAATAATTGAAATTGTTTATGGGGCAACATTACGTTTATAAATATTTTACGTTTTGGCACGTATGCGGAGGAAATTGGATCCAGCATTTCCATGTTAATATCATTCGTATTGCGATAATTATTGGCGAGCGCATGCTTGGCTCGCATTACATCACTGACCAGCCGGCGATTTTCGAGCCTAATGATGCAAGAGGGAAAAGCACTCGACCTTGACGGCAATCTCATCCCCAGCTCTTCATCCTGTTCATTGGCTAAGCCCCGAGGCTGGAGGATACGAGTCCCGATAACGCTCCTTTTTTCTAAACATGGAAGAATTTTACTGAGTGCTGCGAAGGCGATTTCATTTGTTGCCTCTACGGAAGCATCACAATTCTCTACTAAAATACCGTTGATTATAATTTCGCAGCACTCGGAGCCGCCCGGATCGCCCCCTCGGCACCCGTCCGAGAAGCAGTGCTCATCGTTATGCCAGTTAATGTGGGAGGGGCAAGGCTGCCCACGTGGGCCGAATCAGCCTGTTTTCCAAAACCCATCGAGCTATTACATGCGTCACTAGTGTTAATTGTATTAAATTTATTAACTTTATTTACATACTGGTGAGAACTCTGATCTTTGTCCAAATTTATTTTTAGAGTAGTTAATTTATCAGTCATTATGGAATTGTTCTTGACAAGCAGATCGCATTTGTTTTGCAGCTCCGATAAAGTGGAGCTTTGTTGGCTGATCTGTTCTTCAAGAGCCGAGATCCGTCCTGCCAGTGCATCGCTTGCATTGGTTTCTGTATGAGCAGAAACGAAGGAAGCTCCGCACGTGGCATCTCCACGACTTCTCAAGGACTTCAGCTCATCGATCTGCTTCTCAATCATGTCAAATCGTTGACAGAATAGTTCCAGGGTGCTCACCGGTATCATAACATTGGTTACTCCGACTAACTGCTCGTTTCTTGAAGAGTTGCTGCTGATGTTGTTACTGATGTTGTTGATGTTGTTGTTGTTGTTGTTGTTGTTGTTTTTGGTGCTGGTGTTGATACTGACGTTGTTGTTCATGCTGCTGTTGTTCACCTCTCTCTGCCGTGAGGATTCACTGAGTCCAGAGGCAGATTCATTGCTCTTATTTAGGGGCGCCTTATGTCTGTAACCCGCTTAGCATGAGGCAGCGCCATTTTTCCCGCTGCCGTAGGTGCAGGAGTCGAGGATAGAAGGGGTGTGTTTTTCGGCTTGATGTTCAGCTTCGTTTCATCATTGTCTTGTGCGACTTTCGTTTTAGTCCGTAGTTTTGCTCTTTCCACTTTACATATGTTGCATATCAGAGCAGTGAAGGAAATGTTATTCTCCGATTTACGAGTTTCAGTCATTACTTGACATACGTCGTGATAAGACTTATTACAAGCAGAGCAGCTGACAATGACTGCTCCTTTCCTCCCTACTTTTTTACATATAGCACAAGACTTTGGGGCCATGTTTGAGAAAATTTTAATTAAATTAAATGCTTAGTGACTAAGAATAAAGTCACCAGGTGCCAAGAACAGTATTATAGGACGTTATAGGACGTTACTCAGCAAGGTCCGCGGTTTGTTATGATTCGCGGCTATAGGTGTGTGTATGACGGGCTTGCTGGCTTACGTTCTTGGTCTCTCTCTTTGGTCGGACGAGTACTGGCGGGGCCTTTGACCTCAAATCCGACAGATTTTTAAAAGTGCTATGCGGTGAGACCGTTTGCCTAACGACGTCGATGTGCACACATCCCCTCGGATATTGACAATGGTGTGAGGATGATGTGGTGGAGACGTCGTGAGATGACAAAGTCGCTGGCGAGGTGTAGTCCGGCAGATAAGCTGTGGCCAGTTGTTTAATACAGACGAAATGACCGTTGTAATTCGCTTTCGAGGGTTTTTCACTTCATCTCACGAAACTCGTACATACACTTATATTGTTCGATGCAGCACAAACTCCGGCACACGATAGCACAATTCAATTTTTAAATTACGGCACAGAAACCACTCAAACAGGCAAAGAAAGTCGGAGTCGTAGTAGCACACGTCTACTCTAATTGCGGCACCTACGAGAGAGCGAGAGACGCTGAATCGAGCCTGCGCAGCGGCAGAGGACCTTCAGGCAGCCAAGCCAGCGGCAAGAGAGAGAGAGAGAGAGAGAGAGAGAGAGAGAGAGAGAGAGAGAGAGAGAGAGAGAGAGAGAGAGACGCCGACGGCAACAGCAACGCGCGTAGGTCCTGGCCAGGGACGCGCGCGCGCTCTCCCCGCGGACGACGAGCGTCCGGAGAGCGAGACTCGGGCGAGCGAGCGAGGCTCACCGACGCGCGCGTGTGTGTCGATCGCGCGCGGCGATCGACCAACGTCGGTGCGAGCCGCTTTTGCGAGTGCGTGCGCGCGACCGCACGCACACGTATATATAGCGCGGGCGCACCACCCGTATCAGCGCGTATACAGGATACGCGCCGCGTGTATTAAATTTATTATGCCCGCGGGGCAATAAAGTTACAGTCTTCTTTTTAGCTTCGATTTCGCCTATTATTTGGCGCGCATTCCCTTCCCTTTTCCACGTCGGTGGCGCGGCGGTATAGAATACCACCGGCCTCCGCGGGCGCGAGTGCGCGGAACTCGTGCAGATCTGAGCAGCCGAGGAAGCACGCACGAGAGAGACAGCGCGACAGCGAAGTCGCGCGTTGTAACGCCGGTAGGTACTGCTGCCGACAAAGGCAGCCGACGGCGAGCGACGGCGCGCAGGCGAGAGTGAGGAGATTTCGCCGAGGGTTGGCACGAACCAGTGCTCGCGCCTGTCAATTGCTGCGCCGTTCATCGGCAATTCCGCTTCGGGGATTTGCGGCACTGAGGGGAAAACCTACCCCGTTACAATATATATATATATATATATATATATATATATATATATATATATATGTATATGTATATGTATCTCCCTATATTATATAGGCGTTACTGCTATATCTGATCGCCGTCTCCCCACTGCCCTCCGCCGTCCCCTCCACTGCCCTCACCGTCCCCTCCACCGTCCCCTCCACCTGTAGACTGCTATCGGACTATTGTTTTTTATGATAATCGAAAAACCATCAAAGAGAAAACTGTCACTAAATCTTTGAATTCGAACATTTAAAAAAACTCAAAAATATACTTATTATTATTAGAACCAAAATAGACAATTTTGTTTTCAACTATTACCACATTTCGCACATTTGGAACAGCTTTCCACACCACCACTGAGGTACTGTTATAGGCGCGTTGAATTTTTGATTTTATTTAGCTTAGGTTTTATATACAAGGTGTCTCATTTTAATCGCCCCAGGCTAATATCTTGAAAAGTAAGAGAGATGGAAAAAAACTTTAAATACAAAAGTTGTAGGGTTCAAAGGGGGTCAGCTAATGGTAACAACGACCTTGACCTTGAACTCCATTTTCAAGGTTATTTCAAGGTCAAAGTGATTTTTTAAAATGGGAACCCCTACTTTTGACCCCGGAAATGGATAGAGCGGAAAATTTTACGTTCAGAAAGGTGTTATATGTTGGAGTTCAAAGTCATTTTAAGGTCAACCAGCCAATTTAATGAGGTCGATCTGGGAATACCTCTAGGAAGCACAGAATTGACCTTGACGTTCAAGGTCATTTTAAGCTAAGTCTATTTTATAAAATGGAACCCCTTATTTTTGACCCCGGAAATGGAAAGAGCGAAATATTTCCCGTCCGAATATGATCTTGACCTCGACTTTAACCGTGATCTGGAAGGTTATTTTAAGGTCAAGCCGATTTTTCAAAAATCCCCTTATTTTTTGCCTCGGAAATGGAAAGAGAAGAAAATTTTACGTTCAGATATGTATCATCATATGGTATCAAAATTGGTCCTTTGGGGTCAATTAAGGGTTTTTTTTTTTAAATATCGGCTTAACTTTAAAATAACCTTCAAGGTCACGGTTGAGGTCAAGGTCGTACCTTAAACTGACCTTGAACGTCAAGGTTAATTTTGTCCTTCCTAGAGGTATTCCCAGGTCGACCTCATTAAATTGGCTGGTTGACTTGAAAATGACTTTTGAACTCCAACATATCAGACCTTTCGGAACGTAAAATTTTCCGCTCTTTCCATTTCCGGGGTCAAAAGTAGGGGTTCCCATTAAAAAAAATCACTTTGACCTTGAAATAACCTTGAAAATAGAGTTCAAGGTCAAGGTCGTTGTTACCATTAGCTGACCCCCCTTTGAACCCTACAACTTTTGTATTTAAAGTTTTTTTTCCATCTCCCTTACTTTTCAAGACATTTGCCTGGAGCGATTATAATGAGACACCTTGTTTAAGTAATAATAATAATAATATATATGATGTTGGGACATGCCGAAATCATATAGAATTACACAATAATTTTTTATATAATGACCCTAAACACAACCATGGAATTCATCGCCAGTAGCCCTAAAAACCATGGCAGTCATCCCTCCGTAATCCTCCTTGACTCCAACCTAGCCCTTCCTTCCTCCACCATGTAAGATGAATTAATTTTCATTACTTATTATTGTAATTTCTCTAAAATAAAAATTGTCTGAAGTTTAAAATATAATGAAAATTATTTCACATCTTTATTACATTTAATAAACAAATATTTCACTTTAATATATTAAATAATTATGAAATATTTATTTATGAAATGTACAACAATATTCAGATTATTTATGATATTAAACTTGTGAGAAGATACAACATGTCTTATATTTTCAGAAAGGGTAATATTTTAATTAAAATGATTATTGTTATAAATTCCTTGAGCTTAGGAGAAATTGAGATCATATACAAATACGACAAAAATTTTCACTCATCAAATCTTATAGTGTAAATTATAGATTAAATTTCAAAAATTTCTTTCCTTATAATGTTATCTATTATTAAAGAATTTTCTGAACAATTTTCAATAAATATATTGTTAGGATTTTTACATCGGGATAAAGCAACATATAACTGATCATCTGAAAGTAGTGGTCATCTAATAAAAGTTCCAATAGAACCGTAACTCTGTCCTTGAGATTTATTTATTGTCATGGCAATAGCTAATACAATTGGAAATTGTTTACGGTAAAGAATAAAAGGGAATGAAGGTGAATCTGCAGTATTTAATGTTATTCGTGGAATAAAAACCTCTTTACCAATTCTTTCGCCTGTAATTATTTCTGCCTTAACATTATGAGCATATAATCCAGTTATTCTTAGACGTGTACCATTACACATTCCTTGTACAATACTTATATTTCTATTTAACATAACATAGCATTTACTTTCAATTTTAATTCATGAGGTGAAAGACCTTCTCTAATATTGTTAAGCATTTCAATTGGATAATTTAAATTAATATTTTCGTCTGTTTGATCAACTCCTTTATGAGTTGCATTATCTAAACTATAATACGTATGTACTTTTTTATTTAATAATTCTAAAACTTTATTATTAATAATTTTAGTATCTTTATTATGAGCGGTTAAGATTACACGATCTATTGAAGTTTTAATATTAATGTTACTATAAATTTCTTTACAAATATTATTCGTTTTCCATTTATTTGGAATAATAAATGGATTAATTTTTCCTTCACCCAATTCTAACAGTGGTGAAGCAAATTCTTTATTTTCCGAGCGAATATTTTGATTTAATTTTAATACTTTAAAAAGGGACCATAACGCAGAAAATTTAATTGTTTCTTCAATTTTACTATTTTTGTGACCACATTTCATAACTGGAAGAATTTGCCGAAAATCACCTCCTAATATGATCAATTTTCTACACTATTCATTCAATTAATATAAAATACATTTGTGGGCATTTCTCTCAGTGAAATATACATTATTTTGTGTATTTTGATAAAGTTTTGTGAAGTGAAAATGATTGTTCGCGATTCAACGTACGAACGCGAAGCAAGAGTTCAGGTTCCCTTTCGGGAACGTGGGGTTCCCTGCGAAAAGGAACGTGAGCGTTCCCTGCGAAAAGGAACGTGAGCGTTCCCTGCGAAAAGGAACGTGAGCGTTCAGGTTCCCTTTTGGGAATGTGAGAAACGAATACACGCCTCTACCGCCCCCCTCCAACTACCAAGGCACGCCGCCAACGCTACGCATCAATAACTCGTGGTGGGGAAGGCCGTAACAGTCGCATGCGAGGAGTTCTATCAGCTCACATGCCGGCTTCGCGCGTACGTTGCTGTCTCTCTCTCTCTCGTTTGTCTCGTCGTCGCGTGAATCGGAAGCCACCTTCTAAGGCTTCCGAGGGGAAATAGCACATCAATTGCTATTCCCCCATTTCTGAAAGCGCCTTGGAGTGTGCGTTTCTACCGACTCCAAGACGCAGCCAAGAGTGTGCGCTGTAAAGCCAGCTCTAGAATCATCGCTTTCCTACGATGATCGGCAGTTCTAGAATCATCGAATTCGTACGATAATCGACAGTTCTAGAATCATCGCTTTACGATGATCAGCCATCTTGTTGTAGCCAAGAGCAACAAGTGGCATTTCTGTTAAGAAGCGTGCGTCGCTGACCAGCTTCAATTCGCCAAGAGCGTGCGCTGTAAAGCCAGCTCTAGAATCACCGCTTTCGTACGATGATCGGCAGCCATCTTGTCGTGCTTAAAGCAATAAGTGGCAACTTCCGCATCAGAGCCACGGTTAAGCCAGCTGTAGAGTCATCGCGCGTACGGTGACCAACAATTCGTTGTCGGCTAGTGCAACGAGTCGAAACGGGGTTCAGACCTCTCATTTTAAGGAGTACCCGTGTGGCGCCTACGCGCTACGGGGTCCACGCCAGTCAAGACAAGGAGTACCCGCGTGCGGCGTACACGCTACGGGGCTCATACCGGTCAAAACACGTAGTACCCGCGTGGAGCTTGTGCTACGGAGTCTACACCAGTCCATCCAAGGACTACCACAGGAAGCGAACGGATACATCGATCGTCCTAATACTTGGACCTAAGTATCGTTCCAATTTATTTGATCTAGTCTTTTCTAATAGTATCTATAATTTAGAACCTTGGCCTATTTTGATTGAACTTGATGTCATTTCACTTGAACTTCGTGAACTTGACCTTATTTAGTTTGAACTTGGAATATTTGTATGTGAACTTGGGAATTACATCACTGCCGAGTTTGAACTTGGGTGCAATTACTTATAATTGCGATTTACTTATGTGACTTGACCTTGCAGTTGTATTGCTGCCTGCCGATACTTCATTTTGACTGCAACTTCGACTGCTGGTCAACACCTGGATGCTTCCCTGATTCAGTTGCTGACTATTCTGCAGGGAGTCGCTGAATTCATCGCCTGCAGTTACTTCTCTTCGAGCAGTCAACGTGGTGAATCAGCATCTCATTCGCCGTGGGAGCTTCCGCAGCCACAGTCAACGACACACCTTTCTACGCATAGTAGCATAAGTATTGTAATTTAGCTTAAGTCTTAGCTGTAAGAAATTCCCTTTACTCTAATACTAACTTCGGGGAAATAGTAGAGTAACTTACTAGTTCACTCAGATTAAATAGTCAAATTCGTTACTAGTCCAATTATTTTGATCTCAACATGGAAGAGTTTCATGCTAAGCAGATGGCGCTTCAAGTTAAAATTGCAAATTTCTTTAAAAATTTCCAATCTAAGGGTACAGTAACCTGACGAAAGCTTATGCAGAATCGCCTTTAGCTGGAATTGAAGCAAATTATACGACTTTTCACGAGAAACTCATGCTCATTGAAGGTCTTGATAAAAAACATGCCTATTTTACAACTAATCTCTGTGATCTGGTTGAGGATAGTTTCTACGACCGCAGAGGAGATTTTCTTGACTTCTTAGAAGCTATTAAAATTAGAGATGCTTCTCAGGGCTCTTCTAACTCGAATGCTGCTCCAGTGCTTCCAAGCCATACTCGATCTACGAATGTTTCATTTCAATCTTTACCGAAGGCAGATTTACCAAAGTTTTCGGGGAAATTCTCCGATTGGGAAAATTTTAGAGACGTTTTTCGTTCAGTCATACATCATCGTGAAGACTTAACGCCTGTTCTAAAATTGCATTATCTTCGCACTCACCTTACAGGTGAGGCACTTGAGAAGATTAAATCTCTTCCCATTTCTGGTGACAACTATGACCGAGCGTGGACAGCTTTAATCGAATATTACGAGAATCAACGTCGCATTGTTAGTTCTCACATTTCAGAAATTTTCTCAGTTAAATCAATGAAGGCAGATTCTTCGTCGGAAATCAAACGGATTTATAGGGAAATTTTCAATCCCATCGCTAGTCTGACCTCTCTAAATAGAGCGGCTTCTTTAGGTAGTGATTTAATTTTTCATTTTACGGTGAATCGTCTTGATTTAAATACTCGTAAAGAATGGGAAAAGCATCTATGTGATAGTGTCGATCCACCGACAATGGAACAACTTCAAGCATTTCTTCGAAGGCAAACACTGACTCTAGAGGCCGTCGAGGCTGGCACTAGAACTTCTTCGAATAACAATCCTAAAACTCCATCACCCAACTCAAAATCGCGTAAGCCAGAACCGGACAATGCTCATATGGCTTATTCTCATCAAGCGTCTCCTCAAAACGCGAAAAATCAACAAAAAAGGAAATGTTTGCTATGTAATGAACCGCATTACATAAATCGATGCGAACAATTCATCAATAAGACGAGCCAGGAGAGGAAAGACTTTCTTAAGTCGTACAATCTTTGTTTTAATTGTTTAGGTAAGCACCCGATAAAGAAGTGTCCTTCCTCTTATCGATGCTTTGTTTGCAAAGCTAAGCATCACACTTTAGTACACGTTGATGGTTATTCGCATAATCTATCGGATAATTCGTCAACACCTGTTCAAACAGCCTCAGTTCCAGACTCTTCAAGCTCAAATTGTGACAATGTTGTCGTCCCTAACGACATTCAATCTGCTTCTCAAGCAGCCTCTCTTAATAGTGGAGTAAGTACTAAATGTACAGGAGTACTTTTAGCTACCGCTAGGGTTAACGCCCTTGGTCCTAACGAAACCAAAATTCAAGTTCGTGCGCTGATCGATCCCGGATCTCAAATCTCACTTGTTACACAGGCTTTGTGTAACTTACTTTCTCTAAATTGTAGAACCAGTCATACGCACATTCAAGGTATAGGAGAAAAGACAGCTGCTGTGTCTACAAAGGTAGCTTGCCTTACTATACAACCCCATTTTGATTCAACATATTCTCTAGAAGTTTGGTGCAGGCGTGTTAGCTCGCGTAAAAGAGCAGAACAGCGCACGGAGGTCGGCGGAGCGCCAACTGTGAGCTTGCCTACATCAAGGGCTGCTCAAAGCGCAAGGAGGCGCTATAGAGCGCGGGTCGAGCTGTACTTAAAGTACAGACACGTTGATTCGATGAATCCATCGTCAACACTCTAAGACAGTGTGTGCGGGGACCGGCGGTGCGATGAGCCTCGCATTACTGCGATTACTCGGATAATGTGCTTACTGGTGCACATTCACTTGATGAAGCATTGAAAAAACAAGATGAGCTAATTCAACTCTTTAAACAAGGTCAGCTCAATCTTCGTAAGTGGACTTCAAATAATGCTGAAGTTCTCTCTTATCTACCCTCGAATATGTTAGCTACTGATTCAATCGCTTTATTCGCCCCAGAAGCATCTGTACCAATCTTAGGTATAGATTGGCAACCTAACACAGACTACTTCAGTTTTCATATCGAAGATGCTCCTTCTGACGCTCCCTTTACCAAACGCACTATTCTTTCAAGAATCGCTCGAATCTTCGATCCTCTGGGATGGTTGGCTCCGTTTGTAATAACTGCAAAAATTATTATGCAGTCCCTGTGGATTCTTAAGGTTAGCTGGGACGAAAATCTTCCTCTTGACATCTCCAATCTGTGGCAGTTTTGGTTGCAAGATCTTCAATTTATAAGGTATATCAGAATCCCTCGTTGGAGTGGATTCATCCCTCATTGCGAACTTATTGAAGTTCATGGATTTGCGGATGCTTCTAAGTTTGCGTATGGTGCAGTAGTCTACCTGCGCGTAAGCCGTACACAAGAAGTTATCGTCACTCTTCAAGTGTCTAAAACGCGAGAGCTCCACTTAAGACGCTAAGCATACCTCGTTTAGAACTATGCGCAGCGTTGCTACTTGCTCGCCTCGTTCAAATGTTTATCGAAGCTTTCCCAATAAAGGTTGAGAGTGTTCACCTTTGGTCAGATTCAGCGAATGTGCTTTTTTGGCTGAAAGACCATCCGTCATGTTGGGGTGTGTTCGTCGCTAATCGTTGTTCTGAGATACATACCCTCCTGCCTAACGCCTACTGGCATCATGTACGTTCAAGTGACAACCCCGCTGACGTCATTTCAAGAGATATTGAACCTTCAAAATTAGCGTCGCATAGTTTATGGTGGAAAGGTCCTTCGTGGTTGTCAGAAAATTTCGCGCCATGGTCAAAGACTCATGATGACTTTAATTTTTGCGTAAGTCATCTTAACGTCAAACCTATTTTTACTTTAGCTGCTAATCAGGTACCATCCAGCTCTGACGAGAATACTCCAGGGATCTTGAAACTCGTCGACGAGCATTCGTCTCTAAAAGAGTTGTTACGAGTTGTTTCCTACTTCATTAGGTTTGTCTTTAGGATATGCTCCAAGGTGAAGCATAAATCGACTTCTCCTTCAGCAGTTAGATTTTCTTTTGTTCTTGCATCTTCACTATGCCACAGTTTTCCTTCTTCCAGGGAAGTCGGGCCTAGTGAGATTGAGAACGCCACACTTTGTTTGGCTTATCTTGTTCAAGCAGCCTATTTTAAGACAGAACTACAACTGCTAGCTAAAGGAAGCAAGCTTCCTTCTAAGAGTTTTTTGTTACCTCTAAACCCCTTGATTCAAAACCATTTGCTCAGGATGAGCGGTCGTCTTTCGCATTCCCTACTTGAAGAAGATGCAAAGTATCCCCTTATTTTCCCTGTTAATTGTCATTTTTCTAGACTCATAGCGGAGGAAGCTCATGAACATACTCTTCACAGGGGTGCTCAGCTTACTCTTGCTACGCTGAGACGTCAATATTGGATCATCAATGGACGCAAAGTCGTTAAACATGTTATACGGTCTTGCGCTACTTGTATACGTTACTCAGCTCGTCCGTCAATCCAATTGATGGGTGAGTTACCTCCAGCTCGTGTTCGCCCCTCTTCGCCCTTTGAGAGTTCTGGTGTTGATTATGCTGGGCCTATCAAACTATATCGCTATATTTGTTTGCATGGCTACCAACGCCGAACATATAGAAGTAGTTTAAGACTATCTAGTGAAGCCTTTATCGCTGCTTTCCATCGTTTTACCGCTCGTAGAGGACATTGTAAAGAGCTCTATTCCGATCAAGGAACAAATTTCGTAGGTGCAGACGCTCAGTTAAGACAAATGCTTGATGAGCCACTTTCTTTCTACTCTCAAGTCAACAACTCGCTTGTTCAAGAAGGTACTGTGTGGATCTTTAATCCTCCCAGTGCGCCTCACTTTGGTAGCCTCTGGGAAGCTGCAGTTAAGGCCGCCAAGCATCATCTACGTAGAATCATAGACGATCAAGTTCTCACCTTTGCTGAACTCGCAACACTAATGTGCCGAATCGAGCCATGCCTCAATTTAAGACCTTTAACTGCTCTTTCCGATGATCCGTCTGACCTGAACTTTCTATCTCCGTCACATTTCCTTATACAGCGTTCGTCATTTCTAATTCTAAAACAGTTCTGGAGGCGATGGTCATCGGAATATCTGACGTCATTACAGGCACGAACCAAATGGAGGCACCAACAACCACCAGTCGCTGAAGGCCATCTCGTGCTCATTAAGAATGACCTTACTCCCCCCGCCAAATAGCCTATAGCACGGGTCATCGCCGTTCATCCAGGGAGTGATGGTGTCGCCCACGTAGTCGATCTGCGAACGTCTACTACCATCCTGCGACGTCCTATCTCCAAGATCATTTGCCTCGAATCTGAAGTATGAGGTATATTCGCCAATGTGACGAAGGTGGGCTGAATGTTCATGATTCAACGTACGAACGCGAAGCAAGAGTTCAGGTTCCCTTTCGGGAACGTGGGGTTCCCTGCGAAAAGGAACGTAAGCGTTCAGGTTCCCTTTTGGGAATGTGAGAAACGAATACACGCCTCTACCGCCCCCCTCCAACTACCAAGGCACGCCGCCGACGCTACAGAGCGCCGGCCGGCGGTTCAGTTCTCGCGCGACGGCAGAAGAGACAGCAACCTACTGTACGCTAAGAGGCACAACGGACTTCTGCAATAAATCGTCACGTAATCTCTACACGAAAGACTTATTAATTTTGAGCCTCTCCAGTTCGCGATCCTCATCATTATAAAAAACAATGATAAATGATTAAAATAGGAGTGAATAAATAATAAGTGAATTTAGAAAATGCATTTAAAAATATGTTTATTACGTTAGATACTACGGATCCATGGTATTGTGTGTGTGTGTCTGTGTGCGCGCGCGCGTGTGTGCGCGTGCGTGCGTGCGTGTATATGTATGTGCGTGTATGTGTATGCGCGTGTGTGTGTGCGTGCATGCGTGCGTGCGTGCGCGTATGGGTGTGTGGACGTGTCAGGTTTTTTTTTTATAGGATGATAGGAAAAATGCATTTATGCATACATTGATGTTATGTAGGACTCGACCGTCGTTGGTAATACCTATTAAAACCTCCCTGCTGATGTTATATAGCAGGGCGTCCCCCGACTGTTATTTCCCCTGCGGAAACCGCCGTTAGGCATTACTTCGTGGAGGGCAGTCGCAGCCTTTACGGCCCTCTAAATCGCGTGGCCCTCGGTCGGGCGGCTTCCTCTTCTCTCTTCTCTTGTTTCCTCTTCTCGCCTAATGCAATTCAGTTTATCCACCACTTTGGTGGCGAGACCAATTACGGTATACCATCCTCTCTGTGAAGATAATAAGCACCTCCCGATGCCCTCGGGAGATAAAGGCCTTCCCATAAGGCCCTGAACCTTTCTCTCTCTTCCCAAAACTTGGGACGTATGAACAAAGCATGCTCGACGTCCTCGTCACTTTCAGGACATGTTGGGCACCCCGCGCTTTGGTATACTCCAATCCTCTTCAGGTAGCTGCGAGAGCAACCATGCCCTGTTAGTATCTGGGTGAGATGAGAAGTTACTAGTCTGTGTCCCCTCCCTGTCCACTCCACAACACATGGTATGATACGGTGGGTCCACCGACCTTTCTCTGCTATATGCCATCGGCGCTGCCACTCTTTCATGGTCTTGCTAGACCATCGGCTTCGACGCTGTCCCTGGTAGAAGTCATCCTTTATTCTAACTATGCCTTCGCGATACAACTCAGCTCTCTCACTCGCCATTAAATCTACGGGTGGTAGTCCGGCGACTACCGAGAGAGCTATGTCTGAGACGGTACGGTAGGCACATGCCACTCTCAGTGCGATTGTCCTGCAGACCCTTTGGCAAACGGTACCGTAGCTCAGTTTACTGCATAGAACACCAGACCAGATTGGGGCTCCGTACAGAATCACGGAATATACCCCCAATGAAAGAAGCAACCGTCGCGGCTGGTTCGGCCCACCTATGTTTGGCATGATGCCAGCGAGCGCTCTAGCCACTTTTGATGCCTTCAGTCCTGCGTTCCTAAGGTTGTCTTTGAACGTCATCCAGATATCTATTATGACTCCTAGGTATTTTATGGTGTCCCTCGTTCTGATCTTCCCGTTGTTAACTGTGAAAGTGGCGTAAACTCTATTTTTTGTTCTGGTAATGATTACCACCTCGGTCTTTTCGGCAGCAAGACTGAGTCCATGGTAGCTCAACCAATCTCCTATTACCTCGGTTGCGGTATCTCCGAGGTATTGCACCTCTTCTATGCATTTTGCTACGACAATGAGAGGAACATCGTCTGCATAAGCTACCATCTACACGACGTTCTAGATTAGTGATCCTAGTACCGAACCCTGCGGCACACCTCCTGTGATCTTTTAAGAATGCGTACCGTCGTCGGTGTCGTAGTGAAGGGTGTGGTCCGTTAAGTAGCTCGAGATGACTCTTCGAAGATACAGTGGCACTCTCAGGTCTTCCAATGCCAGCATAATTTTATCCCACCTGGCCATGTTAAACGCATTCCTTACATCTAAACCAATGATAGAAGACTTGCGTTTTGTGCACCGGCTACTACTAACGGCGTTCCTGGCTACTGACAGCACCCTATAGATGGCATCGATCGTTGACCGACCCTTCCTAAAGCCGAATAGGTTATCTGATAAGCCACCGCCCTGCTGTAAGGCTGCCTCCAGTCTGACAGATATGATCCGCTCAAACAATTTCCCGGAAATATCCAGCATATAGAATGGTCTATACGAGAATGATTCATCCGGAGGTTTATTTCCCTTAGGAAGAAGTACCAACTTTTGTATCTTCCACTGTGTGTGTACGCGTGTGTGTGCGTGTGTGCGTGCATGCGTGTGTGCGTGCGCGTGCGTGTGTGTGTGTGTGTGTGAAATAACTTGTTTTTTGTAATATAAAAACATGGTGTTTCCCAGTGAAATGCATTTGTGGGTTCTTATGTCAGTGAAAGGTACGTTATTTTGCATATTTTGATAAAAGTTTTGTAAAGTGGAAAGCATAAAAGTAGTATACCCTTCGCTATGGGCCGTCACAACAAACTTGACCTCGGCCACAGGCATCAGCTTGTAGTCAAGGCCAAGAAATCGGTCCAAAGACCATAGCGAGGTACAAAATAACGATGCAGCAGCTGCACACGCTCACGGGCACACATACGCATACGCACACGCGCTGCATCAGCACATTCCAACATACACACACACACACACACATACACACACACACATCAGCAAGCCTATTGTGGAGAGAGAGGCTGACGACGCACGATGGAGAGAGAGAGAGAGAGAGAGAGAGAGAGAGAGAGAGAGAGAGAGAGAGAGAGAGAGAGAGAGAGAGAGAGAGAGAGAGAGAGAGAGAGAGAGAGAGAGACATAGCATGGCTGAATACAGGGCGACCGGCGTAAAACCGTACTTGACTCCGGGTATAGGTGCGAAAGTCTCTGCGACTCTGTATGTGACAAGAGAGATTTGATTTAAACTTCTTTATTTTCGATAAGGTCCAGGTTTGGACCGTATATCGCCATACAGCCATAGAATATGCATAGTAACAGAATAGGTAAAAAATCATAACAGTATCATAGTGGTGAAAAATTAAAAAAAGAAATAGTATAACAAAAATATGAACAAAGTACAAAATTGAACGCAAAAATTAACGCAAAACATATTAATTAGCGCATAGAGAGAGAACATACACTGAATATTATCAGAGATTTATAATTTAATATTTATTTAAACTTACCTAGTGTATGAAACGCATGCGTCGAAGACGTTCCTCTCTACCTATGCTATTTTTGTATATCAGCGTTCAAATCCTATCGGCGAAATAAATTATCACAAACATTGGTTCTCTCATATTCGCATCCACTCGTATATAACTAGAGTTTGCTGATCTCCATGTGAAATTCCGTCTTGTCACACTATACATCTAGAGTGCTGATTGAAGAGGCATAACAGCGCAACTATATAGTCTGAAATGTGTGGGCTACATTAAAAACCTCTCGACACCAAACCGAAATTGTGTGTTTGCTACAAATGAGATAGGGAAGTTACGCACTCTTCTGATTGCCAGTAATCTTTTGAAGTGTGGGTCAATAGGATGTGAAGCACTTTCTAATAGGGGGTTTGCTTCCACATCTTCCGCAACACCCTCTGCAGCTTCCGCGGCTACAGGCAGCTCAGAAACTTCACTATCTGGCAGCATATTTTCTTAAAATTTATTACACACACACTTCAGTTAATTATTATAATGTTTCAATTTTTCTTAAGCGCAACGATCAACGTCGTAATATCTCAATCTTACCGTCTAAAAATCGCAATTCAATAAAATATTTACGCGCAATTTTTAAGGCTTTAACGTATTTTTTATGTGTCTCACGTCTTTTTTTTTGCACACCACGTAAATTATTCACCTTAAATTTGTCTTTTAAATCACTAATAAGTTTATTTAAAATTTCCGCTCCATCGTCCAACCCTTCGTTTTTTCGGAAGCCACGAAATTCGCCAATGTACTCACACGCGTGATTAATGAGAGAGGTATTATTCTCAGCCGCACACGATTTAGCCACGACCCTCATTGTAGTAGGAGAGTCGTCGGGACACTCACGAGGAAACTAATCGTGAGGATGTACAACGCAACTAGCGCGTGTCTTAAAGTCCGGAATCAGCCTTTTTACAGGAAAAGTACACGAAGGTTACTTGGACGTGTACGACACAATTACCGCTGCGTTATACTTTTCGCAGCTTCGTGTGGAATCTGCTTGTTTAGGCTGTAGCGTAATAGAGCCGACCAGTATAACGTTATGTAGATAGCATTTCGTCCAATATAAATTTTTCCAATCGGACTCATTTTTGGAAGATAGACGTATTTAAACACGACAAATATGTTAAGAATAAATAATTACCCGAAAAACCAAAATTGAGAAATTTTCGATTTTGTAGTTTTATCGCGGCGAAGAAGACAAGATAGTGCGACACTGTGTAAGACACGGCTTATCTCACACAGCTCGAACAATTTAAATGCCGTTTTCTTCTTCAAACTTTTATTCATTTTAGCACCAACATTTTCAACTAACCGTAATTTATGTAAAAAAGGAAAATAACTATCTTCTCTGTTTTTTAAGTTATTGACTTAATTTAAAATGTATTTATATCTCGTAATTTAGATTTGATTAATGATGAAAAAATGTATGTTTTCTACGAAAATAAAAATTAAAAAATTAAAAATTTTATCATTATAAATAATATTAATTACGAATAAATTTTAAGATGTTTCATAAAAATAATAAGCGTGAATGTTGTTTAAGAGAAATTATCACGAAGAAAAAATGCAGCGCAGTTGACTTGAATATTATTCTATAGTGATGACAACTTATCTCGTAATACACCCACGTGTTTTTCTGGGTTTAGAGAAATTTGTCACGTCTTGTAAGCGAGCTGGCGCGGTGTATTGTTTCACATTTTTAAATAAAACGTTCGTCAATTCAGAAGAAATTGTCACTTTTGAAAAAAAAATGTAAGCAGACTGAGAGCAACCCGAGGAATCCTTTTTCTGAGATTCAGCAAAAAGTCTATACGCATTATAAAGAAACCGGAATTAGCAGTTCACCAGTATTGAACGGTTGGAAGATAATAATGGTAAGAAAAACAGTAGCGCACTTGGTTAAAATTTTGACGTTAGCTTTACGCGTCGCAAAAGTCCGAGAACCACATATACGCACAATGTGTGGACGCGTGTGGTGTAGATCTCCAAAAATTATCATTGGAGATGTTATGCAAAAAATTACGCTTTCTCCTGCTACATTGCGGTATCTCCAAGATTGACTACATGTACGGAATCGGTCTTTTTCATAATCGAGATATTCTTTCAATAGGTGTACAGGTTATAAAACAGCGAAACGAACATACAAGCCCTATAGCTACACGTGTATTTCAAAGCTATCAACGTGTTGAATAAAATGCTCGATGACAGGGTTGGCGACGAAATGTTGTTACAATGCAATTATCAAGATGATCAACAACAGAATCCTTCAACGTCCAGTATGACTCATGGTTAGTATTGAGAGACCCATAATTAATATTTAATATTAATTTGATACATCTTAATACTTAAGTTTTAGAACCTGGAACAACATTACAGACATCAGGTGATCAAAACAGCGAAAGACCACCACACGGTCGTATTAATAGAGTATTCGTTTGATAAAATCTTAATAATTATTAAAATGCGCAATGAATACTATAGTTACAGAATCAACACCTGCAACATCATTTCACATGGAAGACGAAAATGATACGGAAGGTGACGAGTTCATCATGCGGTGTCAGTATCAAGACGACGCATAGCCAGCACCTTCGACAGCTGATGATCCACATCCGGGTCCATCAACAGCCGATCTATATCGTAATAATGAAGATATAGCAAATCGTAAGTATTGAATCTGTTATAATAATTTTCATATTATTATGGTACGATTCAATATTTCAGCTTTACAACCAGTAACCTACGCTGTACATCACGAAAACGAGGAAACACGTAATCGGTAAGTATTGAAAGTATTAACCTTTAGACTGCCGGAAAGCCTATATATAGGCTTTAGAGGAAAATCAATATTTTTTGTAAAAAATAGTATTCCGGGGGTTTCCGGGGTAGCTGATCACGAATCTCGGGTCAAATTTGACAAATTTACTTCATAGGGCACGAAATACCCCACCCCCACCCCCCACCCCACCCCACCCCCAAATACCCAATTTTTATATATTTCTAAAACTTGGTGAAATTGCCAATCTGGATTGCCCCAAAAACCCCCGGAGTAACATTTTCACCGAGCTTCAAAAATAGGGGAATTTGGGGGGGGGGGGGGGATCCTTGACAAGAATTTATCAAATCTGACTTCAGATTCGTGATCAACGACCCCGAAAACCTAAATAATATGATACTTAAATCGAGTTTTAAGCGTAAAAAAAATTCTATAATAGAAAATTTTTTTCTTTACCGTATCCTGTCGGAAAGCCTATATATAGGTTGGACCTCTGACATGAACTTTGTATATAGTTGATACGCGATACAAGACACTAATTTGGCCACTTCTAAAGGGCCGTTTAAAGGTTCAAATCTCGGCAGTCTAAAGGTTAAAATAAAATAATATTTTACAATGAATAAATTGTGGTACATTTTATTACTTTAGTTACAGAATTTGATTCATCGATTTCAACGATGACGCAACATGTCGCGGAAGAATATGATTCGGACTCTAGCAGTAGCAGTAGCAGTAGCAGTACCAGTAGCAGTAGCAGCAGAACTGATAAGCTGAAGAAAGAAATGACGAATGTAATGATGTATAATATTTTTAATAATTTTCAAAAATAAAAATAAAAATTGAAAATAAATATTTCACAGCTAATTATTTACAGCATGGTGAAGGATCAAGATCATGCTTTATCGTAGAAAGCGAAACAAGACGACGCTAATACCGCTTTCGTTATCAAGGACGAGAAATACGAGGAAGACTAGCTGACCCTTCGGCAAATGCTAACATTTATATGTGGCTGGAAGCTTGCTTAAAGGATTTACATAGACAACACTGTAGTCGCGGGGAGGCTATCGACTTTATAGGAGTAACTATAAATAGTGAAAGATTTAATCATGGTCTTTTATGGCATTCATTTAGGCCGATTAAAGAGTTCAATGTAGAAGACCTTTGGGAACTGTTATCAAGTGCAATTCAAAGTGCAAATAATTTTAATATTAGTGATAGATCGTCAGTTAGCTGTGCAATTGTGAGAGGTATAGCAGGACGTGGTTGGACACAGTTAACTCATGAAAATGTCAAGAAAAAGTCCATCTTATCAAATGCGAACGGGAAGATTGCACGAATATTGGAACCTTATTCGTAGAAACAACGGATCCGTTCCAACAAGATGTTGTGGTCTCGAAGAAATTCATCGTTTTCAAATCTTTTTTGCTACACGCGCTACAGCTCTAGTGGTGTACTCTTTTAGAAATTTTGCCCGCGGATATCCGCCTCTCTACGATGGCATACGTTTTGTCATGGACACACGAAGATGTATTACCAACACTTTACGAATTATGTACTACGAACATTCCAATCACTATCAACCTATTCTGAATTTGGTTGGTGCTAGTGGAACCCGTGGTTACTGCATACCGTGTAATAAAAGTTACTGGCATGTCGAAGACCATCGATGCACAAATAAGTGTTCTAAATGTTTGATGTCGCCGCCGTGCATTGCATTCGGAAATATTAGAAAGTGTACCCAGTACTGTAGGACCTTTTTCAGTGAATATTGTTTTCAAGATCATTTAAGGGGGCTAGACACCTTTATTTCTGAAATAAAAAAATTTTATATTTCTATATATAAATGTGAGCCAATTATTTCCCACTTTTTAAATATAAAAGGGGGTATATTTACCTTTCCTTAGACCTGTGTTTGAGCCTTTTTTATGGTCCAGAACCATAGTTATCGATGAAACAAATTTTTTCACTGACCGTAAGCTTTTAAATGTTCCTGCGGAAGGATTAACTCTAGATTTAAACTAAGTACTTCTAAATGGTATAGTTTTCTTAAGAGTGCTAGGATTTTTGATTCAAAGAAAAAAAAATTTTTTATCCTCTTTTTTTATGATATTTTTCTTAATTGATTAAACTTTTCCAACATTTTTTTAATTTAAAAATTTTTTCTGACATTCAATTTTAAAACCATACACTGATAAGAAAACTATACCATTTAGAAATACTCAGTTTAAATCTGGAGTCAATCCATCCGCAGGGATATTTTAAAGCTTACGGTCAGTGAGCTTATTTTATTAAAAACAATATTGTGAGAAAATCAACTTTAAAGTTTTGATATCTCATAATGCATAAAAATATCCAAAACACGGCTCCCTTTTAGTTGATATTGATATTTATGCATATACTGGTTATGAAAAACAATTTGGCATTGACTTCCTTGCATAGAATTTTATTTTCCTTGGTATTTTTTGACCTAGAAAACAAAATCAACTTTTAGTCATTTTATAACATTTTGGCTATACGTGCATCAATTTATTTATCTTAAATACTTATCGTTTTTTTCGCCTTAGGTTAAAAACCTTTTTTAAGTCTTGTTGTTAATGTGTTATCTTAACCTCATCTGTCAAGTCCTGCAAGGTCCCATGGTAGTCGCTTGATGATGTATTTTCTTTCAAAATCACTGAAACACGTATAATAAGTTACGCTAAAATAAAAATTTAATTTTTCAAAGTTCAAGTCTACGCCTCAAAGCCTCTGAGTCACAAAAGGATGACAATGCGCAACGGCCTCTCGATAAGGATTTTTCTAAATCAAAAATTTACAAGTTTTTCTAAATCGAAAAATTGTTACGAGTGAAATTAAATTTTATTCACTTATTTTTCTAAGTTTTTCTAAAATCAAAAATTTACAAATTTTTCTAAGTCTTGACTAAATCAAACTTTTGCGAGTGAAATAAAAGAATTTATGTTCACTTATTTTTCTAAGTCTTTGTGAGTGAAATAGTAAAGAAAATATCATGTTCAGTTATTTTTCTAAATCAAAAATTACAAGTTTTTTTAAATCGAAAAATTTTTACGAGTGAAATTAAATTATATTCACTTATTTTTTCTAAGTTTTTACCAAATTGTAAACTGCGAGTAAAATAAAAAGTGTTCATTTATTTTACTAAGTCTCACTAAATTATTGAATTTATGAATCTTTTATAAAAATAGTGAAGAGAAGTATTATTAAACTTCTATATAAAATTATACTAAGTCTAAAGATTTAAATTACCAAATCTACAAACATGAAAAATCTCTATTACTGAGAAGAGAAGTTAGGAAAAATAACTTCTAAAATTTTTTTTTCTTTTTACGAATCTATTGTATTCACTGTATCGTAAAGCGTTGAAAATTAAAAAGAATCCTCTACAAAGTTAGGGAAGAGAAGTACTTTTATACTTCTATCTTTATTAAAACAAAATTTATGAATCCTCTACAAAGTTAGGGAAGAGAAGTATAATTACACTTCTATCTTTATTAAAACAAAATTTACTAAATCTTTATTCAAAATTTGAATCCTCTACAAAGTTAGGGAAGAGAAGTTTTTTTTTTTACACTTCTATCTTTATTAAAACAAAATTTACTAAATCTTTATTAAAATTTGAATCCTCTATAAAATTAGAGAAGAGAAGTATATTAAACTTTTATACAAAATTATATCAATCTTAAAAACAAAAATTACTCAATTTGAAAACTTTAAAATCCTCTATAAAAATAGGGAAGACGGGTTTTATTAAAACTTCTATAGGAAATTATATAACTTCTAAAAATTATTACCTAATCCATTATATCATAATTATATATTTTGAAAAACAAATTTTTTTTTATATATATATATCAAAAGATTTCAAGCTTTTACTCATAAAACTGAATTTTATTTCTCAAATTTTCATTCGAATTCAAAAAGTTAAAAATAAATTCGAGTACCTTCTTTCTCTAGATCTTATGAGATGCTAGTTCTTACACAAAAACTTAAAAAATTATCCCTGCAATAACTAAAAAAAAAAAATCTTTAATATTCTTTTCTCCTTTTAATTTTGGGTAATTAACAGGTTTATTTATGTAAAATTATTTATTGTTTCACAAAATTTTTTTTTTATATAGAGAATGATCCCTCAAATCAATGGTATCCTCCTGGAGTGCCGAATTGAAAGTTTTTTTACGGAATTAATATCACGAGTAGAGTCTCTTGAGGCACTTAATCTGGACTGTTGGGCTACAATTGCAAAGTTAGCTGACGAATTATCTCTTATCAAACTTGAAAATCTCCAATTAACAGCATTTAACGGGGAATTGATCGAGGAAATTAATAAATTAACAAAAAAGAACAATAAATTTGCTAGTGATTTATGCGTAGTGTTTAAAAGTTTCCGCAATCTCGAAACAAGCGTAGATTTAAAATTAAAAAAATTAAACGAAGAAATTTTAAATATTACACAAGGTTTTGGAAAATTATCTTTAGAATAAAAATAATACAATTATAAATATTGAAATTTTTCTCTTCTTATAACAGATAGTAAATAAATGGTTTTATTAAGAAATTTAATAGAATAAACTGTTTAATTCTGCATTTACTGATTTAATTAAAATTTTAATAAGAAAGGATCTATTAATTATAAATAAAGGAATTTAGTTTATATAAAGGAAGTTTTTTTAACTTGTTTGAATTTCCTGTATGTCAAGGAACCTCAGTATTTTTTTTTAATTTTATCATTAATATTTACTTTTATGGTTTGGTTGTATTTTAGATACTACCAATCAGATAAGAGTGATAAGATAAATAAATTACCAAATTATTATTTAAGTTCGTTCATTAGTCAAATTACAATGGTTTAAAAAATCCTGTTACCATAATATAATCTATAGGTATATTAAAATAAAGTAATTTTACGCCAAAAACTTAATATCTAACTAACTTAAAACTAAATTACGTTCAATTTAAAACTAAAACTGGTTAAACTACAATTATCTAGACAAAATTAAAGACCTAAATGGACCAGCTACTTCTCAGTAAAATCGAATAGTTGGTTCACCCGAAAAAAATTTTTTTTTTTATAAAAGCCATACGAAATTGAGCTTTGTAAAAGTTATAAAGTTAAACGTTATGATTATTTTTTCATTTTAGTGGAAAATCATTCCCATAAAAGGTCTAAGCCTACAAAGAAGCAGAGACAAAGAAAAAGAGTTAGTCATGAAAAGCGAGGGAAGACGTTTTGGGAACGGGTTAAAAGGGATTTAGAACAAATTCCTCCTCCTCATATTATAAAGGAGTTGAAAGTAGATGAAATACCTCTACCTGCTGATTCCCCAAGGAAGCAGTGTATGGATTGTATAAAGAAGAAA
Source organism: Torymus aiolomorphi (assembly GCA_036365515.1). Classification (NCBI taxonomy): domain Eukaryota; kingdom Metazoa; phylum Arthropoda; class Insecta; order Hymenoptera; family Torymidae; genus Torymus; species Torymus aiolomorphi. Next base: position 87,450,230 of record CM070876.1, read on the forward strand.
TTAACGGTGAAAAATTGTTTTAAATGCTTTACATTAAACTATAAAATTAAAAAAGTTTTGCCACAACCACCATTAGAGTGGATGTTAAGATTTGAGGATGAATACTAAATTCACTTTAACCAAGTAATTCATTTTTGTTCAATGTAAACTTTTTTATATATAAAAAAAACCTTAGTAAATATAATTAAGAAAAAAATAAAAAAAAACACAATAAACATTTGAGTCTTTACATTTCTTTATTAAATTAGATAGTTTATATGAGTGATAAGCGCATAACCCGACAAAAAGCCCGTGAACACTCAGAATCAAGGAAGGAGATAGAACAGTTCAACCCATTTGTACCTCCTAAGCAACTTCCCTATTTCCCAGCAAAAATAGAGGATAAATCCAACCAATTGCCCAGTACATTGAAGTCAGGAAATGTAAAAGGGGACGAATCAGACCTAAAGACTGATACCCCTAAATTGGAATTTGGGAAGGAAAATAAGACTCTGTTGTTCCAGAAACCAGTAGATTCTAGTGACAGTGATTCCGAGGTTCCTCGAGGGCCAGTTAATATCACAATGGCAATTACTCCGCAATATGTAAATATTAAAATCGTCCCAGAATTTGCCGGAAACAATATTCCCATATCACAGTTTTTGGAAGGATGCACGGAGGCAAAGGCTATGGTCGAGGCCACAGCTGAGCCGAGCCTTGCAAAATTACTAAGGGCCAGAGTTAGAGGAGAAGCAAGACATGCCATAACAGGACAAGTTTTAGGGATGGTCGAAGAGTTCAAAGATTATTTAAAACAAATTTATTCTCCAGCTAAATCAGTAGTTCAATTACTCGAAGAACTCGGTAACGAATTTCAAAAAAATGACGAAGCAGTAATAACCTTCGCGAATAGAGTAAAAATATTAGGGGCAAAGATCCTGGAGGCAAAAAAAATAGAAAATGCAACATTACCCGAAGGTTTCAGTGCCTCTGTAGAAAATACCCTACTTGAGTGTTTCAAAGCAGGATTAAAGCCAGAAATTGAGCAACGTTTAGGAGCGGCCGCTAATGTAAAAGATGCAGTCAAGGAAGCAATTAAGATAGAAAAATTACTTATCGCTAGGAAAGCTCTAAGAAGGGATCAATCTAGCGTAGGAAAGACTGATAAAAAAAAATATTCCTTTGCCAGCTATGCAAACAAGCGGGACATGAAGCCAGCAATTGCAGCCTATTATCAGCGAATCGTGTCTTAATTTGCACAATTTGCAATCAATCGGGACGCAGCTCTGACAAATGTCAGCTTGTTACTGTAAGAGCCCCAAAACCAGAGGATAGCTGCAAAATTTGTAAAAAATCAGGGCACCAATCTGCCCAATGCAAAATGGGCATGATATGCCAAATTTGCAAGAAACCTGGGCATCTAGCAGCCCAATGTTATAAAGTTGCTATCTGTCAAACTTGTGGGAGTCAAGGACACATCACTCGTTTTTGTCGTTTAGGCGAGCAAGCCACCGCAATGTCAAACACAATTACCTGCCAGCTTTGTTTAAACAAAGGATATACTGCTGATAGATGTTACCTGCGCGAAACTAATAAAGTAACTAAACCAGCTGTTAACATAGAAACATGTCAGCTGTGTTCAAATACCGGCCATACGGCGGTTTCTTGTAGAAATAATATTACCTGTGCTTATTGTAAAATTAAAGGTCATTCAATTGACCAATGCCGAAGAAGGGCTAATAATGAGGCAAAGAGGTCGGGAAACGAGCAGAGCTCTTCAGGCCCGACTGCACCTCAAGGGACACAGCCTATTCCTCAGCGCTCAACCCAAGTGCAGGGATTTACTGCGGATGAGTTAATAGCATTAAGCTCCACTTTGCGTCAAAATTAATTCCGCATGTTTCTTTCAAAGATTGTAAAAATGATGTATTATTTGGTTTCATGTTGGATTCGGGATCCGAAATAAATATCCTTCGTGTAGGTTTTGTCAACGACATAAAAACTATAGATACAACAAGACCAACACTAATCATGGGTATTTCCGAAAATCCGATTTTATCTTTAGGAATAGTCAATAAAAGAATGTTAGGTAGGAATGTAGAATCCATAGTAGTCCCTAATAATTTCCAAATTCCATTTGCTGGAATTTTAGGGTCGCAATTATTTTTAGCTCATAGCGCTAAATTAGACTTTAAAAATAAATTATTTATATTAGGTGATAAAAAATGGATTTTTGTCAAAATGATAATCCTTGTTATGAGGTAGAAATCAATGCAGTTACTAATATGGTAACTGAGAAGGCTTTAAATTGTCTACCATACATTGAAATTTTCAATTTGCCTTTCTTTACCAAGGGTTATTTTATGATAGAGAGTGGCTCCGAAGCCAATCTTATTAAATTAAAATTAATACCTAAAAGTCCAGATATAAACCCAGCTAGCTCAGTTTTACTAAAAGGAATATGCGATGAAACAATTAAATCTCTTGGTGCAATTGAAATTGTGGTTTATGGAATTTCTTCATTATTTCATGTAGTACCCGATGATTTCCCTATTCCTTGCGATGGAGTTTTCGGCTGCACGTATTTAACCCAAGCTAAAACTTTGATTTATTATGAGTATAAATGCCTCATGGTAGGAAATCACACTGCCCCCTTGCTATTTAAGATTTCGGGTAACACTGAATTATGCAAGGACCATTTAACCAGTTCCCACTCAAGTTTAGTTTCCAATATTAGTATGGATGTTAATTTTGGAAATGAAATTGACAGTGAGACTATGGAATTCTCTGAAAAGAATTCTTGTGATTTATCTGATCTGGAGGAGTACTATTCCAATTACAAAATTGCTATTCTAGATTCGGATGTTAAAATCAAGAATATCAATGAAGATATAAATCCAATTCGCAGGTTATTTAGAATTACATATGCTGAAACCTTTGCTGAAATAGGTATACCAGTTATGGCCGATCTGGAAATTGATGATGCACCGTTAACATAGAATGTAATAATAATTCTATTTTGGACCTTTTAAGGTTATATCACTTGGATAGTATAGAAAATTTGAATATAGATTTCTCTTGGAAGGCCAACATTTAGGTGCCGCCAGTACGGTAATGCATAGAATTATCACAACTGACGACATTCCTATTAATGTTAAGCAATACAAATTTCCAATATCCCTCAAGGAAGAGGTTAGTAGACAAGTTGATGCACTGCTGCAGGAGGGAATTATAAAACCTTCGACTTCACCTTATAATTCTCCTCTGTGGTTAGTTCCAAAGAAATTGGATGCATCTTTAAAGCAGAAATGGCGTTTAGTTTCTGATTTTTGTATGCTGAACGAAAAAACGATAACTGACGCATACCCATTACCAGATATAACGCAAATCATTGATCAGGTTGGAGGACATAAATATTATACGGTTCTGGATTTAGCATCAGGTTTCCATCAGATATTAATGGATCCCCGTGACTCTCACAAAACCGCCTTCAGTACGCCATAAGGTCATTATGAGTATGTTCGTATGACATTTGGATTGAAAAATTCTACTTTTCAAAGATATATTGATGAAACGTTTAGAGGACTATAAGGGAAAATTTTATTTACCTTTATCGACGATATAATTATTTTTGCTGATACATTGGAGGAACATGAGGAAAAACTAAGCTTGATTATGGAAAGATTAGACCAAGCAAATTTACAATTAAATATTAACAAATGTGAATTTTTAAAAAGTGAGATTTGCTGTTTGGATCATGTGTTAAGTAAAAATGGGGTCAGTCCCGATCCAAAGAAGCTTGAGGTAGTTAGATGCTTCCCTCAGCCTAAAACAGTCAAAAACATTAGGCAGTTCCTAGGTTTAGCAGGATATTATAGGAGAATTATTAAAAATTTTGCCACAATGTCAAAGCCTTCAACAAAGTTGTTAGAGAAAGATACTGAGTTTATCTGGACTGGAAAAACACAGGAAGCATTCGATTTATTAAAAGAGGCATTATGCAATCCCCCAATCTTACAATATCCTGATTTTTGTAAACCCTTTATTATTACAACGGATGCTTCGGGTTATGCCAGTGGCGGAATACTCTCTCAAGGAGAAATTGGCAAAGACCTTCCAATAAGTTACGCCTCCCGTGTGCTTAGAGGGCCTGAATTAAACTATGGGGTGTACGAAAAAGAAGCTTTAGCCATGATTCATTGTACAAAAATCTTCCGATCCTATATCTATAACCGAAAAATCTCGTTTGTAACTGATCATAAACCGTTAGTTTGGTTCAAAACCGCGGATTGCAACATCCGTGTCCAGAAATGGAGATTTAAACTCTCTGAATTTGATTATGAGGTTATACACAAATCTGGGAGATTGAATGCTAATGCAGATGCGTTATCTAGGAATCCCATTTGTAATGTAATCACTAGGAAGCAATCTAAATTGCTTAATGAAAAAGTTAACCTTACTAATGGTGTCGTTGATAGATCTAAAGTAATACAAAATAATTTAACATCTAAAAAAAAAACAAATAAAGAAATAAACAAAATAAGAAAAAACGTGGATAAATCCAATTCTATTAAGAACACTTTAGAACCAAAATCAGTAATTATATCTCAGTTACCAGACTCTGAGGAAAAAATTAATAAAAAGAAAACGATCCGATTATATTAGAACCCTATGAGAAACGGGTTTCAAATAATTTTATATTCCTTTTTATTCTACTCTCGAATTAATTGATTAATTTTTATACTCCCGACATTAATTTCTATATTTACAATAATCTTTGAGTTTATTGGTTTCCTAATTGAATTCCGTATTTTACATAGCTAAAAGCATTAAAGGGCGCGGCAGCGCCCTGCTTGGCGAGTATAAGGAACGAAGTAACGGACGAGTCAGCGACGATGCACCCTTTATTCATTGGATTGGGTGTCTAACCCTACTTTTTTTTCGTCATATTTCCCTTATCAACATTTTATATACGTAGATATCGTACATAAGCTAGTTAATTGGAAAGCATTTTTAATTTCTACTTCTATCCGCAACAACACGTTTTTATTTCTAAACATCAATATGGCAATATACAATCATACATATCCATATATAGATACTTACTATTATATATCACGGCAAACCGTGACTTCTCCTCCCCAGCCGAGGCGCTCGCCCATGCCTTGCATGAACAGGAGTCTCGGTGACACGGGCCTCAGGGGCTGCCAACCCCTCCGGCCGTCTTGAAAGCTGGCCCTAATCTCAATAACCAAGCCTCGGATGACAACAGCAGACGACCCACAGGCCAGTCTGCTCCAGCAACTTCCCCTACTCAGCCTTCTTTGGACGGTGCCACCATTCAATGCGAGTTTCCAGAATGCGAGAGAAGTTTCCAGACCACCATCGGTAGAGGGCAGCACCACCGATGCATGCACAAGTCCTGGTATGACCAACGTATCATCGCTGAGAGATGGACATTTGGATGGACGCTCGAAGAATCCTCCCTCCTCGCTCGTCGGGAAGCCGAGCTGAGCATAGCCCGTGTCCGTTCAATAAACCTGTCCTTGCAGAAAGCGTTTCATAACAGCACCAAATGGTCATGGTCAAAGTTATGGTCAGTTTCCGTGCAGTTAAGAGCAAAGTCGGAGATGACCCGGTCACCTAAGGCAAGGTCGGAGATTACCCGGCCAGTTAAGGCAAGGTCGGAGATGACCCGGCCAGTTAAGGCAAGGTCGGAGATGACCCGGCCAGTTAACGCAAGGTCGGAGATGACACGGCCAGTTAAGGCAAGGTCGGAGATGACCCGGTCAGTTAAGGCAAGGTCGGAGATGACCCGGCCAGTTAAGGCAAGGTCGGAGATGATCAGGCCAGCTAAAAATTCATTGGAAAATTCCACGTTCATGTGTATTTAGTCATAGGATCCAAGTGTTTCGGTCACCATTTACTGAAGAAGATGCTCAAAAGTTGCACCATTTACTTGTTGACAACATTCTATTCTCCTTTTAAAGTTTCTAACAGTATTTAATAATACTTGACGTGGAATACTTAAGCAGATTTGTGTAATCCTTTGAATCATGTCATCTCTTGTAGTTGGCCTGTTGCGGTAGACTGTATTTTTTAGGAAGCCCCAAAATAAAAATCTGGAGATGTCAGATCTGGAGATCTTGGTGGCCATGCTACGGGACCTCCTCTACCAATCCATCGACCGTTAAACCTTTCATTAAGAAAATCTCTGACAATTCTGGCATAATGTGGAGGAGCACCATCTTGTTGTAGCCACATTCTGGCCCTTGTATGGAGATCAACGTTTTCTAGAAAGAGTGGCAGCTCATCTCTCAGCAACTGTAAATAAGTATGTTGAGTTACGTGACCTTCAAAAAAATAAGGTCCAATCAGACATCCGTTAATAATACCACACCATACCGTTACATTCCAGCGATGCTGATGATCAACTTCTCGCATCCAATGAGGATTAACAGGAGACCAGTAGTGGCAATTATGGCGATTCAACATACCAGTACTCTGAAATGTAGCCTCGTCGCTAAAAAGAACATTGCTAAAGAAATTTTCATCATCAGTAATTTGTTGTGTTGCCCATTGGCAAAATGTTATTCTCCGTCGATAATCTTCCACAGTTAAAGCTTGATTTAGAGTATTGTGGTAAGGATGGTAACGCGCATATCGTAAATATCTACTGGCCGTAGATCTTAGAATACCCATTGTTAACTCGATTTCGCGTAAACTGACATGAACATTTAAATGTACCATGGCTAGAACAGCAAGAAAGCGAGGATTATTTTCATAATCGTGTTCATTCAGTGTCCTCCTTCTTCGAACGAAGTTTCCTTGTCGACCGCGCAGTTCAATGTCACGTATTACCGTATGATCAGGATGTCGTTGAGGGAACCGAGCACGATACAATCTGCTTGCCTCTCGATAGTTTCGTCGACATTCTTCTAAAATAAGAAGAATGTCAACTATTTCATTAGCAGAATAGTCAGGCATTCTTTTTTAGTTGTAAATGCAATTATTTATCAAAACACACCACAAAAGAAATAATATGTTATTATACTATACAATATTTTAAAACGAAAAAGTTTAATTTTCTGTGCCAATATATGTGTACTCAATTTGAAAACAATTTGATGTAAACAGTAATAATTATTGACTATTACCGATCAATGCTGAATACTACCGGTCACTATTGGATACAGGTGATCAACACTTATTAACTTTTGTTATTATTTGATATAAGTGGTTAACCCTGGTAAATATTGATAATAGTAAAAATAGTAAAATTTTCCGCTCTTTCCATTTACGAGGTCAAAAATAGGGGTTCCCATTTGAAAAAATCGATTTGACCTTCAAATGACCTTGATCATTGACCTCAAGGTCATAACCAAGGTCACGATCAGTTGGGACGCTCCAAACCCTACAACTTCTGTATTTAACACTCGTATGCGTAATTATGGGAATGTTTGGATGCGTTGATTGATTTTGATTTTAAACATGACCATGACCATGACCATGGCCTTGACTCAAGGACATATCTGAACGTAAAATTTTCCGCTAAAGAGAAAAATATGGGTAAATGGAAAGCCATTTACGAGGTCAAAAATGGGGGTTCCCATTTGAAAAAATCGATTTGACCTTCAAATGACCTTGATCATTGACCACAAGGTCAGAACCAAGGTTACGATCAGTTGGGCCCCTCTGAACCCTACAACTTTTGTATTTAACAATTTGTCTCGTATGCCTAATTATGGGAATGTTTTGATGCGTTGATTGATTTTGATTTTAAACATGACCATGACCATGACCATGACCTTGACTCAAGGACATATCTGAACGTAAAATTTTCCGCTCTTTCCATTTACGAGGTCAAAAGGGGGGGTTCCCATTTGAAAAAATCGATTTGACCTTCAAATGACCTTGATCATTGATCTCAAGGTCATAACCAAGGTCACGATGAGTTGGGTTCCTCTGAACCCTACAACTTTTGTATTAAAAGTTTTTTCCATCTCCCTTAGTTTTCGAGATATTTGCCTGGTGGTTTTAAAATGGGACACCCGGTATATATAAAAAAAAAAATTTTTTTGATTCATCGACGTAACGGAATTGTATGGTTGTGTGTTTGTTTTATAGGTTCATCGACTCGTGCCTGGTGAGAAAGGAGAGGGCGCATGGAGGCGTGTGAAGAGGTTTCAGGGGCCCGCGAACCCCCGACAGGTAGAGAGTCGGGCGTGCTCCGCGGTACTCGCAGGAGCAGTGATGCTGCTGCGAGAAACCGCGTGAGAGCCGCCCATTTGCGAGCCGTCGGGACAGATCTTCCGGTCTTTCCTGACGGGAGGGAGAGAGCCGCCGCGAGACGGCTGAGAAGACTGCCGGCAATCTCCGAGGACGGGGGTGATGGTCTCCTCGATGAGCTGCCGGAGGCGGACGCAGAAACGGAGGCCCATCTGTTGGAAGAGCCCCCGCAGCAGCTACCCTTCGCGGCCGCCGACCACGATAGCTTACAGCTACAGAGTGAAGCAGCCGACAGACGGAGGGCGTGGAGCCCCGGCAGCAGTCACGGGGGAGACCAGAACCTTAGGTCTGGAAGGGATGCTAGAGGTGACGGATCCAGACCCGTCAGCTCTAGAATCCTGGAGGTTTGTCGGCATCGAAGGCCATGTCAGCGTGTCGGGCCAGATGGAGTGGGACGAGAACTCGGAGGCGACCACGTCGTACGTGGATCGCCTCCGCATCCTACCTCCAACGCCGTGGGGTGTTCGAAATGTCAACGAGCGACCGAACATCTGCCCAGCAGGCTTCCTCGAGGATGAACGCCGACGGGGAGAAGAGGCGAGGGCTGGCACGGGCAGAAGGCGGCGCGGAAAGAAGAATCGTCTCGGTTTTGGACAAGGGAACATCGAGTCTCCCTTGTTCTCCTGGGCGACTATTGAGAGGCCGGCGCGCGTGGTTGAGGATAGGTGAGTGAGGGTGGAAAGCGATGGCAGTCGTGCGAGACCTTCCCCGCCAACTCAAGACCCGCGGCCGGCATTGCGAGCCGCGCGACGTGTGGCGCAGGCTGAGACGGGAAGCGCAGGTAATGCGCGCTCCCAGATTTCGCCGGTGCAGTGCTAGCGCGGAGAGGGGTGGCAAGGGAGCCAGCGTGTTGCGGGAGACGACAGGCAGGGGCGACGGCGGGAGGAGCTGCGTTTGGTCCTGCCCGAGCCACCGAGGAAGAAAAGGCGTGGAAAATGGCTCGGGCGAGATGGCTGTCGCATTAGCGGCAGTCAGTTTGGAGGGCTGGCCCACGTCCTAGTGGACCCGAGCATGGATGTCCTCCCGCACATCTGCTTCAACTGTCACCGCCCTGGACATAGTTGGGCACAGTGCGCGCAGCCGCGTTCCAATCTGATCTGCTTTAATTGCGGACGATTGGGCGTGACAGTGCGCACTTGCCCGCGGTGTGGATCAGTGCACCGAGCTTTTCTTGCCGAGAGAAAGGAAGAGGTGCTGGTGGCAGCGGCGGCTGCCAAGGCAGCTATTGCGCCACAACAACGGCCAGAGAGTGTGGCAACTCTGCCACCACCTGGAGCCGCAGTCGCCAAGCCGGCGGAAGAGGCCGGCAAGCGGAACAGGCGACGCATGCGGCCCAGCAAGAGGGGTAAAGCGGCCGAAGAAGCGGCCGTGCTGGCGCAGCCGCCGAACGTCACCGTCGAAGCAGGCAGAGGAAGAGCCGGTGCCGGGTTCAAGTAAAGGCACTACGTACGAGAGATTCTGCCAGAGCCTGAAGCACCTCCCTGCGGACGTGCAGGAACGGATGAAGGGTGTGGTGGGCGGGGACGGCGCTTTACTCGTCGGACGATTCGTCCGACTGAGCCGCGTCCCCGCATCTTGCGAGCTCGCTCTATAGCCCTTTCCCGGGGGCGCGAGTTTGAGGTAGAGAGGCGTCCCTCAGCGGACGCATTTGGACAGGCACGAGAGTCGACGACCAGAGTGAGAGTGAGTATAGCAATAGTTGGCAACTGCAATTGACTAATTATCTAAGTTGATTAATTTTAATTTTCTTTTCCTTTCTTTCTTCTTGTTCTTTCTTTTCCTTTTCCTTCTCCCTGTTCTCTTTTGTTTTTTTATTGTGAGAGCGAGACCGACGGCCTAGTCGACAGAGAGAGAGTATCGCTTAAACCGCTCGTCTGCAGGAGTTTGTTACGTCCGGTCTACTAAAGAAGACCCAACATGTTAGTTTTATAAAAACTATTTTGCTCAGTTTAGAGCCTAGGCTAATGAAAACCTACTAGCTCGGGATTGAGCTAGATACTAGCACTAGAAGGATAGGGTAGATTATGGGCAGCAAAAAGGGCGCGACGCGGTTGAAGAATCAAGTTTAAAAATTTGATAACCAGTGGTGTTTCTGGTTATACTTGTCTCATTTGTTTTTGTTCACCCCGAATGTGAAATGTTTGATTTGTTTTGATCAGGGAATGTACCCACAAGAAAGGCCAAGTTACTGGCGACTTGCGGAATAGATTCCCTAATATATTTTTTACTCTCAGGATATCTAGGGGTTGTTGTTTAAAAGATATATAGAAGTAGGAAGAAACACTTTGTTTTAGGGGAAACTTTACGAAGGCACGAATTAAAACATGAAATGGGGTTAATATTGTGGAATAAAATTTTAGCAATCTAAGAGAAAAGTTAAGATAGCAATATGAACTTACTTTGCTTTGGCAGCTCGGCAGACCTGGCGTCCTCTGGTTGCAGCGCGTGTGAGGGGATGGGTTCTAAGGTTGAAGTCAAATAAATTTTTCACGCGTTATTTCAAGAAAAAAATTTTAGTATTTATTTAGATCACACACGTGGCTATCCTTGCTCGATAACCTTTTACAAATTGAGTAAAACGATGCGGCACTTAGTATTTATTGAAAACCAAACGAAACTTGAACGAATTGAAAACCTCGTCGTTTGAGGGTAAATGTTTCTAATGAGCGCGTATTAAATTGAGCGCGTGTTGAAGACCTCGTTGGAGGGTGATTGAGCGCGTGTGAGTGAGCGCGTATTGAAGACCTCGTTGGAGGGTGATTTAGAATATGAAGAACGCTCCCGCGAGTGTTCGCACACTCGGCGGGGCTAGGATTGAACACCCGAGTCGGGGTCTGAAATAGAACTGAGGTTTTTCGTTGGACGCGGTGACGAAGTAAGCTAAGCTTGAGATGGGGCGCAGCCACTTTCTCCTGTCTTAAGCGTGGAGGGATGTTATTGGTCGCTTAGATTTTTGGGACCAGCCCTCACTCAAAATCGGGCGCTGGGATTCGATAATGAGGCGTCATTATGCATAAACGCTATGAATTGATTGTTAGGCAATAAAAGAGAATTTTTGTTGTCTTACATTCAGCATCAAGATAAATAACCCACTTTGACATAATGTTTTTTTTTTTTTTATAATAAATAATTTTTAATATGAAACTTTAAATACATATAAGAACTGGGCGGTCCCATGACTAATTAAAAAGAATTTACGTTAAAATATGAAGATTTATTAACAAAAAGGTGGAAGTGAATTAAAAGTTAATTAAAGAAAGGATTTATAATATGAATATTATAATAAATTATAATTAATCTGTAAATTAAATATTACTCGAAGTAGTTTATTTATATACAAGAGTTTTATTTTCAAACAAGAAGGTTTTTAAGTAGCGAAATCGTACAAAGGATAATTATAAATACATCTAATATCCTATTTTGTATATTAACCGTTAAGGGTCAATTAAATACGCGAATAGGAATATTGTTTTGGTATATAAAAGGGTGACAATTATTATCAGTGAAATGGTTTAACATAGAAAATATAAACGTCTTAAAATTAGTAAAATTAGACTTAAAACTAAATATGACGGCTTTCGATAGTGCATAAGTTAGAACTAAAATATAGGTATAAAAGTAACTAAATTTGTATAAACTCTAATGCAATTAATACAAAAGTTTGAATATAAAATAACTTATATCAGATATCTTATACTTCTATAAATTTAGACTTAACATGTAAACTTAAAAATAAACTATCTAAATCAACATAAATCTAATATGTTACTAATATTATATATATATATATATATATATATATATATATATATATATATATATATATATATTTTATTGGAATCTATTACTCATTTCATATTATTGGGGCATTGAATTAAAGTGACTGCTAAAACTTATACAGAAGAACGTACAATAATGTATATAATAGAATAACCTATTGTGGAAATAGGTGAGATATTAAAATGTATTAGTTTATGAACTTTTCAGGAAAGAGAACAGAAAGTACTTAATTTCATAAGGTATTTGAACTTTAAAATATTCTTAATTGAATTTGGAAATTGTAGAGATTTTGTTTTTATATATTTTGCATAAACATACAAAATAATGTCAAGAATTATTAATGTGGATAGAAAATGTTGAAGGTAATTATCTAACGTAAGAGCTTAATAGAAAAGTATGAAATAACCTAGTTTAGTCTTAGATAACTAAAATCTACTGAATTGTTGAGTTAATAAATCCTCAGGGATTTAATTGGAAGAGGTATACTAAGTAAATGGTATATGTTTAACCTTGGAGTTACAGAGGAAAAATTAGTTTACTCTGTATTTGTTACTAACTGTCTATAAACGTTTACTTTAAATATTATAAATTGATGAAAGAGAATTTTGTGGTTTTATTAAAATAAATGCGTTAAAAAAAATTTAGTTTATAAACTAATTTATATATACTAACAGGGGTGTTACTAACATTGCGTTCTGATTTATAAATCGTGAATAACTGTAAAATGGAAGAAGAGCAAATTCATAAAGGTTCGCATTTTCTTTGAATATCTTCTTTAAAATCCGGATTTATTTCAATAAAAAAAATGAGAATGGACATATTGTCTATTGCTTTTTTTTTTTACATAAAAGAATTAAAAATGCATCCACTGTGATTAACATTTTTGAAGAAAATTCAATGTAAGCGTGGGTGGCAGAAAGTTCTGGAAAACGAGAGAGAGAGAAACGGGAACAGACGCCGTCGTTCTTAACTACAGGGTTTTTCCAGTTTATTGATATTCGAGTGGTTGGAAAATTCCGACGCGTTCTTGGGTTCGGGAAAGTTATCACTTGCAGATGGTGGGGTCTTAGATTAGGCCTTGGGAAAGTGAAAAAGATTTTTTTTTTTCGAGGCCTACTCGGAAATTTCGAGTCTGGCTATAGTGTTTACTGAGGCCATCGTAAGAGGAAGGAAACGAAAAAAAAACTTTACGACCCGCGACGAAGAAGGAAGCGTTGTACCCTACTTCGAGATGTTTGCGTTTGGGATTTCTCATGCGGCCGAAAATTTTGGACCTGAGTTTTTATGACCCTAAACGAAGAAAATTTTTGAGGATGAACAAATTCTAAAATGATCTAATCCGTTGATTGTTGGATGCGAGGAAATAGTGAGCATTTCTTAAATATTGCGTTTGAAATGAATGATACAAGAGCGTCTCGCTTTTTAAATGCCAGATAAAAGTTTACAACATAATTGCCTTACTACTAAGAGTAAAGTGTCGAAATTTTATACTTTGAAAAGGAAACATACTAAATATACTTTGAAAACGAAACATACTAAAAAGGAAAATACTAAAGGTTACAACAAGATTCCAAGTTTTATTTACAAACTGGATCTTATATTTTTTTTATATTCTGAAAAAAAAGGAAACTGTATCAAGCTCCAATATATTTTTCTATATTGTTGAAATCAAAATAATTGTGAAAAGAGGTACTATGCCAATTTTTCTAATTCGATAAGATTGGTATCTAAAAGTACTTAGGTAACAGTGCTCTTCTGTATTTTAAAACTATTGAGAATCAGATCTCTAATCTCTTATTAATAAATCCAGAGTAATAAAGGAAAAGAAAAATTATGGAATTATACAATATTTTGAATTCCAAATTTTTTCTTTTTTTTTTCTCTGAAATCTGATATTGGTTTACGAGATTCATGTAATAATGAAATAAAATAATTTTTATTATTTTAAAGAAAAATATTTTTGGCAGGACGTAACAAGTTTCGCGGCTTGGGCGGGGGGCTGTGACCAGGAAAGCGCCGGTATGGGCGAATTCCTCGCCGGACACATAATACTCTCTCTGCCAAGGCCGCCGCTCTCGCATACACAAATGTAGCTAAGCCTACAGGTGTTGTTGTGCTTTGTGTTAAGGTGCGACGACGGCCATTTGTAACGTTGTACTTTTACCATCCCGGTACAACCGTTACAACTAATTTATTTTTTTGGATTTTCCACCATTAGCTATCCCGTTACAACTGGCGCCACAACGTTTTGGGGGTGAGGAAAGACCCGCGGCGCGTACGTGATTCCCGGCGAAGCTTGGCGCGAAGAATCTCAGCAGCGTAGCTGAGCGTAAGCTGCAAAGCAAGGCTCTTCGTGCCGCAGCCCGTAGGCGCGTGTGTGCGTGTGCGTGACACAGTCGTGCTGTTGCGAGAGTGCGGTCGACTGCGGTTAGGCGAGCGATAGCCAATAACCCTCGATCTAGAGTACCGACGAGGAGAGATCTTGATCGCGGAATTCTTGTGCGTTAGGTAATTGTTTTTAACAATAAAAAAATTTTTTTAGTAACAATGTTTTTTTTTACGACAAAAATTTTTTTAAGCGATAATTCATTTTTTTTTAATTAATTTTTTCTCGACTCGAAATTTTTTTTCTCCTCTCGTATTTCCGAATTTTTTTTTAAAATACGAATTATTTTTTTTTTGGACGAAAATAGTATATTACGACACAAGGCCAGAAAGTTGGATTTCCTGGCCGGCGCCATTTTGACGCCCGAGGCGAAGCCGAGCAGCAACACGCCCTGGCGGAAATAAACGCGAGGACTCAATGCAGAGATAAACTTACGCGTGATTACGTAGTAAATCTACATGCCATGATCCTCAAGTTGGTTCCGGTGCCTAGCATTGCTCAATCGTTAGATATGTTGCACCGGATCATGCGGCCAGAACTGCAAAAGATGGTAATGCGAAATCAAATTACAGATTACCGAGGGCTCCTGGACCTGGCCCGAGAAGCCGAATTAGCGCTCGCGGCAGACAAGGTGTATCACTTGCCACCACCGCCCGAGCACACGTACATGCCAGAATTTGCCTACGTGCCGACAGAGCCGCCCAGGGATCAGCGGAAAAAGCAGAATCCAAGCGTGGCGGCGATGGGGCACCAACAGCACGAGCCTCGAGAGATCCCGGAGGCTATGTTCCGTCGGGTCATGGCCGAATGCTTATCGGCCTTGACGAGGAAAGGCACCCACGAGAAGAAGGGGCAAAAGCCTAGCCCGCCGCTAACCAGAAAACCTAAGAAGAAGGGTAACTGGGAAAATAGGCGGCGGGAGGGCAGGCAAATAAGAAACGAGCCTAGGGGGGGTAGTAGCTCGACCCACCAGACTAGGCCGCAAAGTCCGAGAAATAATGGACCTTCACAAATGTCAGAGTACCGAAGCGAACCCCGATATGAGCAAAAAGAAGGAAACAAGCCCATTGCTGCCGGAAACCAACAGGGAAACGGCCAGGGGGGCAGGTAAACACGACCACATACCTGCCTCCAGCTCTCTCACCAGAGACCGAGGGTAACTCAGTTCAATCGTCTGGAGTGGAGAGCGAGGAAGTGCCCGTGATTCAACCGAATGAAGTCAACCAAGAAACTTGCCCGCTATGATGGCTTCAAGTAGGTGTAGCCGGTTACAGGCTACGAGCACTCTTCGATACATGAGCTTCCTGGACTGGGATGAATTCCATCGGCCTACAGCTCGCTACGGCCTGTGGAAAAGAGTTAATCCCAGCCAGCTGCCTAACGGCACGGGTGGCAAACTGGCAAAGTATTGCACTGGCTGGCTATGTGTATCTGCCCATGGTCGTGGCTGGCTTGTGCAAAGTAGTGCGCGTCGCAATAATGCCAGGTCTAGACACGGAGTCCTACTTGGGGATAAACTTCATTAAGAAGTTTAGCGCCATCTTAGACCTCACAGATAACACGCTGCATCTCAAGGATGACGATGCAAGCGTAAAGTTAGAAGTAGCCGCCATAACCGCAAACAACACCGTGTCCGTATCAGCTATAGGGTTGGCGGACCCAACAGAGGAACAGCGCAAAGAGGTAGAAGCTTTAGTAGCTCAGCTGGTCGGTAACAGCCTGGCACCACTAGGGTGTTCTTCATGGATCGAGCATGCAATAGACTCGGTTCTACAATACCCATTAAACAGAAGTACTACCCTGTATCTCAGAAACTCGAGGAAGAGATGCACAAACAGGTGGATGAAATGCCAGTTGCAGGAATAATAGTGCCGTCGACAAGTGGCTGGTCAAGTCCAGTGAGTAGGTTATGCAAGTCCAACGGGAAGTTCCGTTTCTGCGTGGACTTCAGAAAAGTGAACGCAGCGTCAAGGCGAGACGCATACCCGTTACCATACATGGAAAGTTTCTTGCGCAAACTGCAGAAAGCGCGATACATCTCCACGTTCGATTTAAGCAGTGCGTACCACCAGATACCACTTAGTCTGTAGTCCAAATAGACTATGGCCTTCACCGTGCCAGGCAAAGGGCTTTTTCAATTTACGAGAATGCCCTACGTATGCCTACGGTCTTTCGTATGCCGGAGCGTCGTTCCAGAGGCTGATTGACAAGTTCATCGGCCCCGAACTCGAACCTTTTGCTTACTCATTGACATTCGAGGAGCATAAAGAGGTTCTAAAAAGAGTTCTGGACAGGATACAGGACGCGGGCCTCACAATAAATCGCGAGAAGAGCGTCTTCTGTCGCAATCAGGTCCAATATCTTTGGGTCATAGTAAATAGAGATGGTTTTAAACCAGAACCCGAGAAAATAAAGCTCATTATGGAGTATTCGGTACCGAGAAACCTCCGTCAGCTGAGACGCTTCTTAGAAGTGGCCTTGTGTTATAGAAAGTTTTTATCGAACTTCGCCACAATTGCTGAACCACTGACCGAATTAACGAAAAAGGATCGGAAATATGAGTGGTCAACAGCACATGAAGATGCCTTCCAAAAGCTAAAAGCGCTAGTAGCTTCTGCACCGATTCTCCACACACCGGTATCTAACGTGCAGTTCGTGATGCAAACTAATGCGAGCGATACAGTTCTGGGAACGTTGTTATACCAAATAATCGACGGCGATGAAAGATTGCTAGAGTTTGCGAGTCGAACTCTGAGCGCAGCCGAGAGGAATTATAGCGTGACGGAACGAGAATGTCTAGCAATCCTCTGGGAAATTAAAAGTTTCCGTCCGTATATAGAGCCCTACGACTTCAAGGTTATCACGTACCATAGCAGTTCGAAGTGGCTCCGTGACTTTCAAAACCCGACCGGCACGAACAATGTCCCAGATGCCCTTTCACGGATGTTCGAGGACGAAGAGCCAGCGCTCGCCGCGTTAGAGCTCGAGCGCGATACAAACGACGACTGCTACCTCAAGATCGTGAAAGAGGTTCAACATTAGCCGCGAGACTTCCCCACGTTCAAGCTAGCGGGGGGGGGGGGGGGGGAGACTGTACAAGTACAATCCTAATGAAGTCGTAGACGAATCTCTTGGCGACGACGATGCATGGAAGTTAGCATTCCCTCACGAAAAGTGACGCGAAGTACTGAGAGAATGCCATGACTTTCCAACTGCTTGGCACTTGGATCACGAGAAAACTCTAGGAAGAGTAAGGCGGAAGTATTATTGGCCACACATGTCTCGAGATGTGGCCAGATACGTGAACCAGTGCCAAATTTGCCAGCAGTGCAAAGTCGAACAGCGCGCTCCAGCAGGATTCATGGGACGTCGTATAACACAGCGTCCATGGCAACTCGTGGCCAGCGATATTATGGGACCCCTCCCTAAAACCAAGCAGGGCAACGAATACATTCTCATCTTCCAGGACCTGTTCACATGCTGGATCGAAGTGATTCCGATAAAAAGGGCAGATGGAAAATCGGTGATAAAAGGGCTCAACGAACGAGTATGTCTGTGGTTCGGAGTTCCCGAGGTGTTTCTCTCCGATAATGGAACTGTATTTAAGAATGCACCCTTGGAGGCATTCTTAAAGGAGAGAAACGTGCATCACACTTTTACACCACCATATCACCCTCAAGCCAATCCTGTCAAGCGTGTGAACCGAACGGTGAAGATCATGATATGTCTTACGCTGAGAAGAATCACCGGTCTTGGGATGAGCATCTGAACGAGCTGGGGTGCGCGTATAATACGGCCGAATATAGCTCTACCAAGATAAGTCCTGCCATGCTCATTTACGGCCGACAGCCTGACTCACCGAAGACATTAAGGCGCGAGGAAGACAGGTTAGCCGAAGAGCAAGGGCAGCAAGGGGCGATAAATAATTGGGTGGCGTGCATAGACAAGCTCTGCGAATTGCACGTTCGGGCGGCGGCCGATGCGCAAGCTGAGCAGGCGAGACAAGCCAAATATTATGACGCTCATCGTCGACCTCCAGAATTCTGTCTAGGCCATCATGTATGGAGAGAGAATAAGGTACTATCCTCTGCAGCTGAGTGGATTTCTGCCAAATTAGCCCCGAAGTTGGTGGGGCCATACACGATTGTGAATATCCTAGGCGCAAACACCTATGAGATCCAAGGTGAGGATGGTCGAACGATAAGTCCCGTCCATGCGCAGCAACTCAAGCGATACGTCTCCGCAGAAGAGCCCAAGGACTACTGGGACAAAAGTAGTCCGGAAGTAGCCCAATCGCTACCACTGAGGGACTCTTCAGTCGGACGTGTCGTACCAGCTGACGATAGTTAGCCAGGGGATTGTACAGCCTCGGGTGACGGCTAAGAGGCACGGTCCACCTCGTAAGTTCCGCGTTATTAGTTAGGCCAGGAAAGCGTGGGAGTGACGGCCGACCTCCGCGTGTGGTCGGTCCAACTGAGTCTAAGCGAGGTCCAGCGTGGCCAAAGGGCTCGAAGAAGAAGCCTGCGTCTACTGCTGTCGGGCCAATTAGCCCCCGTCGAACCCGAGCATCCAAAAAGCTCTAACTATGCCGTCCAAGAATTGTGCCGTCCGTACTAACCCTTGTTCGTCCTTGTTTTCCGATCCTCATACTCACCTCTTTGCGGGATCAATTTGCCTGTTGCAGGACATGCCAGGCCTGACTCCAGAGGTAACGGAGACGGCGAAGCGGGTGATCGCTGGATTAATCCAGTGTCAACCTGACCCCGCCGTCATCGACTTCCTGGAGCAGGTGGTGAAGGGGATTGATGCGGTGACTCTGAAACCTCCACCAGTGGAAGAGCCATCCACCCTCATGATTGAGGAGATAGAGGCACTGGTGCCAAGAAGGGAACCTTCGCGACACAGCCGCCGATCCGTCCCCGCTCCGGCGACCTCATCCCCCGAAGGAGCAGCGGGAGGAGAGCGAGACCCGGCCTCAAAAAGTAGCACCAGCCGTGCCGACTGGTGCTGGCCGAGTCCTCGAAGAGGAGACGGCCCGAGCCCATCATTGTGTGCCGGAAGTTGACGCCGGCGCGGCTCGGTCCGTAAAAGGAAAAGGAGAAGGTGCTCCGACCCAGGCCCCAAAAGGAGCACCGACTGATGAAGTCGGTGCGGCCTGGGTCCCGGTGGAGCAGGCCCTTGAGGAGGCATGGCCCCTCAGCAAGTCCTCGCGCGCTGCGGAGGATGCTGCCCTGGCCGCACTGGAGGATTTTCTCCAGTGCTACGGTAAGCCCGGCGAGCGGAAGCCGGCAAATGGGTCGGAATGTCCCAAGGCCAGCTAGAAGAGCTCGCGGTCGCCGCAGAGGCCAGGGTCGCCAGGCTGCGCCGCGCCGCCCTGCTTAAGGGAGCTAGACACCTTTTTTCTCTGAAATAAGAAGTCACATTTTAATACATAAATGTAAACTAATTATTTCATACTTTTTACATATAAAAGTGGGTATATTTACCTTACCTTAAAACTTTCTCCGATGGGCCTTTTATATGGTCCAGAACCATAGTCATCGATGAAACAAGTTTTTTCACTAACCGTAAGATTTCAAATTTTCCTGTGGATGGATTGACTCCAGATTTGAACTAAATTACTCCTGAATAGTATAATTCTCATATGAGTGTAGGGATTTTTGATCTAATGAGAAAAAAACATTGTGCTGTTTTTCAAGGGTTCTTTTTTTAATTTTTTTAAATTTTTTATATTTCTTCATAATTTTTCTGATGTAAAAATTTTTTCCGACATTTAATCCTAAATCCCTACACTCATATGAGAATTATACTATTCAGGAGTAATTTAGTTCAAATCTGAAGTCAATCCATCCACAGGAAAATTTCAAAGCTTACGGTTAGTGAAAAAACTTGTTTCATCGATGACTATGGTTCTGGACCATGTAAAAGGCCCATCGGAGAAAGTTTTAAGGTAAGGTAAATATACCCACTTTTATATGTAAAAAGTATGAAATAATTAGTTTACATTTATGTATTAAAATGTGACTTCCTATTTCAGAGAAAAAAGGTGTCTAGCCCCCTTAAGGAGGAAGAGGCTCCTCTGGCCCGTGCGCAGCAGCGCATGGAAGAAGCCAGGCGAGCCAGAGGATGCGGATGGGTCGGCGCGCCGCACAGTGGTTGAAATTGCCAAATAGCTGGCCAAAATTGAATCTTATGAAGTATCCAGTATTGCAAAATAGACATTCCAGATGCATTGTATCCGAAATAGGCTAATAGAAACCACTCGTACTTTAATGATTTAGTAGTTTCTTTGATTTTTGTGCAGCCTTGAAGTTGAACATTTTTTTAATTTTTTGTATTTTCTGAAGTTTTATAAATTTAACATATTTCTTTGTACGAACTAGAATTTTTATATAAGTATAGCGGACTTTTCTACAATTTCGCGTAAAAATAGACGTAAAAACCTACAAATATATGTGTTGAAAAAATTATATACGTTAAAATTTACAGTTGTATTATACTGCTTAAAATAATGGGATTTTCGGCTTAATTTTGCTAAAAACTTCATTAATACTTATGTTCTCAGGCTTTCCCAGGGTCGATCAAAAACAGTTTTTGTTAGCTTAATATATAAACTTTAAAATCCGTTTTAATCCAGCTGCTCGTAGCTGCTCCTTTTCAAGAATCAACATTTTTTATGAAAAAATAAGATAAATACGGGTTTTCGTAATGTATCTAAGTATGCAGGGTTTGCCTCGTAGTTATGCTGACCGGTATATCATTTAACTAACTTTATATCTTTGTTGTGGCGCCACTAGTCTACAGTCATGAACTATCAGCGTACACTTCTGGAAAAACGAACGCTGGACCGAACCGCTCTATAAGTAAATGTACGTTTTAAATCGAACACAAATTCTACCTTATTAGCTTGTGACATTTTATTCTGTCAAATAGCGAAAATTATGTTTTCATTTGCGCTTTTCGTTCTTGCTACATTGTAGATAATATATATAGTAAGTTTTGATTAGCCATTAACAATGTTTTCCCTCAAACGGTTAGAAATTCATAAGATTTACCAAGAGAGCACTAAACGGATAAATGAAGAAAAGAAATCTGACCTTACGGCTTTTTTATTACAAAAATTTAATTTCTCTAACAATGACAAATATATTAAAAATATAAATTCATAACTTGAGTCACTTTTTTTTAAGCGATATTTATCTAAATGGCAACAAAGTGCACGAAATAATGATCGTTTCGTAAAAAAAAATTCAGAATCGTTGAATATGGAAATTGATTTTAGTTATAAAAATACTGAAATAATTTCAAGTAAGTAACAATAGAAATTATATTTCATCAGATAAAGAGCAATAATGTCAGTTAAACTTGAGTGTTCTTTTATTAATACTCAAAACATACTTAAACAATACTTAAAAAATATTTTTGAATAATATGATAAAAATAATATTATTAATTTGACATTCTAAGCAGCTATTATCACTAAAAATCAATATTTTTACATAGATATTTCTATATTTAACTTTATTTACCTTACTATAGTAGGTAATTAAAGTATAGTATTATTCTATAGTTTATTTACTTTTTTATTTCATAAAACCCCATACACAAATGTCTGCAAATACATAAAATATCAAGTGCTTATAAATGTATGTAAATGTGAAAAAATTTTATATAAATGTAAACACATAAATCCAATTGCAACATTTAGTTACATTTTTTGCATTTATCATCATTTTCCATTTCCATTGACGATTGAATATGTATTGTCATATTAAAATTAGTTCTATTGATTAACTGAAAATTTGCCAGTGCTGTAAATACATTTTTCGCGTTCGATAAGCATTATAATGTAAAAAAATATATATACAGGTAATTCTCCGGGACGGACATCAAAATCGTTTGTAGAAAGTAGCGAACGAAGTAAAAGTAGAAAAACTAGTACTTTACGATCAGATTACGACACTACTACGCTTGCATTTGCTACTCATATGGCTTTGCGAAAAGACGGTAATGTATCAGGAGCAACGCTTATAAAACAAATTACTGGCAATTCTCCATCTCATGCAAAAGAAATTTTAAATCATTTAAAAGATCGTGACGAGAAGTTTCCACGAAAATACACTCCTCATGAAGCTTTGTCTCTTATAATCAGTAATAATTTAACAAAAAAGCAGTATAAAGCTATATATGAAGGAGCGAAAGTTAGGAATTTCAATATGTATCCCAGTTACGAACAGCTGCTTAAAGCTAAAAAAGCAGCTTATCCACCTGGAATTGTTGTTCATGAAAAATATTGTGAAATTTCATTGCAATCGTTATTGAATAATACATGCAGTAGGCTTCTACAAATGATCGAAGAAGCTGGGTCGAGTATTCAAGAAAATAGCTATATATTAATCTGTAAATATGGATTTGATGGCAGTTCGGGCCATTCAAATTATAAACAAGCATGGACTGAAGCAGATGGAGAAGATGAGAGCTTATTTTTAACATGTATAGTTCCTTTAAGATTACAAAATATTTTGACAAAGAAAATAATGTGGGAGAATCCAAGGCCAGGATCAACACGTTTTTGCAGGCCATTAAGATAGCCAACCGAAGTTATAATAGCAGAGGAAAAATACATGGAAGATCAGATTTCTAATCTTGAACCGTTTAATGAATCTAATTATAAAATATTTTTTGATATTCGTCTTACGATGATCGATGGAAAAATTTCTAATGCTATAACAAATACTAGTAGTATGACTTGTAACATCTGCTACACAAAAATATCACAGATGGACGACTTAAAAGCAATCCTGAAAAAAAAGAAGATGAAAAAGTACTAAAGTATAATATTCCTATTTTACACGCATATATTCACTTTTTTGAGTGCCTTTTACATATCGCGTATCGTTTGAAATTTAAAAAATGGAGAGTAAGTGAAAAAGATGGAACGAAAACACAAATGGAACACTGTAAAAAAGCAATTCAAAATAAATTCAAGTCACAATTATTTCTAAAAATAGATTTTCCAAAACCTGGCTTTGGATCATCGAATGATGGTAATACCGCTCGTAAGTTTTTTGAAAATAGGAAAATATCTGCTGAAATTACCGGAGTTGACGAGAATTTAATCGAAAGATTTCATAACGTTTTAATCGCTATTTCTTCTGGCTTTGTTATAAATTTCGATAACTTTTACAACTATTGTATCGAGACTGCAAATCTTTATATTTCATTATACTCTTGGTATTATATGCCACCTTCTGTACACAAGGTATTAATTCATGGACCAACTATGGTAAGAAATTCTTGTATGATGCCTATCGGATGTTTTACAGAAAAAGTGCTCGAATCATCTCACAAAATATTGAGACTCTAAGAAAAGCATTTAGTTGTAAAACCTCAAGAACTCATACAAATCGGGATATTTTTTATAGATTTATTCTTCATTCTGATCCAAAAATATCGCTATCTGATATCACTCGAAGAAAAGCTAAGAAGAAAATTCCTCAGGCTGTTTTAAACCTATTTACTGAATGTATAATTACAGATAAATCCTCTGAAATTACAGAAAGCTCTTCAGATTATGAATCAGACACAGAGTAGAACTAAAATAAAATAATTGTAATTATTTGTAATAAAATACTTTTTGCGCATAGAACATATTGTTGGTCCATAT
Source organism: Torymus aiolomorphi (assembly GCA_036365515.1). Lineage (NCBI taxonomy): Eukaryota > Metazoa > Arthropoda > Insecta > Hymenoptera > Torymidae > Torymus > Torymus aiolomorphi. Next base: position 87,474,331 of record CM070876.1, read on the forward strand.
TTTTTCCATACATGAAAATATTTGTCTTATGAACTCTTACGCAACAATTTTCAATTTCTTATCAAAGTATTAAACATGCATGTGATTTAAAAGTAACTTGTTTACCAAATATATCAGAACATGTAATGATGTTCATATTTTGTTGATATTAAAAACATGAAAATAAATGATGCACAGCTCATACTTATATTAAAATATTTTTTTGACTTTCGTGAAAAAAAAATCAGCTTGACAAGACAAGCCTTGAAAATTTTCCGAATGTAGATATGATTTTTTATTTTAGTAGCAAAAAATACGTAAGGATACATATTTTAAAAAAGATTAGATTATATTTTTATTATTGGCCAGCTTTTTGGCAATTTCAACCACTGTGCGCCGCGCCAAAGAAGAAGCCCAGTGCCTCCGGAAAGCGCTTGTAGAGGAGAATGCTGCCTGGAAGGCATTAGACGCGCAGGCGCTTCCCCGCTGTTTTATGTGTGGTGAGCTTGGGGTAAAGAAGTCGAAGCACTGCCCCAACCAAGCTCGCCATAAGGGGCGCCGGACTTACTCCCGGGCCGGTTATAGAGGGGGAATCCAGAAGAGTTTTTTTTTATGTTTTTTTTAATAAAAAATTAAGAAATAAAAAAAATCCAGTGACTCCAATTCTTCCTAATTCCCTTTTCAAACCTCCTTCTACTAAAACGTTACCACCCTACGTATAGGTATGACGACGGCCATGGATGGCAGAGCTGCTCAAAGGTCCCCTAAACAGCGTCTGGCTGGGGGGTGTAACGCGTACGCGAGTTAGGTAATTCAATATTCGATTTACCCGCGCCGAGCAGTCATGGTCACTGGGGGCGCGAGCGCGCGAGCATCCTGACCGTATTAGAACGGTCTCGCGACGCGTAATATACCCGTCGCGTACCCGCCAAGCTGCTACGGCTTTATGAGAGTCACGGCAGGGATCTTCGTGTCTGCCTTCGTGCCGTGAACTTCTCTCCAGCGTGTCTCTCGAAAGTTACCTCGTCCGCGCCGTCCTATCTTTTTATAGTTACCGTGAGTGTAGTGGAGGCGCTGAGCATTGTGTATGTGTGTGAAAGAGAGACAGAGAGAGAGATAGCGATCCTGAGCCGTGTGAGCGAGACAGCGAGCGGGGATCCGGCAGCCAGCCCGCCGGCCGACCCGATACAGCGAGTACGACAGAGACAGAGACGTAGCGCGCAGCTACTGTGCGAGCGAGAGAGAGCGAGAGGGAGCCGAGTGCACCGGCTGCTCCTTCTAAAAGTAAGGCTTATACTCTCATCTCTCGCATGAAATGTAAAGGTTTGCACGGAAATCGCCCCATGCAAACTTTCTGTGCCGTGTATGCGCGGGTGTGTGTCATCCCGCCGTGCTGCAACACCGTGCGCGAGAGTAGCAGCTTCGCCTCGAGCCGTATCGTTCGCGCGTTTGAATATTAACTGCGACGCGTGAACTAACTCATTGATCTAATCAGCACGTGCGTTGTGCTTGTATTTATTAGTGATTTGAATATACTGTGATATCTGGTTACTCGTCGCGTTGTTCATTACAACCTGTCCTTTTCCCGGATACCGCCGCCTTCACGGGAAAACGACTCCGCCGGTCGTTTTCATATCTGAGCATAGCGACCACGCGCTTTACTCTTCGAGCGCGCGCTTTTCACTCAGCGATCCAATTAGTTGGAAAGTGAAGTTCGCGTGCGATCTTCGCGTTATTTTCGGCATTCCAGGAGCAGATCCCCGGTCAAGTCATTTTAGTCTGACACCAGCGGTACTGTTCTAGGGCATCGCTGGCCTGTGGCTTTTTGGGATGTTCCCCCATTAGCTATCCCGTTACAGTATATATATATATATAATTATCACTTAACCCCTTTATGGAGCCCATCCCTGTATATTAGTACCTACAGCCCAGAGATCCCTATGGCAAGTGACGAAAGAAATAATGGACCCTGGGGTTATAGACTCTAGATCGGGCTCCATAAACGCCCGAGAAAAATATTTTATGGGACCCGGGCTCTATAAAAGAAAACGGGCTCCATAAATATGCTCATGTGTATAAAAGGGCTCAATAAATCTGTTAAAACAAATGTATATATATCTGTATGGAACGTGACTTATGCAGACAATTTCTGAACTGGTGCGAGACTTATGCTGACTTTGCGGTATTTATGCGGACGCCCGCATAATTTTTACGTGTTAATTTTACATAAATATTAACCCGCGATGTCAACATAAGTCCTGTTTCATTTATATATATATATATATATATATATATATATATATATATATTGTATCGGACTCTTTATTCCCGACTAGCCGTACAAATATATATTTAATTATACGAGTACGTGAGGGGGAAAGCGTAAATAGAAATGTGATAAGTACAATAATATGGTTAATTTTATTCCTCGAAAATACCAGTAATACAAAAAGAGTACTGGGTGGAGCGCGGCCGCGAAGGTTGACCGCCGAGGCTTTGGATGGATACGAGAGAGAGAGAGAGAGAGAGAGAGAGAGAGAGAGAGAGAGAGAGAGAGAGAGAGAGAGAGAGAGAGAGAGAGAGAGAGAGAGAGAGAGAGAGAGAGAGAGAGAGAGAGAGAGAGAGAGAGAGAGAGAGAGAGAGAGAGAGAGAGAGAGAGAGAGTCGAGAAAGCACTTACAGTGACGACGGTGTATCGAACGGCTCCCTCGTCGTCGCTCGATTCCTAGACGCTCGTCCGCTCTAGCGTAGATCGCTTTGTCCTCGTGGTCAGCGAGGACGCGTAGCAAGAGGTGGGTGCAGAACACTAGACGTGGCGAAGGGAAAGGCGAAATCACTCTTCACTTAGTAGTTAGCGGAATCTCATGTTGATTTGGAGGATACGGTTATAGATTATTTCTACGAGGGCTTGACTATTGTCGAAAATATCTTCGCGCGTTCAAGGCCAGAACAATACTCATTACTGCGCTCTCTTAGCGCGCTCGCGACTGTGCCCCCTCTCTCTCTCTGTCTCTCGCGCTCTTTCTGTAGCAAGGGCTTCCCTCGCGCTCTCGGTATCTGTAACATAACTATTACATTATACATGTCTGATATAGGCGACGGGAGATAGTTATCCGACGGATGAGAAAATATCCGTCACTTTTTATATGTGTGTATATATATATATATATATATATATATAACTTATTTCAACGCGACACTTCAGCAGTCTAACTTATTATTATTCATTCAACTCATTTAACCTTTCATTTAATAAACAATGTCTTTTATTATTCACTTTAACTGCTCGAGTTATTATTTCGCGACCTAGTCATTCCCTGTCCCCGCCACCTCCGTGGTCGTTACGTCAGTGAAAACGTATCGTTTTACAACTGAGCAGCTGGCACACGAACCAGGAACACGGTAAGTAAACAGATTAGGTTTAGCCTTGCACGACGTTGTAGCGTCCGCTGCCTAATCTGGCTATTGGGTCTCAGAGAATTGAACCGGAGGATCCAGAGGTTCGCAGCTAAGATGCGCGAGAGAAACGCGTCTTAGCCCAAATAACCAACTCATATATATATATTGTAACAGGGCGAATAGTTTTCGGAGCGAGAGAGTTTTCGGCGACGCCGAAAGCTTACCTGTATGCTCTCTCTCTCGCTCACACTGCTCCGCAACGACGATGCCTTCCTCGGCGCTGCTCGTCGAGGACGATGTTCGCCTACGTTGCGGCTCGAGCGGCGCCCTGGCAGATTTGCCGGCTCTGCGCGCGCTCGGTGCAATGCCGTTCGCTGACTGTGTACAACCGGGTAACTCAGTAGTTACCCGGGAATTTTGATATCGTGTGTGTGACTCTACGCGTTCCTTAATGCAGGGGGAAACACGCGCGAGTACCTGGGGCTCAGATGATCGCCGAGGAAGTCGGCGATCCCGCGGAGGCGGCGGTATCCGAGGTACTCGTAGGAATAACGGCGGAAGGGAAGGGGCGAAATAACAATTCGCGAACTCTTAATTAAGAAATATAAAAGACCGTTTTATGGTCTAATCATAAGAGGAGTTTACAAAAGAACCGGATAATGAGCGCGCCGCGGTCTCTACTTCTCGCGAGGACGAAATGCCTCGCGAGTCGCACGCGTCGCGGAGGTCGCGCGCAGATACACTCCCGGAGACGAGGTGCACCACCCGTCTCCGACGCTCTCTACCTCGCGCGTCGAGGTAGAGTCTCGCTCGCGCGTAGGGGGCCTGCAGGCACTAACCTTACTTAGGTGTCGACGGAGTCCGGGCTAGATCCGTCTTGTTATCTCTCGCGCACGACGATGAGGACTTCCTCCGGAGCCTTGCGACCTGGATTGCTCCCTCTCCTTTCTTTCCCTCTCTTCTTTCTCTGTCTTCTTTCTCTCTCTTCTTTCTGCGTACGCGCACCGAATCGGCAGAAACTCGACTGACCCGTTCTCGCGCGCACCGTTGCCGATCCGCCCTCCTCGCGCCTGCGCATCCCCGCTTCGCTCCTCGATGGCTCGAGTGCGTGGTAGTTTGCCCGCGGATTCCGAACTTCGTTACACCCCCCTCCCAGACGCGACGTACTACCCCCTGGTCGGCGCTCTGGATGCATAACATGCGAAGTTCGCACGCGTGGGTGGTAAGGGCATGCTAGGTTAGGAGCGGAGGTGGGAGAAAGAAAAATAAGGCGAAACTAGTATCCAAAAAATACAGCCCGTCCAGGCCTTATACTGCCGCGCGAGACTGCGTACGCGTCCGCGAGGGTAGTATAGTCGTCGGATCGAGAGTATTCGCCTCATTGCGTGAGCCTTTGGGTCGTCCGCGCGATTTCGCAGCGAGGTTCTTTGCTGGGCTCGCCGCTATCACGCGTATGGCAGTCGGCCTTACTACAAGCCGTACCGCCTTCCTTGGACGACCCGGGTTACGCCTGGGGAGAGGAGTAGGGGCACGTAAGTTTTCCGCTTCGCTCGCTGGGTTCTCAAGCGGTACGCGATCGGAGATGGCTGCGGCGCCGTCGTTTCCGCGATCTACCTGCGAGTTATTCTCGCTGTCGCTCGCTACTGGCGGGTCGCACATCGCCACAATCGCTGCGCTATCCCTCGGCGGTTGAGGTCCTTCCTCCGGCTCCTCATCTGAAGGCGTTACACCCACGTAAGGCTTCAGATGCTCGGCGTGAACTAATTCCTCCTCGTTTGCGTCGAGCGCGCGTATGCGATAAGTGTTAATGCCTATTTTGGCTATTATCGCATACGGCCCCGCGAATTTCGGTGCCAGTTTCGCCGAGATTCCTTGTGCGGCAGACGATAGGATCCGGTTTCTCTTCCAAACATAGTCTCCTGCTTGGAAGAGGGGCTCGCGGTGTTTTGCATCATAATAATGCGCTTGCCGCTCTTGTTCGCCGTCGATGTGATCGGCGACGGCTCTATTCAATCGATTGAGGCCTTTCATCCTCGAGGCCCATTCCTCGACTCTCTCCCTGGCTCACTCGTTCTTCCGCTACGCGGTCACGAGCTCTTTTGGCCGTTCCTGGGGTAGGGGTCGCCGCCCGTAATTTAACATTGCGGGCGAGAGTCCGGTACTACTATGGGCGGCGTTATTGAGCGAAAACACCAGCTCGGGTAGATTCTCGTCCCAAGAGGCGTGTTTTTCCTCTACAAAAGCGATTAACCGGGTTTTGAGCGTCCGGTTTACTCGCTCCACCGGGTTGGCTTGGGGTGATACGGCGGTGTCACCGTGTGGTGTACCCCCAAGTTCCGTAAGTACTCAGTGACGGCGCGGTTTTTAAACTCCGTTCCATTGTCACTGAGAAATACTTCCGGCGTGCCAAAACGCAAAATCACTCTCTCTTTCAATTCCTTCAAGATAGATTTAGCGTTCGCCTTCCGCAACGGAATAACCTCTACCCATCTTGAGAATAAATCTTCGAATACAAGAATATATTCGAAGCCGCGTTTGCTCTTGGGTAGAGAGGCCCATCATGTCGGCCGCCACCACCTGCCATGGGCGCGATATGTCGCGTTTTCCCATTAAACCGGCAGGAGCGCGTTGCTCGACTTTGCACTGCTGGCAGACGAGACACTCGCGCACGTATTTACGTACTGCCTTGTACATGTGTGGCCAGTAGTAAAATCTCGTAGCGCGATCGTACGTTTTGTCTCGCCCCAGGTGTCCCGAGGTCGGATCGTCGTGGCTCTCAGCGAGCACTTGCTGACGACCCTCCTTCGGTATGACAGTTTTCCACGCTTCTTCGTCCCCGACCGCCGCCTCTATGAGTTCGTCGGGGCGATAGTAGAATAACTGTCCACCTAATAATTTCCAGCGCGGGTATGCGTCTGGCTCTCGCTGCAATTTCTCTCGCCAAGAGGTATACCATGTATCGTCCGTCTCGTTTGTCAGATCGACCGCGGCGAGTGACGCATCTTCCTCGTCGCCCTCGAACATGCGAGATAGAGCATCGGGGACGTGGTTAAGTGCGCCCTTCCTGTGCTCTACCTCGAAGCTATGCCCTTGCAGTTCGAGCGCCCACCGCGCGAGCCGACCAGTTGGACTATGCAGGCTGTGTAACCAACGAAGACTACTATGATCGGTGATCACTCGAAAATGGTAGCCCTCGATATACGGCCTGAATTTTCCAATGGCCCAGACCACCGCGAGGCATTCTCTCTCCGTCACGCTATAGTTACGCTCCGCGGATGAGAGTGTGCGACTCGCAAATTCCAGTACTCTTTCCTCGCCATCGATTATTTGGAAGAGTACCGCGCCGATGCCTGTATCACTCGCGTCTGTTTGAAGAACGAATTGTTCTTCAAATTGCGGGCGAGACAGAATTGGAGCAGACGCAACAAAAGCCTTAATCTGATCGAAAGCTACTTGTTGTTCCTCTGTCCAATCGTATCGGCGGTCTTTTTTGGTGAGTCGGGTTAGTGGCTCGGCCATAGCAGCGAAATCTTTTAGGAACTTCCTATACCACGAGGCCATTCCTAGAAAACGCCGAAGCTGTTTTAGGTTCCGTGGTTCAGGATAGCTTATTATCGGCGCGATTTTCTCGGGATCGGGACGAAAACCGTCCCGATTAACGAGTACGCCCAGGTAACGAACTTCCGTCTGGCCAAACACACTTTTCTCTCGGTTAATAGTGAGATTAGCCTCCTTTATTCGCTTGAGAACGTGGCCAAGCCACTTTACATGTTCTTCAAAGGTCTCGGTGACAATGATTATATCATCGAGATAGGAGAAGGCATAGGGTTCCATTTCAGGACCGATAACCTTATCGATTAACCTCTGAAATGTTGCACCTGCCTGCGAGAGGCCATACGGCATGCGCGTGAACTGGAATAATCCCAGTCCAGGCACCGTGAACGCCGTTAATGGGCGAGATTCTTCCTCCAGCGGAATCTGGTGATACGCGCTGCTTAAGTCCAGAGTCGAAATATATTTTGCGCCTTGTAGCTTCCGCAAAATCGCGTCCATATATGGGAGCGGATATGCGTCAGCTCTGGACACGGCATTCACCTTCCGGAAGTCGATGCAGAATCGATATTTCTCGGGCGCTTTCCGCACCATTACTACTGGACTCGACCAAGCACTGGTCGAGGGCTCGATTATACCCGCCTCCAGCATCTCTCGTACCTGAGAGTGCATGATCTCCTCGAGTTTCTTGGAGACGGGGTAATATTTCTGTTTGACCGGCCGAGCCGAGCCAACAGAAATCGCGTGTTCGGCCCACGTCGTGCGGCCGAGAGGTTCATCCGTCTGGACGAGCAACTGGTCGAGGAGTTCTTGGAGTTGTTTCTTCTGCACCCCGACATCTCCTCGAGACCGATCGAAGCTAGCTCCAGAGTTTCGCCAAGAGAAACGCTGGCTACTTCTAAATCTACCGTTTGCCCTGACGCGCTCACGGTCAGCTGATTTTTCACTGCATCGTGAATCATTCCGAATGTCCGAATGAAATCAGCGCCGAGGTAGCACTCTAAGGTTTCGTCCGCGAGCACGGCGACACGAATCTCCTTTTTTATGCCTGCTACCTCGAAGGGGAGCATTACATACCCCGCGATCGCCACTGTATGACCGCCGGGGACTTTTGCTTTCCTTCCGTGGCTTGATAATAGCGGGCTACGGCACGCGGATGCTAATTGCAACCCGATCGAACCCATCACTGTTCGTGCCGCGCCCGTATCATATAAGGCGCGTATTCGGAAACCCCCGACGTTAACTTGGAGCCACCATCTGGCCTCCTCGTCGGGGTTAGCGATCGGTGCGTTCTCTACGCTGATCGCTGTAGCTGATGTTGCTGATTCGTCGCGCGGCTCCTCCTGAACGGTGGAGGCCGCGACGGCGATTTCGGAGGGAGTCTTCTTGAGTGCGGGCGTCGTATAGACTCCTACTACGCACCCGATTTCCCGTTTCCCGCACACGTGGGACAATTGTACGTCCGATAGCCAGGCAGACCGCAGCCGTAACAATGAATACCCTCACTGTTACCCTTCGGTTTCACTGCGCTGCTATCGGGCGATTTTTTCCTTTCTGCTTGCCGAGGCCGCGGGTCGCGCTTCGGCGAGCCGCCTGCTGACTCTCTTTTCTCCTCTCCCTCCCTTCTTTTTCCCCTTGGCGGGAGAAGGTTTTCGAGAGGGCGGTGGAGTCTGCTTCGGGTGCAGCGCTGGCTGTAGCGCCAGCCTCACCTCTTCCGCGAGCATTTTGGACAGAGCTGCGATCCAATTATGTCCAGTTCCCTCCGTTACCGGCGGGTTCATATGCCCTGGAAGTGCGGCAACTTTCAGTGGCGTATGTTTTTCTTTCTTTCCCCGAGTGTTATAGGCAGCCTCGGGGAGGAGGCTCTGTTCCGGAGGCGGTGGTTCTCGATAAGATTTTTCCGCCTCGAGAGTAAGCTCGGCCTCGACACTCAATTCCAATAGCGTGTCGATGTCCTCGAAATCGACTCTCCTCACCATGCGTTGGAGATCTGGCCGCAAATTGCGGTGTAAGGTGTCCAACTGGTGAGAAAGTGGGAGAGGTGGCTCGATCTTTTTCATGATCGAGAGTAGGCAGGTGATGAAGTCGCGCACCGGTTCTTCTCTCCCCTGTGTGCGCGCTGTTGCCTCCTGCAGCACCCGTTGTTGGAATCTGCGGTTCGCGCCGTACCATTTACGTGCTGAAGCGCAGAATTCATTCCACGTGGACCAGCTCGTCTTATTATTCTGGTACCACGTGGCGGCGACTCCCGCGAAGAGTTCGGAGAGAGAACTTAACATCTCTTCCTCTGACATCTTCGCGAGGCTTCGGCATTCATCGACACGGTTTAAAAACACGTCGATGCTCTGCCCTTTCTCGCCGGTATACTTCAGCCCCCATTTTCGTGCGATGTTGCCGACGTCTCGCTGATTATTTCGGTTTTGCACCGTATGTCGCGGAGTGCTGGCATCAAGCGCGTTTGGGTCGCTGCGCAAATCTCTCGAATTCATCCGATTCGGGAGACCCCCCTCCCAGGCTCCGCCTAGTAGACGATTGTGCGGCGTCCCTTGGGGGGAATGAGCGGTTGGCCAGACGTCGGTGGTGTATGCAGATAGGTGTCCTGCTCTTCCGGATATCTGAATGTCAGGGTATCTTGGAAGCCCACCTGACGTTGCCCGCTCTGCGCCTGGTCTAATCGCGTGCTGCACGCAGCTCCTAAGTCGCTAGCTGCGTGAAGCTCTCCATTGCTAATTGCAATTTGGACTGATTGTCCGAGAGTTGCGTGACCTTCTGCGTGAGTTGCATTAAAAATGCCCTCAATTCCGCAGGGATTGGCAGATCCTGCGTTTCCGCCGTTGCTAGGGTGTGCTGTTGTGGGTGGAGGGTTGTACTTGTCTCCCTCTCCTTAGATCCGTCTTCTCGATCCGTCTCGTTCTCCGTTGTTTCCGCTGGTTCCTGTTCCATCGAGCTTCTTTCCGCTGCGCGCGTCTCGATTTCGAGACGCGTCCGTTCCAGCTTGAGTTTTACGACGTTATCGTCGCGGACATACTCAAGTGGATGCGGTTCATTCTCGTCTGAACCGCGTGCCCATGGCGTCTCGATTTCGCCGTTGCAGACTCTATCGATGAACGTTTGGCGGAGGTTTGCTCTCGCTACCCACGTCGTGTGTTCATCGAGGTCTGCATTTGTGGCGATGAACTCGTCTGCCGAGTAATCCCCGAGCAGCCATCTGCTCGCGCGATCTAACTGTTGAAATCGCGCGCCAGATGTTTTCAACTCCATCGCCTTGAGATATCTATCTATCTCTTCCAGTGAGAGGCACATACACCAATTCTCGAGTGCTAGTTGTGCCGCCATATTGGTTTCTCACTGGAATATTTATGCGAAAGAGAGAAAAAAAAAAAAAATATAAAACAGAAGAGCGAAAAAAAACTGATCGCAAGTAGATTTTTCGGCTCGTTCGCTCCGCAATTTACAGCGTGTTGTTACTCAGTGCGTCGATTGAGTGCGCGTATTTCCCTAATCCCTGGGCGCTTACAATCGCGAGTTACAGAAGAAAAAAACTAAACTGTTTCTCAATCTGTCGCACTGAGTAAATTCGCGAGCAGAAACGACAGCGAAACACGAAAAGAGTGTTACGCTTAAATATTTACTTCGCGTTGTATTTATTTTTACGAAAATTTACAATGAAGAACGAGAATAATTTTCGTCCACGCGGCCAAAATCTTCTCGCAAAACTTTAGTCTGCGAGAAGTTCGCCTTCTCTTTCCACCGCAAAATAATAAAATAAATTGTGGAAAGAGGGTGCGTTCGGCAATTGTGTCGCGCGATAAAATTCGGCGACACCCCGTTTAAAAGTCGTTGAAAGAAAACAATTCACTCGAAAAAAGAATTTTGAGTGCCTTAAATTGCAGGGTATTCTACAAAAAGTGCAGACGTAGAAAGAAATCGCGCTTGCTTTTCCCCTGATTTTGTTGCTCCTATATAACAGCGAATATATCAAAACCAAAATCTTCTCGCAAAACTTTAGTTTGCGAGACGTTCGTTTTCTCCTTCCACTACAAAATAATAAAATAAACTGTGGAACGAGAACACGTTTGGTATTTGCGTCGCTCGTCAAAATACGGCGACGCTTTATTTAACCGTTACTAAAAAAACCAAAATTTTCTTGCACACGTGAGGCTATAATAAAGGGCCACACGAAAGATAGAAAACTTGCTGATTTCCAAAAAACAATAAGGCGAAGAGAGATTAAATGGTTGAAGAAAGAAGGAAGGAAAAACCAAAAAAAAATTTTAAATTTCCTTCCAAAATCACAAAAAAAATTTTAAATTTATTTTCAAAAGTACTAAAAACACAAAAAAAAATTTTATTAATTATTATTATTTATAATTTTTATTAGTTATTATTATTAATAATTTTTATCCCTTTAAGTTAATAATTTTTAGTTTGCAATTCTAATAATTTTTAATTTTTATTGTTAATAATTTTCCTTAATTGATTAATTATTGTTGGATTATTACCAACAATAATCTCTCTTTCCGTCTTTTGCTATTTATCCGAGCAAACAAATAAGGTTTTAGAACGAATGAATATATCTCCTAGTTGTTTAGCTATATCGCTAAACGACTTACTAATTGATTATAAACCGAATTAGTATGAGGGAAAAGCAAAACTACGAACCTTTGTGTAAATGGGCCTATATATCGCGAGGTCCGAATTATTTTCGTTTCTGCTCGCGATATAATACTTGTTGTCGAAAAGTATTTTCGTGGACTTAGAATTGTCTACGACACTCTCGCACACATACATACACTCTCACGGTCGAACGATCGCGGTGTCGGCTGTGTTGCGAGCCCGCGCGTGTTTACAAACACGCGCCGCGCGCTATCCTACTGTACCTATCCACACGTACGGGCGCCAGTTGTAACAGGGCGAATAGTTTTCGGAGCGAGAGAGTTTTCGGCGACGCCGAAAGCTTACCTGTATGCTCTCTCTCGCTCACACTGCTCCGCAACGACGATGCCTTCCTCGGCGCTGCTCGTCGAGGACGATGTTCGCCTACGTTGCGGCTCGAGCGGCGCCCTGGCAGATTTGCCGGCTCTGCGCGCGCTCGGTGCAATGCCGTTCGCTGACTGTGTACAACCGGGTAACTCAGTAGTTACCCGGGAATTTTGATATCGTGTGTGTGACTCTACGCGTTCCTTAATGCAGGGGGAAACACGCGCGAGTACCTGGGGCTCAGATGATCGCCGAGGAAGTCGGCGATCCCGCGGAGGCGGCGGTATCCGAGGTACTCGTAGGAATAACGGCGGAAGGGAAGGGGCGAAATAACAATTCGCGAACTCTTAATTAAGAAATATAAAAGGCCGTTTTATTGTCTAATCATAAGAGGAGTTTACAAAAGAACCGGATAATGAGCGCGCCGCGGTCTCTACTTCTCGCGAGGACGAAATGCCTCGCGAGTCGCACGCGTCGCGGAGGTCGCGCGCAGATACACTCCCGGAGACGAAGTGCACCACCCGTCTCCGACGCTCTCTACCTCGCGCGTCGAGGTAGAGTCTCGCTCGCGCGTAGGGGGCCTGCAGGCACTAACCTTACTTAGGTGTCGACGGAGTCGGGCTAGATCCGTCTTGTTATCTCTCGCGCACGACGATGAGGACTTCCTCCGGAGCCTTGCGACCTGGATTGCTCCCTCTCCTTTCTTTCTCTCTCTTCTTTCTCTGTCTTCTTTCTCTCTCTTCTTTCTGCGTACGCGCACCGAATCGGCAGAAACTCGACTGACCCGTTCTCGCGCGCACCGTTGCCGATCCGCCCTCCTCGCGCCTGCGCATGCCCGCTTCGCTCCTGGATGGCTCGAGTGCGTGGTAGTTTGCCCGCGGATTCCGAACTTCGTTACAATATATATATATATATATATATATATATATATATATATATATATATATATATATATATATATATATATATATATATATATATATATATATATATATATATTAATGTTTGTATAGATGCATATGCAGACATGTCTGCGTAAGTCCCGATCCGTTACAGTCAGACGTCCGCATAAGTACCCTTTCCATTAAGAGTGTGTCTGCACAAGTCACGCTTGACTAAAGAAATAATCCCTCTCTTATGCCGACACGCAAAAATGTCTGCCTAAGTCGGGTAATGTCCGCATAAGTACTGTTTCCATTAAAAATGCGTCCGCATTTTCAGATATATATAATTATATATATATATACCTTTTCAGATATATATATATATATATATATATATATATATATATATATATATATATATATATATATATATATATTTATATATATATATATGGGTCGTTCCTGTACTTTTTTTAAAAAGTGTGCGCGGGGGGGTCGTCGATTTTGTCGACGATTTTTTTTATGAAAGTACATATAAAAAAATAGCTTGTGCAAAATTTCAGCCCCTTATCTCATTCCTAATTCCTGCTGGAATTTTTTTAAACCCTGATTTTGACCTGTTTTTAGCCAGTTTTCAAAAAATTCTAAAAGGCTGAAATTTTAACAAAATGAGGTCGGTGAGGTCTCATTTTTTTTGTCTTTCTTCAAATTTTAAGAAAAAAAATACACTGATATGAAATGATGATTTAGGTTTTATTGGCGATCTGTGATATGGCCATTGCATTTCATCATTTTTAGATCATCTTTAAACCTCTATATCCGTAACTGGTTCCACATTTTTGAGCTCACTAGGTCTCATTTTTTTTTGTCTCAACGAGACCTTTAATTTCTTTTTTTGAGGATCTAAATTGATTCAATAGACTTCAAGATACAGCCTTTTGAAGTTGACGTTTTTATCAAAAATCGCGAAAATCAACCGTGTTCATGGTCTCAGTGTCAACCGAATTTTAATTAAAAATCATTAACAAAAGTATTTTTCATTAGAATATGATGTTATCTAACTATACTGTTTTCCTATCATAGGAAAAAGTCAAAAAATAATTTTTTGTCGAGCATTATAATATCTAATTTTTCGATATCTAAAATAATCAAAAATAGCTCTCTACTGACATGAATTCTACCATCTTATAATTATTTTTGACACGTATACGTAACATAGATACAAAGGTCGTTCCTAGACCTTTAAAATCCGTAGTCGCTGATTTTTCTAGGACCACTAGAGCAAAGTTATAGCCGTTTTTATAAAAAAATATTTTTCAAGTGGTAAAATTAGAGCTTGTGAAATATAGGAAAAGTTTTATTTACAAGATCAACTATAAGTTTGGCATAATTGTCCTAAAAAAAGTGCTGAGGCTGCATATTTTGAAGATCTTAGGCCGTGTCTACACTATGCGAGAAGCACGTGCGATCAGCCCAAGCGCTGCGAGCAAGCAATGCGTGTTGGACAAAATATTTAAAATACTTAAAATGATAAATAATATCATTTCACTACGATATTATTTACGATATTATTTATCGCTAAATATAGATCTGCTAACTGATCTACTACGATTGTTGGGGATTGAAGTATCCAAAGTGCCCGCTAGATGGCAAGCGTCCGATGCGCTCCCACTATGAAAAACATCACCCAGCGGGCTTAAATAGAGTCCTGCGGCGCCTAGTCGCTATGTGCTTTATACACATTCCTTTTACCTTACCACTTTCCGTTTTACCTATACAATGCCTTATTGCCTGTTACCTCGTACGCATAAGCGTTCATTCCTTTTTCTGCAATCAACTTTCACTTTCGAGTAGAGTTCGTTGCATAGACTCTTGAAGTCTAATTTTCCCGTTTATTTCTTCTCGCTGACAAACCCTAATAATATAAACTCACGTTTACGTTCAATCGCATACAACGATATTATTTATCATTTTAAGTATTTCAAGTACTTTGTGCAAAACGTATGGCTTGTCGCATGCGCGCACCGGTTGCCCTTCTCGCATACCTAGTATAGACATGGTCTTAAATGCAGGTTTTCTATAGTTTTACATGCGTTATACGTATAAGCTCAGGTTAAATGAAACATACATAGATAGTTTCATTTAACCGGTGTTGACGTAAGTTAATAGATGACAGACATCCATTTTTCTGTGCGAGACTCCTGTGAACCTGTCATCCGTTACACGACACACGGCACGGAATGTCCTTAAACAATGAGTACAAGTTACAATAAAAAATAAAATGAATATTTCTAAGTAGAATTGTGAAGGTAGTTGAGCAGAACTATTACCAAGTATATCAGTATTGGTTCGGTTGAGTTTTATAAATTGTACAATTGTGTTTTGTAAGTGTTATCTTCTCAGGAATTGAAAGAAAATGATGTGCTATATTGGTGAATTGCATGAGGATGATAAATGTCATTTAGAGCATTACACAAGAAATAAATCTCTTAATCTAATTAGTAATCTTAGTAATGAATTAAAGCTGTATTTATCATTTAGGATTAAAAATTTTGATATTAATGTAGAAAATAAATTTATTTGCGACCATCATCTTCATAAATATGATACTCGATATACAAGTAGAGAAAGGAAGTGTTGCAATTGTTTTAATAATCATTCAAAATCCATTGAGAATAATTTAGTAATGATTAGTGCTGATAAATGTGATAAATTTCGTAACATTTGTAATATAAATTTAGATCCAGGTAATAAGTACTGTAAAAACTGTGAGTTCGAAATTACATTAATAATAACAAAAAATGCAGAAAAAGATGAAAACACTGGGAATGATGGTTTAAACGTAAATAATAATGAGCAGTTTTCTTCAAGTAGCCAAGTGTGTACATCAGAAAGTTCAGAAGATATATTATTGAGCCAAGGATTTCAACGTTTAAATAAAATGCTCGATGGATTTGATGAACCTCCTCTTAAACGAGAGAAACTTAGTGATTATCGCTTGGAAAATAAAACATACAGTGTTTTAGAATCAATGAATACGAAATTTTGTACAACAGTTAATAAAACATTGAATCTTAATTTGCCAACTCAATGCAATCTTAAACAGCTACAAGAGGATAGTATGTCATTTCACGGAATGATTGGAAACATAATTAAGTGTTATAATGAAGAAACTAATTTTGGTAAAAAAATATCGTTATTGACATTACTTCCAAATCATTGGAAATTTGAACAAGCAAAACATTATTTCCAATGTTGACGTTATATGTTTAATAAAGTAAAAGAACTTAAAATTACTGTAGGTAAGTTAAAAAATGGGTTGTAATAAATTCTTAATATCTTGATTATAGACATAGTGTAAACATATAGAATCGATAATCCTTTATACATTAGGTTACATATATTATATTACACTTGAGAATTATTAATAGAAAATTTTACTTTAATTTATTAAAATCTATGTAATTTTTGTTCAAGCAACTATAATGATAAAGGGTACCCCTATAAAATATTTAATTTAAAATTCTCATAATTATTTATTTAGATTACTCATGTATTATTACTTAAGTATTATTATTTATGTATTACTTACGTATTGCTTACGTATTGTTTAAGTATTGTTTACGGATTAAGTAAAATAATACATGAATTGTAATTTAAACATTTAAATGAAATCCGATTTAATTAGAAAGAATCCATATTTGGGAAATCTCAATGTTCTCTCTGTTTACAAGCTGTAATCTCATATTTTTTTTTTAATTTTTTAACATTGAGGAACGGGAGAAAAAAATAATTTCCAAAAAATGCGATTTTTAGGCCTTACTGGTATAAGGAGGGGAGATAGGTCCCCGGAAAAATCGTAGAAAATTCTTTTTTTAGTATACTTCTATGAAATCACTGTCATTTTTCGCTTTCATTAATAGTGGCATTTTGCCTATCTTAACATGGGGTACCCTTCGTTATTCATTATTAGATAAAAAATAATAAAGTAATTATTGGATTTTAAAAGAACTATTAAAATTAATATAAAAAAAAAAAATAAAAAAATAAATTAATTCTAAACTATTTCTTTTCTTCCAATATAACAAGTCATAGTAATTAAAATAGAATAAACATTGAGCTAAATTTTATCGTCTTAATAATCGTTAAATTAAAAAAAATAATATTGTTATTATGATTTTATTTTGTGATTAAGTATACACTATTTGAAATTAATTTCAAAATATATTTTTCCAGGTGTCTTAGGAACTATTAAGCGTAAAGTGTAGAGCATTCATTCTAATGAAGTTAGAGAATCTGTAACTCAGTATTATAGAGATGAAAACAATAGTAGAATATGTAGCGGCATTAAAGATTGCATCAGTGTTAAAAATCCTATTACTAATATCACAGAGAAGTTACAAAAAAGACTGTTGATGTATGATTTGAAGGATCTATACAACAATTGGGTGGAAGAAGAATATGCACAGCATTTTAAAGATCAGCACAAACCAGGTTTCAGTATATTTGCTTCTTTAAGACCAAAAGAATGTATTAGTGCTGGAGCACCTGGTACACATACAATTTGTGTATGTCCTATACACCAAAATGTCAAATTAGATTTGTCTGCCATCAACAAAAATTTAGCCTACCGAGTAATTTTAAATGATTGTGTTTGTTCAACAGATTGGAGCGATTATATGCTACATCTTTGTGAAAACTGTCCTGGTAAAGCAGAAATTCTGAAAATTTTGGAATCAAGCTCATGCGAAGATGTTTCAGAGATTGAATATCATAATTGGGTAAATAATGCTGAATCACAATCTAATAATAGAGTCAGTCTTATTATGGTAAAAGAACCTACAAGAAATTTTATTATAAATTTAGCCAATGACTTATGGGAGTTAACAAAGCATCATTATGTGACTGAAATGCAAAAATGTTATTTAAAACATTGCAAAACAATTATTACTCCAGATACATGTATTATACTTGAAGATTTTGCTGAAAATTTCTTATTTGATTGTCAAGATTCGATCCAAGCATTTTATTTTAATAATACACAAGTAACTGTACACCCGTTTGTAGTGTATTATAAAGAAGACAATAACGACAAATTACAAACCTTATCTGTATTTGTTATTAGTGATTGTTTAAAACATGATGCTTGTGCAGTTAACACTTTTCAAGGGCAACTCATTGCACTTCTAAAACGAGATTTTCCGTTTATTGAGAATGTACATTATATGTCAGATGGAGCACCTACCCAATACAAAAACAAGTAAGAGTACTTTTATTGTAGTATATTAATACGTATTGTATGAACAAAATAGACACCTTTAGATTTTTGTTCATTAAATGACCTGAAAAAATTTAATTTTAATTATTAAGAATATGTCAAAGTAATATTCTGAAAGTATATTTAATTTGTGTGAAAAACTATTTTGAGACCCAGAACATCAAAATCCATAAAGATCCTGGACCTGCAGGTTGCACCCTAGTTAAAATTTTACATTATGTAGAAAACAGCTTTAAAGATAAAATTACTAAAACAGTTCTTTATTTTTTCTGTATATCAAATTTAAAAAAAGCAACAACTTCTACGATGCAAGTTCAAATAATTTGTATTATTATGTACACAATATTAAACAGATTTATTTTATTTTTTATAATTTTTACCTTCAAGATAGTATTTATTTACTGTAGGAACAATTTCATTAATATCTGCCATCATGAGGAGGATTTTGGCTTAAAAGTTAAGTCGCACAACTTTTTTTCTACTAGCTATGGGAAAAGTCCGTGTGATGGATGTGGAGTAGTGGTTAAACGAACAGTACGCAGGGCATCCTTACAAAGAATATCAGAAAAACCAATTTTAAATCCAAAAGACATGTATGATTACGTTAGTGAAAAAATTGATGGAATAAGGTAAAAATAATATAATTTAGATTTTTTGACTATATTATTTGATTATGTATTTGAATAATAAATCATTATGTGTTATAAAAATATAGAATATTTGGTTTTTAGATCTATTTGGGTGAGTCAAGAAACAATTGAGAAAAGGCGTAAAGTACTAGAATGCCGTTTTAAATTGACCCGAACTCTACAGAATACAAGAAAATATCACTGCTTTATACCCATTGATGATTCAACATTAAAAGCAAAACTTACTTCGTTTGATAATGATTATAAAATAGTTAAAATAAAATGAATATTACAAAAAATATTTTACTTAAATTCTTATTTTCAACTTTAATTATCTATAAAGTCTGCATAGGTAATTTAATCAACCTAAAGCCATTACTATCGCTTGCTCGCGTCGCATGCGCGCATGGCTTGCTCGCATCGCTTGGGCTGATCGCACGTGCTTCTCGTATAGTGTAGACACGGCCTAAGATCTTCAAAATATGCAGCCTCAGCACTTTCTTTAGGTCAATTATGCCAAACTTATGGTTGATCTTGTAAATAAAACTTTTCCTATATTTCACAAGCTCTAATTTTACCACTTGAAAAATATTTTTTTATAAAAACGGCTATAACTTTGGCTCTAGTGGTCCTAGAAAAATCAGCGACTACGGATTTTAAAGGTCTAGGAACCACCTTTGTATCTATGTTACGTATACGTGTCAAAAATAATTATAAGATGGTAGAATTCATGTCAGTAGAGAGCCATTTTTGATTATTTTAGGTATCGAAAAATTAGATATTATAATGCTCGACAAAAAATTATTTTTTGACTTTTTCCTATGATAGGAAAAGAGTATAGTTAGATAACATCATATTCTAATGAAAAATACTTTTGTTAATGATTTTTAATTAAAATTCGGTTGACACTGTGACCATGAACACGGTCGATTTTCGCGATTTTTGATAAAAACGTCAACTTCAGAAGGCTGTATCTTGAAGTCTATTCAATCAATTTAGGTCCTCAAAAAAAGAAATTAAAGGTCTCATTGAGACAAAAAAAATGAGAGCTAGTGAGCTCAAAAATGTGGAACCAGTTACGAGATATAGAGGTTTAAAGATGATCTAAAAATGATGAAATGCAATGGCCATATCACAGATCGCCAATAAAACCTAAATCATCATTTCATATCAGTGTATTTTTTTTCTTAACATTTGAAGAAAAACAAAAAAAATGAGACCTCACCCACCTCATTTTGTTAAAATTTCAGCCTTTTAGAATTTTTTGAAAACTGGCTAAAAACAGGTCAAAATCAGGGTTTAAAATTCCAGCAGGAATTAGGAATGAGATAAGGGGCTGAAATTTTGCACAAGCTATTTTTTTTATATGTACTTTCATCAAAAAAATCGTCGACAAAATCGACGACCCCCCCGCGCACACTTTAAAAAAAAAGTACAGGAACGACCCATATATATATATATATATATATATATATATATATATATATATATATATATATATATATATATATATATATATATATATATAAATATATGAAACGCTAGTTATGCAGACACTTTCCGAAATTTAAATAGACTTATGCAGACAGAGACCGACTTATGCAGACGTCAGCATAAGTAGAGAGATTATTTCTTTAGTCACGCTAGACTTGTGCAGACACTTGTATAAACGGTACTACACTTATGCAGACAGGTCACGTGGTCTTATACATTGGTGTCAGCATAAGTCCATGTTTATATGATTATATATATATATATATATATATATATATATATATATATATATATATATATATATATATATATATATATATATATATATATATATTGTCATGTGATGGTTATTTGGGCTAAGACGCGTTTCTCCCGCGCATCTTAGTTTTCAACTTCTGGAGCCTTTGGTTCAATTTGCTGAGACCCAATAGCAAGATTAGGCAGCGGACGCTACAACGTCCTGCAAAGCTAAACCTAATCTATTTACTTACCGTGTTTCTGGTTCGTGTGTCAGCTGCTCAGTTGTAAAACGATACGTTTTCACTGACGTAACGACCGCGGAGGTGGCGGGGACGGGGAATGACTAGGTCGCAAAATAATAACTCGAGCACTTAAAGTTAATAATAAAATACAATTGTTTATTAAATAAAAGGTTAAATGAGTTGAATGAATAATAATAAGTTAGACTGTTGAAGTGTTGCGTTGGAATAGGTTAATTTCCCTACCTAACGATGCGCCAGCACGTTATCTCAGACGTCAGCTGTCTCGGAGGCTGACGTCACGCTCGCGGTAATTTGCGCCGCGCACGTGAGGTATAATACGCCTCACGTGTGCGGTATTCTACGCGTGCGTTCGCCGAGTAAAGTAGCAAAGTGAGAGAGCGGTCGCGATCGCCGCGCGACGCACACACGTATAAGTGTGAGAGAGATGGTTGATGGCGGGGCTGCACGTATGCGCACCTGTTGTGCGCACTCACCGTCTTTGAAATAGCCGGTGATTTGACCTTGCGTCCGACCTTGATAGTGCGCTAGCCCGGAACCTACACTCACTCTACACACTTGCTCTCTCCGCATTAGAGCGCCTACTCGAAGCCGTAGTCCAGGTGCGACAAGCCTGGACAAGCGGTTACGCAGTACTAATTCGCGGCGCGATAGATGCGTGCACGCTTACCTTAATTGGTAAAACTATTACGCAGTCTATCTGGACTCTTAGCTGGCGTCCTTCCCTTTTGGCTGCGGTGTTGCTGGGTCAGCTTACGTGTAATCGGGGAGCTTCGGCTTTGGAGATGATGCGGCAAGTTTGACTAACCTGTCCCACGATCGCACGATAAGTCACGGCACAGCTGTGTAAGTACGCGGAGGCGTAATTTGTAAGTCACCGAAAAGGCTTCAGTGAACCTAGCACTATCGCGGAGAATAGGTAGCGAGCGTAGAAACTATGTTTTTGCTGAAAAATGCTTGGTTAAAAGCGGAGCGAAATTTAGCGCGTGATTCTAATCTCCAAGCGAACTATAAGATGGCTGCCGTCTGCTCGCCGAGGTCTGCTAGTCATCACGTCGATGCAGCTCCAATTCTGCATCGACGCGCCATCTCGGGTTCGCGAGCGCGAGCTACTATAACCGCTCGCTGCTACCGACATCGGTACGGCAGGCCGTGAAAAAAAAAATAATATATATATATATATATATATATATATATATATATATATTATGGGGGCTCCACCCCCTGCTCGCTCCTCTCGCCAACCCCCATTTTTAGCGTGAATTGTTAAAAAAATATAGTAAAATTTAATACAACTGGAAACTCAATTTAGTTGTTTAAATCTAGAAATACTACGATGTTTTTTCCATTTAAAGTTCTATTCAAAATTATTCAAGACCCAGAAAGTTATAGCCAATTGAAGATAATTATTTTTATAACCTCATTCGTGATTTTATAAACAATTATAACTACCTTAAATGTTATCAAATGTATTGGAGGGTGTACATAAGCGCTGTGCTGTGCTGTGCGGTGCGTTTCCGATGCCGGTGCTGTTGATGCATTGGATACTTGTAGAACTACGCCGGTGATTGGTTGATGTTTAAATACCGACCAATAACAAAAGTAGTTCCGTAAGTAGCCAACGCACCAATAACACGGGCATCACGCAGCATCGCACAGCACAGTACCGCACAGCGCTTACGTACACCCTTCAATACATTTGATAACATTTAAGGAAAGGCGAACTTATACAAATTTTTTAAACGTGACCTTAGGAAGAGTGTACATAAGCGCTGTACTGTGCTGTGCGGTGCGTTTCCGATGCCGGTGCTGTTGGTGCATTGGCTACTTATAGAACTACGCCGCTGATTGGTTGATTTTCAAATAGCGACCAATCAGAAAAGTAGTTCCGTAAGTAGCCAACGCACCAATAACACGGGCATCACGCAGCATCGCACAGCACAGTACCGCACAGCGCCTACGTACACCCTCCAATACATTTGATAACATTTAAGGTAGTTATAATTGTTTATAAAATCACGAATGAGGTTACAAAAATAATTATCTTCAATTGGCTATAACTTTCTGGGTCTTGAATAATTTTGAATTTTTCCTTAGACAAGTCCCTTGAAAGAATAAAATGAGACCTTGATAATTAAAATTGGTTAAGAAACCAAAAAGATAGGGATTTATTATCAATAATTGTTTGTGCTGTTTCTAAAATATCGACATTTTGTTAAAAAAAATTATTTTAGTCATGTTAAATACACTATATTTATAGTATTAATGTATTATTATTAGATTAAACTATAATCATTAGTAACGTTATTAAAGCCATAACATGATGTGAAGGCTCTTCTTACATGCAAAAAGGAACGGAGAACTTATACAAATCAAGGAGCACGGGAGCGCTCCGAAGGCAAGTATAGAAGAGCCTTAGGAGTGACCGCGCGATCATATACATTGAAATGGATGTACGAGAAAAATCAATGCATTTATTAATCACCTATTGCATTAGTTTCAAATATATAACATATCCCTCTTAATCGAAAGCCATTTCATTACTCTACAGAAATCAAAAGATTTTATTTAAGAAGATTATCTCGTTTAAAAGATATAGAGAGCTGAATTTTTTTATGTTCACTTTCCGATTCTAAGTTTTCTCCATAGTTTCAGACTCTCATCCGGTGTTGCGACTTCCTATCACGTAACGTATATATATATACACACATACACACACGCCCATACATAACAACGTAATCTTACGTATCTCTCAACATATAACACACACACACACATACACACACACACACACACACACACACACACACACACACACACACACACACACACACACACACACACACACACACACACACACACACACACACACACACACACACACACACACACACACACACACTATCACGGATGATTGTTTATAGTTAGGTATATATATTCGTTTCAATAATCAAAGATCTGATGAAGTCGACTGACGAAAAGAATAAAAGAACTTATTTACGAGCATCAATGAGGCAACAACATTTTTTAGATAAGTATTAAAATGACTAAATGTTAAATAGTAATTTTTTTAAAGAATTGATACTTTGTGAAAATTTTTATTTACAGATAAGTCAAGATTAATATATATTCAAAGATCTCAAGTACTCAACTGGTTATCGAAGAATTCATCTATTCATGTATCAATCAACGGGCGAATAATATATATTCCCTTGTCTTATATATATATATATATATATATATATATATTTATGTTTTATGTTAGTTTCCAGGACATTCCAGATGTTTAACGTTGGTTTTGGGGACATTTGTTAGTTTTGGGGACAGTCCCTGAATCTACATATGTTTAACGTCAGTTTTGAGGACATCGGCCCCCATAAGAGACATTATTTCTTTAGTCACGTATAGGTATACAGTAACATGGGGTGCTGGGAACTAACGTTATACAAGTTTATATATATATATATATATATATATATATATAAGTACGAGCTCGCCCATAATGACTGGTTGTTGCGGCTGTCTCCACTTCATGCGGGATTGAAGAGACATCAGATATTCGCTGGACCACCTTGCCCAGAAGTGTTGTGTCAGCTGGCTGATCAAGAGCCAACGCTTTCCTGGAGGAACATTGAAGTTGGTGACATCTTCTTCCGGAACTATGAATGACGAACGTTGTATGAGAAAATGAGAAGGTGAAAGGAATTCAAGGTCAGAAGAATCATCGGTGAGAGCAGTTAATGGTCTGGAGTTAAGGCAAGCCTCAATTCTGCACAAAAGAGTCGCAAGCTCCGAAAATGTGAGAACTTGATCTCCAAGGACTGGGCGCATGTGATGTTTTGCCGATTTAACTGCGGCTTCCCAAATACCTCCAAAATGAGGCGCACTGGGAGGATTGAAGATCCACGAAGTTCCTTCTTGAGCGAGAGACTTAACAACTGTCGATGTAAGAGAAGAAGAATCGACGATCATCTGCTTTAATTGAGCATCGGCACCTACAAAGTTGGTTCCTTGGTCCGAATATAATTTTTTACAATGACCTCTACGAGCAGTGAACCGATGAAAAGCACCGATGAACGCTTCACTAGAATAATCCTCGACAACCTCGATATGAACAGCTCTAGTGGCCATACAAATGAAGATGGCTATATAACCTTTCATCGTGCCCTTTCCTCTAGTTTTAGTGAGGCGAAGATGAAGAGGGCCGGCATAATCGACACCTGAGCATTCAAAGGGTGAAGAGTGTCGGACGCGAGACTTGGGTAACTCGCCCATTAATTGGGAAGGCACTCGAGCAGCATGGCGAGTGCATGTGAGGCAAGCTCTGATGACTTTCTTAACCGCGGATCGACGTTTCATTATCCAATACTGTCGTCTTAGCCTGGCAAGTGTTAATTGAACACCACCATGGAGAGTACGTTGATGAGCATCCTCAATTAATAGAGTGGTAAAGTGACAATCAGCAGGTAAAATAAATGGATGCTTAGCATCTTCTTCGAGAAGAGAGTGAGAAAGTCGACCGCCCATCCTGAGCAACTGATTTTGTATCATGGGGTTTAAAGGTAAAAGAGAGCTTTTGGTCGAAAGTTTATCTTTTCTTTGTAACTGTTGGAGTTCAAGTTTAAAATAAGCCGTTTGAACTAGATATATCAGACAAAGTCTGGTGTTCTCAATCTCACTAGCACCTTAGAATTCGGAGTGTGATGGCATAGTAGGTATTGAAGAACAGTACGAATACTAACAACCGAACTTGAAGTCGCTTCGCGTTCAGTTTTCGAGCAGATTCTGAAGATGAATCTAAAGCAGTACGATGCCATACGATATAACTTATTTAATGACGAATATTTGTTAATAAGACTCCAAATTTCTGGTGTATCCTCGACAGAATTTGGAGTGCCCTTGCTAGCGACTAGAGAGTGGCTAGGTCGAAGATTCAGACTATTTACTGTAAAATTGAGCTGATCACGAGCCTTTGACCATGACTCATGATTATCGGAGAGCCAGGTGGGACCTTTCCACCATAAACTATACGAAACTGGTTTTGAAGGCTCAATACCTCATGAAATAACATCCGCGGGGTTATCACTTGATCGTACGTGATGCCAGAACGCATCAGGTAACAGGGTATGAATCTCGGAGCACCGGTTAG
Source organism: Torymus aiolomorphi (assembly GCA_036365515.1). Classification (NCBI taxonomy): domain Eukaryota; kingdom Metazoa; phylum Arthropoda; class Insecta; order Hymenoptera; family Torymidae; genus Torymus; species Torymus aiolomorphi. The sequence goes on from CM070876.1 coordinate 87,500,174, forward strand.
CGACAAAAACGCCCCATCTAGAGGGGTGGTCTTTTAACCAGAAGAGCACATCAGCAGAATCAGACCAAAGATGAACACTCTCAACCTTCATTGGGAAAGATTCTAGGAATGTGTGAACCAGTCGAGCATGTAGCAACGCAGCGCCAAGTTCTAAGCGAGGTATGCTTAGCGTCTTAAGTGGAGCTACTCGCGTTTTAGCCACTTGAAGCGTGACAAGCACTTCTTGAGTTTGGATCAAGCGCAGATAGACTACTGCACCATACGCAAATTTAGAGGCGTCTGCGAATCCGTGAATCTCAAGTAATTCACATTGGGGAGTGTATCCGCTCCAGCGAGGGATTTTAATCAGACTAAATGAACGAAGATCTTGCAACCAAGTCTGCCACCGATTTGAGATATCAAGATGCAGCTCTTCGTCCCAACTAACCTTCAGAATCCATAAAGATTGCATAATAATCTTAGCGGTTATTACGATAGGAGCCAACCACCCCATGGGGTCGAAGATGCGAGAAATTCTAGAGAGAACCGAACGTTTGGTATATGCCGAATCAACGGGAGCATCTTCGATATGAAACCTAAAGTAATCTGTGTTAGGTTGCCAATCTACACCTAAAATTGGTACAAAGGTTTCAGAAGCAAATAAAGCAATGGAATCTGCAGCTAACATATTCGAGGGTAAGGAAGAGAGTACTTCAGTATTGTTTGAAGTCCACTTACGAAGGTTGAAATGACCTTGTTTAAAGAAAAGAATTAATTCATCATGTTTTTTCAATGCTTCATCAAGTGAATGTGCACCAGTAAGCACATTATCCGAATACATCTCTGTTCGAACAGCTTCAGCTGCGATTGGGAAAGTTTGGCCATAGTCTTCGGCTAATTTCAAAAGAGTTCGTATAGCTAGAAAAGGCGAACAGGCCAAACCATACGTCACTGTGGTTAATTGATAAATTTGAATGGGTTCACTGTTATCAAAACGCAATAAAATCGACTGAAGGGGTTGATCATATTGTTCGACACCAATCTGCCTGAACATTTTCTCCACGTCAGCTGAGAGGGCGATCTTGTACCTTCGCCAGGTACAGATCAAAGCGACGGGATTTTGAAGAAGATTAGGTCCAATGTGAAGAAGATCATTAACGGAAATTCCTGATTTGCTCTTGCTCAAGTCGTTAAAGACAGTACGCAATTTGGTCGTCGTACTGGTTTCCTTCCATACACCGTGATGTGGTAAGAAGGCTTGATTCTTAGGAAATGAATCTAAATCAGTGGTAAGAGTCATATGACCTAAGTCAATGTACTCTTTGATGAATTCAATATACGCTGTTTTCAGTTTGTCGTCCTCAGTGAAGTTAGCTTCAAGACGATTGAGAGCGCGTAAAGCGGCAGAATATGAGCCTTCGAGGTGAGTATAGCTCAGAGTTTCTCGATCCTTCCAAGGTAGACTTCCTATGTACCGACCCGACTCATCCTGTCGAGTGGTTTTTTGATAAAAATCCTCGCACGCTTGTTCATCAGGCGAGTAAGATTTTTTGTCATTGACTATCCCCTCCGCTCTCCAAAAATCTTGAACGAGCTCCAAAAGTTTGGCTTCATGTTCGCAGTTGTCCGAACAATGAAGAGATATTGATTCTAACCCTATTTCTGAAGTTGACGAAGAGAGATTACCTGTCAAGGGCCATCCTAGTTTGGAACTAAGTAAATACGTTTAATTTCCGAAGAAGAGTCTGTCTTCGTGGGTTTGACTGTGAAGATTTTTGAAATGTGAGAACCAACAATACGACATTGATTTTCGTAATATTCGATTAAAGCTGTCCAGGCTCGTTCATAATTATCACCAGAAATGGGAAGAGATTTAATTTTCTCAAGTGCCTCACCTGTAAGGTGAGTGCGAAGATAATGCAATTTCAAGACAGGTGTTAAATCTTCGCGTCGATGAATGACTGAACGAAAGACATCCCTAAAATTTTCCCAATCCTAGAATTTGCCAGAAAATTTGGGTAGATCTATCTTAGGTAGCGATTGACGCGCAACCTTAGTGGCTTGAGGGAGGCTTGGCGGCGCTGGGGCAGCAGTAGACGTAGAAGGGCCTTGATTGGCATTTCTCGTTCTACAGGCTTTTAAAAAATCCAGAAAATAACCTCTTCGATCGTAAAAGCTATCCTCAACCAGATCACAGAGTTTAGATGTAAAATAGGTATGGGTTGTATCAAGATCCTCAATCTGCATGAGTTTCTCGTGATTTGAACCTTCAGTCATGTTATCTTTACCCTTAGATTTGAAATTTTTGAAGGAATTTGCAATTTTAACTTGGAGTGCCGTCTGCTTAGCATGAATCGCCTCCATTTTGAGATCAAGTTAATTAAACTAGTAGCAAATTTGACTATTTAACCTTTGGTATTGAGTTAACTATTCTTGCACACTCGAGAGTAGAACAAGAAATAGTGAGAGTTATTACATCTAAGTCTTAACCTAGGTTATAATACTTATGCTAGTATGAATGTGACGATGCGCTTGACGATGCAACGTTGAATGCGTCTGCTAACGTTCCCACGGTGAGTCAGCTGATGATGGCACTGCGGTGGCTGTACGGCATCAAGGCTCCTACTGTCGGTAAATGCAGCTATCCCTGCAGCGTAGTCAGCTTTTGAATCAGGAACGTGTCCAGGTGAAGGTCAGCAGTCGATGTTGAAATCACGATGAATTGTCATCAAGCCGCAATAAACTGCAAGGTCCAGTAACATAAGTATTTGCTAAGACAAAAAATTTCATTCAATTTCATCAAGACTAGCTTCAAAGACTACAAGTTAAATTTAAAATAACCTTAAACTCAATTAAATAGTTCTACTTTCAATCAAACGCACTCGAGTTTTAACTAAGTATGCTTAATTTCGTTAAATCGGTATGACGAGTGAAGAGACTATAATGAACTAGACGATGAGTCGCACATAATAAAGTTAAATAAAATTGGAACAATACGTGTGTCCAAGTATTAGGACGAAGCATCCGAGCGCAATCCTAGCGCAGTGCAGGTGGGCTCAACCGGCTGGAGCGAGCGAAGCAGATGGACTCGTCCATGTACAGATCTGTTCCGCTGACGCGCCCCCCTGGCTTATGAAAATGGACTCGTCCCGTCCAATTATGCTTGGTGACGATGTACGTGACATCCTGGACGTAACGCGTCCTTATGGTCGTCCTCTTGAAGATGTCTCTTCCTCCTTCGTGGAAAGCATCCTGTATGCACGGTGAACGCCTCGCTCCTCGGTGCTGTAGCGAGCGATGTCCATTGTTTGACTCGTGTGAGCCCCGTAGCGTGTAGGCCCCACGCGGGTACTCCTTGCATTGACTGATGTGGACCCCGTAGCGTGTACGCTGCACGCGGGTTGTCTGTATGCTGGCTCCTTTGAGCCCCGAGAGTAGTTGCCCTTGATTGCAACGTTTAATTGGTCATCGTACGAAGGCGATGACTCTTGAGCGGGTTTTACAACGTAAGCTCTTCTCGGTTCGAGATTGCCACTTGTTACTCTTAGGCTGCAACAAGATGGCTGCCGATCACCGTACGAGCGCGGTAACTCTAGAGCTGGCTTTACAGCGTACGCTCTTGGCGACGTCTTGGAGTCGATAGACACGCACTCCAAGGCGCTTTCAGAAATGGGGAGAATAGCAATTGATGTGCTATTTTCCTCTCGGAAGCCTTAGAAGGTGGCTTCCGGGTACACGCGACGGCGAGATTCTAGTGAGAGAGAGACAGCAACGTACGCGCGAAGTCGACATGCGGAGCATGCGATTATATCGGCACTCACGACCACGAACACTTTGATGCGTACCTGAAAGTAAAGTAGCTTTCTCTATGCCACTCGAGAGTGGACATAGAAGAAAGAAAAGACTTTCCTCCTCGATGTGGCCATTGCAATGTCCTGTTCTCCCACGATCCGGCTCGAAGGACCAAATTTTTTTGTTGTGTTGAATGTGGATGGATCGTGGACGGTAGAGGTTCAAAAAGAGTATGCGTTTCGTGTGGAGAAAGGAATGGTTTATTGCCGTAGTCCGTTGTGCCGTTGCAGGCGTACAAATGTTGCTGTCTCTCTGGCCGTCACGCGTGAACTGCCGCCGGCAGGCGCTGCGAAGTGCGATCAGAGTGCCTGGTAGTAGGGGGGGGGGGCGGTAGAGGGACGCGTGGAGAGTACTGACTGGTACGGCTCTCTCACGCATGTATGTTTTGCCAGAGTAGGGGAATGCTCTCGGCTGATCACGTTGAATCCCGAACAACTGGTATGACGTGTTACATGAAGTGTTTATAATCAAATTCTAAAACCTCTATTAAAAATCAGTTTCAAATGTTTTGAAAATAGCTCAAGTGTGTATTAATAAATAATTACCCATTATGAGGTTCATACCCTTCATAATAAGCTTTGGCATAGAAGAAAATATTGCTGAGTGACACGTGAGGATATAAATATACAATATATTTTATGATGGCTATTTGAAATATTGGTCTGAGCCTTGATTTAAAAAGCAGCTGTCATCTTTAAAAAACTTAGTCGATATCAGTGCTGTAGTGTTGTACATATTTATTCAAGTGTCAATGAAAAGATTATGTCTAATGAACATGGAAGTACTGAAAAGAGCAAAAATGATGTCTTATTGCGAAAATTTCAAGGAATGAAAGTGCTCAATAATCTATTTTATGATTTTCTGATGGTAGGAGATGTCAAAATGTTTCAGAGAAGTTTTTAGTACATATTTTTCTATACAAGATTCAGATAATAATAATGTTTAATTCATCAACTGGTTGTGTTTTTAATTTTACAAGATTATGTGTATGATGAAAAAAAAATATTATGAAAAAGAAATATGTGATTACCAAAATAATGAAACGAATTGCAGCTATAGAATGTGCAATAGAAGGCTAGAGGTAAATTTTAGCACAAATTTAATAATGTAATAATAATTTGTCAAAAAAACAAGAGCAAATGGATGCATAAGAGTGTTTTGTGAAAAAACTTTGTATCAGGTGCTGTTATATAATAGTAGTTAACTTGGCAAACTTTGAGCTTCGCATTTTTAAGCTAGAGGATTAAGTGATTTCAGAGAAATAGATGTGTAAGAGTAGTTTTTAAAAACTTTGTACCGCCTGCTGCTATGGAAATGGCAGTTGACATGCGATCTCAACTTTTCAGCCAACTTTGAGCTTCGAGTTTTATAAAAGCAAGAGAATCAGCTGGTGATACAGAGATTTGAATTGTAATTCTGATAACTTCTGCTTTTGTCTTTTATTCCTTGCAATAGCTACAAAGAAAAAATATATTATTGTTATCTTTTTTAACAACTTTAAATTCTCTGTTGAAATACTAATATAAGTTTAATGTTTTTATCCAAACAATCTTGCTCTCAACAACTGTCCAACTCTCTACAAAGAACTTGACGGAAGCTTAAATGTTTTTTTCAAACAATTATATAATAAACACTATTAAAAAATATTTTTTAAACTATTTTCTATAATTCCTATAAAAACATTTTCTATTTCTCACAAAACTGATTTTTGCTATTTAAATTACCTCTTTATCTCTTTACAATATTTGTTTGTATGTATTTGCTATGAAAACGTTTTCTTTTTCTTACAAAAATCATTTTTCTTATCTGTAGTATTACTCATTAAATTAAAGCCGTACTTCAATAACAGAATCATTTCTGTAAATTATTCATTATTATATTTTCTCTACAAAATATCTCCAAAAATGGTCCATCACTACATCATTTAAAAAATCCTTTAATAAATTATTTTACAAAACTTCTACAATCCTTTAATAGTATATTACCCACCAAGGAAGGAAGAATATTGAACAATGTTTTAAATTTAACCAATAACTGTGTTGCGTTAATTCGTTTTGTATAAATTTTATTAACTATAAAGATTGGTTGAAGAGACGAACATTTTTCCACGTCACCCTGGGGGTACTGTTCATGGACCGTTGGATTATTATTTTAAGTGGCATTCTTCGCCAATAGCCCTACATTACCGCTATACCTTGTAGCGGGGTGGCTTCTAGGGGAAGATCCCAAAAAGTCACAGGCCAGCGATGCCCTAGAACACGGTGCCGCGGGTGTCAGACTAAAATGACTTGCCCGGGGATCTGCTCCTGGAATCCCGAAAACAACGCGAAGGTAGCATGCGAACTTCGCTTTCCAACTAATTGGATCGCTGAGTGAAAAGCGCGCGCTCGAAGAGTAAAGCGCGCGGCCACTAGACTCAGATATGAAAACGACCTGCGGAGTCGTTTTCCCGCGGAGGCGGCGGTATCCGGGAGAAGGTTAGGTTAGGTCAGAGAAAGAAGAATAGTCTCAGTTACATAAAAGGCAATAACAAGTTCTATTCCAACATTCCTTATATATGACTACGTGTCGCGTTGCGTGCTAACAAGAAGACGGGATCCGCCGCTCGACGCGGGCAGATCAATGTATTTATTTTCGCTGGGCCGGTGAACGCACCACCGACCGCTCGCCGCTGCGAGCCGAAGATAAAGAAATGGATCGCTGCGCAGGAAGTGCAGAGAGGCTTAACGGGAGAGGAGTACACTCCCCTCGTCGCTCGCTCACGAATCCGCTCCTGCGTCAGGCCTTATCCTCCGGTCGACTTCGGAGTGTTCAGGCCGAGTCCTAACATCCAGCCTTCACCTACAGATGATTCGGACCCCAGGAGTGGCTCGGATTGTTCACGTGCGCTGCTCTCCGTGGACGGTACGTGGACGGGTGCTGCGCTGTACCGGTGTATCGCACGGTGACCGTTTTCTCCGGACTAGACGATCTACGTTCGCGTCCGCGGGGTTCGACCGCCCGAGAGAATCTCATTCAAAAATGAATCGAGCGCGACGTTGCAACCGCCAAAGTCGCGCAGCCTCCCGCGCAGATCGCGAATACATCGTTCGAGCGATGTCAACAAACGCTCGAGATGCACGAATTCACGGGAACGAGAGCCAAACGAGTTCGATAGAATACGGAGAACCGAGATTCTTATTTTCTCCGTATTTTATCTTGTAACTTCGTTATAACCTATAATTTTATGAAATTTTATTAAATATATTTTTATATCATTTATATTACATTTTGAAATTTGGGAAAATAACAAATTAAAAATAAATTATATGATTTATATTATCTTTAATATACCCTTGAATGTTTTTATAAGCTTTTTATTATTTAGAACCATATATCTTTATTTGTTCCTTTTATATATATTTTTGCTTTTAAACATTATATTGGATACATGAAAGAATTTAATATAATTTATTGTAAATGATTTTAAAATTAATATAATTTTATTTTCCTTAAATTTCAAATATTCAATTTTCATACTTAATAATAATTTACTTAATAATAATTTTCTTTTATTTCATTGAATTTTTGTATTTATTACTTCTATTTAAAATTTACAAAACATTTATAAAAAAATAATTTTCAAATTCTTAATTAAATTTTCTTTAACATATCCTGTGACGTTTTTGTAAGCTTTTTATAATATGGAAATATATATTTTTATTTTTTCTGTTATATATATTTTTGCTTATAAACATTATATTGGATACGTGAAAGAAGTTAATGTAAAATAATAGAATTAAAAATTAATATAACTTAATACTATATTTGTGAAATTTGAAATATTTTATACTAAAAAATTGAGTTTAAATTGTATATTGAAAATATTATGTTTGCTTTTGATTTATTTTATTTTTCATATTTTTTAATTAAATTTTGTAAATAATTTAAATCATATTCTATAAGTAAATTATTACAATAGTTATTGTACTTGTTTTCTTCTTTTTCATGGGTTTCTATTATTCCATTCAATTTGTCTAACTTTGTAGCATCTTTTAAATTATATACTTCTATGTATTTATTTTGTGTTGGATCCTAAATTAACGGTGTTTGTATCATAGTAATATTGTTATTATATTCATTGATATAATTATTTAAATGTATTTCAGATTCGTTTTGTTCATTTATATGATTTTGTAACTGTTCGTTTAATTCATCTAATTCTCTTGCGTGTTGTTTACTACTCACAATTCATTATACATATTTTGCACAGGATCCCATCTTAGTGGACTGGGTTTTGAATCTCCTTGTTCAGCCATCTTATATTTTACTAAATAATAGTTAATTACATTAAGAAAAGTAATTTACTTTAAATGTATAATTAAAGTAAATTTTAATTATATTATGTAATTAATTATTGTTTTATATTTTTTCTTAAATTATTTTGATCAATTATATTATGTTATTATTCTAATATCGTTAAGAAGATCATAATATTAAAATATCATATGAATATTTTATTGTATATTTATTAAATTTTAAAATGTTATTATTTTATTTATACCATTATTAGTTTATTATATTATAATCTTATTATTTAAATTAATTATCTAATATTTCTTTCCAAACAATATTTGTTACTTCTATTTTATTTTCAGGTTCATTGTGTATATATATATATACATTGTTTGGATTTTTACATCATGAAAGTGCTACGTACAATTATCCATGGGAAAATAATTGTTTTTTTTTTAAATATTCCTACACTATTAAAACTTTGTCCTTGTGATTTATTAATAGTTATAGCAAATGCTAATACAATTGAAAATTGGTTTCTATATAAATGAATGGTAACGATGATGATTCACAAGTATTTAGTGTAATGTAAGATCACACACATACACACACATATATATATATATATATATATATATATGTATGTGTATATATAATGTTATCTGCAATTTTATATATTATGGAATCTCATAATACTAAAAACTCCTATTTCTAATCTCATTTTTCCGTTATTTTGAGGAGGGGTTGAGGAACGGCTGTAAGGAGGGGGGCGGAGGGGCTGGGTACCCTAAAAGCCTCTTACAACTATATACTATAGGAAGATATATATATATATATATATATATATATATATATATATTTAGATATATATATATATATATATATATAGATATATATATATATATATCTTCATATATATATATATATATATATATATATATATATCTTCCTATATTATATAGTTGTAAGAAAATTTTTACGACTCAGCGCCTCCCCCCCGCGCCCCCCCGCCCCCTCCTCAGCGCCCCCCTCACCCCCCTCAAAATAACGTAAAAATGTGACTGGTTATACGTTTTTTGAAAGAAATTGTTAAAGGCTCACCCCCCCCCAGCCCCTCCTCAGCGCCCCCTCAGCCTGCCAAATTGTTTCAGTTATAAATCATGATATAATTAATTAGAAGAATTGTCGAGTATCGCAAGTTCTATGTAATAATATTGATATTTATTTATTTGTATATTTATTTTTTTTTAAATCGATTTAACTACAAAGTTGGTTGAAGAGACGAACAGTTTTCCACGTCATCCTGGAGGTACTGTTCATTCATGCGTTGGATTGTTATTTTAAGTGATATCTTTCGCCAATAGCCATATATAACTACTCTCATAATAGTATCTCATTGTTCTGAAGAAATGGACACTATCAAAGGACAAAAAGTTTTTGTTATCGGGGACATTTTAGAATAACAAAATAATGTATTATATTTACACGTGCAAAATTATAATAATATCAAAGTTGTAGATACTTCTATAACTCCTTTGGATAAATTTTAAGAGGAACATAATTCTATAGTAGGTAGCACTGAATATTTATATTATTAAAAATGTTATCATTGTTCTGAAGAAATGGACATTATCAAAGGACAAAAAGCTTTTGTTATCCGGGACATTTTAGAAGAAATGGAAGATATATCGGACATGTAATAAGGAATATTTAAAGCCTCTAACAATTTCTTTCAAAAAAACGTATAACCAGTCACATTTTTACGTTATTTTGAGGGGGGGTGAGGGGTCGCGAGTGGGGCGAGGGATCGCGAGGGGGGTGAGGGGGCGCTGAGTCGTAAACATTTTCGAGATTTTTAAAAAATTCTTATCTTTGGTCTTTGTTTACAATTTTCCATTTAAAAATAAACATTCGTACTCAAGATAATGCTTTTGCATCATTTTTATTAGATATTGGAGAAGGAAAAATTGATCACTTTAAAATTCCAGATAAATGGAAAACAAATGATGTTTGTTATGAAATATATAAAAATATTAATAAAAATTATCATTTTTCAAAAAATGTAATATTAAGTTCACATAATGAACAAGTAAATATATTAAATAATAAAATATTGAACTTAATTGAACATAAAACTGTAACATATTATAGTATAGATTATGCAACACATAAAGGAGTAGATCAAACGGATGAAAATATACATTTAAATTTTCCGATAGAAATGTTAAATAATATACGAGAAGGTTTACCTCCATATGAAATAAAATTAAAAATAAATGCAATTGTTATGTTAATTCATAATCTTAGCATCGTTGATGGACTATGTAATGGAACACGATTAAAAATAACAAATTTATATAAATATAATATTGAAGCTGAAATCATTATTGGAGAAAATAAAGGAAATAAAGTATTTATACCACACATTACACTAAATACTTGTGAATCATCATCGTTACCATTCATTTTATATAGAAAACAATTTCCAATTGTTAGCATTTGCTATAACTATTAATAAATCACAAGAACAAAGTTTTAATAGTGTAGGAATATTTAAAAAAAAACAATTATTTTCCCATGGATAATTGTACGTAGGACTTTCATGATGTAAAAATCCAAACAATATATATATATATACAAAATGAATCTGAAAATAAAATAGAAGTAACAAATATTGTTTGGAAAGAAATATTAGATAATTAACATAAATAATAAGATTATAATATAATAAACTAATAATGGTATAAATAAAATAGTAACATTTTAAAATTTAATAAATATACAATAAAATGCTGATGACACTGTCATCATTTCTAGTGAAGACACGTGGTCAATGGCGCAGGATAGAATAAACAAACTACTAGATCAAGCGGCGGAATGGCTTGCTTTAAATAAGCTATCCCTAAATATACAAAAAACTAAGTTTATAACTTTTGGTAACTATCGTGATAGTGTCCCAATTAATGTAAATATAAATATACAAAATCAGCAAATAACTAGAACAGAATGTTACAAGTACTTGGGATTAATTTTCGACTTTAATATGAAATGGGATAGTCACATTAAATATTTAATTAACAGAACAAAATATTTAATATTTATACTCGCAAAGCTAAGAAAAATTATGGATACAAACACATTGATGATTATTTATTACTCCTTCTTTCATAATGTTATAAACTATGGCATCATTGCTTGGGGGGTGCTTGTAGAACAGAAATTAAAATAATACAACAAATCCAAAATAAATTGCTCAAAATCATTGCCAAAAATAAATTCCAGGTGCACAACACTCCGCTAAAAATAGAACAAATGTTCACTCTAGAATCCTTATGCTATCATTATAATAATCTAAAAGATGCTTTTCTTACAATAAAACGCAATACTAGAAAAAAATCACTACAACTACCTAAAATGACCAAAGCTATTAGTGATAAAGATAGTCTGGTAGAAGCTATGAGGGTATTTAACGAATTGCCTAATGATCTCAAAATTTTAAATTATAAGAAGAGTACAATTAAGTACAAATTAAAACAAAAGCTCTTTCGATAATAACATTTAATTGTAACATTACGCACAACTTCATATCATTTTCACTGTTTACTTTTGGAAAAATGAAGATTGTAATATTACGTTTTGGCGGATTTTATTTATAGAATATATAAATTGTTAAATGAAATAAAGTTTTTGAAAATGTTTATGTTACTCGAATGAGTAATCTGTTAGTTTTAAGTTATAGATATAGTATTAGTTGTATGCAACCAGACTATTGTACAGGTAACAATGTTTACCTCTAATAGATTTTACTTTGTAAACTGCATTGTAACTTTTCTGGTTAAATAAATAAATAAAATAAATAAATAAAAATATTCATATGATATTTTAATATTATGATCTTCTTAACGATATTAGAATAATAACATAATATAATTGATCAAAATAATTTAAGAAAAAATATAAAACAATAATTAATTACATAATATAATTAAAATTTACTTTAATTATACATTTAATGTAAATTACTTTTCTTAACCTTTAGAGGACGGGATGGCCCCTATACGGGCCATGCCCATGATCGACCCTTTACATGTGTTAGTTTTGAGATGTGAGACATCACAAAAACTCGATTTCTATAGAAAAGTGAGAGAAAACAGTAAACCCAAATCCCCGTCCTCTAAAGGTTAATGTAATTAACTATTATTTAGTAAAATATAAGATGGCTGAACAAGGTGATTCAAAACCCAGTCCATTAAGATGGGAGCCTGTGCAAAATATGTATATTGAATTGTGAGTAGTAAACAACACGCAATAGAATTAGATGAATTAAACGAACAGTTACAAAATCATATAAATGAACAAAACGAATCTGAAATACATTTAAATAATTATATCAGTGAATATAATAACAATATTACTATGATACAAACACCGTTAATTTGGGACCCAACAGAAAATAAATACATTGAAGTATATAATTTAAAAGATGCTACAAAGTTAGACAAATTGAATGAAATAATAGAAACCCATGAAAAAGAAGAAAACAAGTATAATAACTATTGTAATAATTTACTTATAGAATATTATTTAAATTATTTACAAAATTTAATTAAAAAATATGAAAAATAAAATAAATCAAAAGCAAACATAATATTTTCAATATACAATTTAAACTCAATTTTTTAGTATAAAATATTTGAAATTTCACAAATATGGTATTAAGTTATATTAATTTTTAATTCTATTATTTTACATTAACTTCTTTCACGTATCCAATATAATATTTATAAGCAAAAATATATATAACAGAAAAAATAAAAATATATATTTCCATATTATAAATAGCTTACAAAAACGTCACAGGATATGTTAAAGAAAATTTAATTAAAAATTTGATAATTATTTTTTTATAAATATTTTTGTAAATTTTAAATAGAAGTAATAAATATAAAAATTCAATGAAATAAAAGAAAATTATTATGAAGTAAATTATTATTAAGTATAAAAATTGAATATTTGAAATTTAAGGAAAATAAAATTATATTAATTATAAAATCATTTACAATAAATTATATTAAATTCTTTCATGTATCCAATATAATGTTTAAAAGCAAAAATATATATAAAAGGAACAAATAAATATATATGGTTCTAAATAATAAAAAGCTTATAAAAACATTCAAGGGTATATTAAAGATAATATAAATCATATAATTTATTTTTAATTTGTTATTTTCCCAAATTTCAAAATGTAATATAAATGATATAAAAATATATTTAATAAAATTTCATAAAATTTTAGGTTATAACGAAGTTCCAAGATAAAATACGGAGCAAATAAGAATCTCGGTTCTCCATATTCTATCGAACTCGTTTGGATCTCGTTCCCGCGAATTCGTGCATCTCGAGCGTTTGTTGACATCGCTCGAACGATGTATTCGCGATCTGCGTGGGGGGCTGCGCGACTTTGGCGGTTGCAAAGTCGCGCTCGATTCATTTTTGAATGAGATTCTCTCGGGCGGTCGAACCCCGCGGATGCGAACGTAGATCGTCTAGTCCGGAGAAAACGGTCACCGTGCGATACACCGGTACAGCGCAGCGCCCGTCCACGTACCGTCCACGGAGAGCAGCGCACGTGAACAATCCGAGCCACTCCTGGGGTCCGAATCATCTGTAGGTGAAGGCTGGATGTTAGGACTCGGCCTGAACATTCCGAAGTCGACCGGAGGATAAGGCCTGACGTAGGAGCGGATTCGTGAGCGAGCGACGAGGGGAGTCCACTCCTCTCCCGTTAAGCCTCTCTGTACTTCCTGCGCAGCGATCCATTTCTTTATTTTTGCCTCGCAGCGGCGAACGGCCGGTGGTGCGTTCACCAGGCCAGCGAAAATAAATACATTGATCTGCCCGCGTCGAGCGGCGGATCTCGTCTTCTTGTTAGCACGCAACGCGACACGTAGTCATGTATAAGGATTGTTGGAATAGATCTTGTTATTGCCTTTTATGTAACTGAGACTATTCTTCTTTCTCTGACCTAACCTAACCTTCTCCCGGATACCGCCGCCTCCGCGGGAAAACGACTCCGCAGGACGTTTTCATATCTGAGTCTAGTGGCCGCGCATTTACTCTTCGAGAGCGCGCTTTTCACTCAGCGATCCAATTAGTTGGAAAGCGAAGTTCGCATGCTACCTTCGCGTTGTTTTCGGGATTCCAGGAGCAGATCCCCGGTCAAGTCATTTTAGTCTGACACCCGCGGCACCGTGTTCTAGGGCATCGCTGGCCTGTGACTTTTTGGGATCTTCCCCTAGAAGCCACCCCGCTACAAGGTATAGTGGTAATGTAGGGTTATTGGCGAAGGATGCCACTTAAAATAGCAATCCAACGGTCCATGAACAGTACCCCCAGGGTGACGTGGAAAAATGTTCGTCTCTTCAACCAATCTTTATAGTTAATAAAATTTATATAAAACGTATTAACACAACACAGTTATTGGTTAAATTTAAAACATTGTTCAATATTTATAAAATAAGTAATAATTTATAAGTATATATTTCGCAAACCGGTACTTTTGAGGATCTATAGTTTTTTCTCCAGAGTTCGTACATGCGTGACTAAAGAAATAACTCCCTCTCTGCGTTGAAGGTATTAATATAAATCCTCAAAAGTACTGTTTCATACCAAAGTAATTTTGAGGATGTCCTGAAAAGTTCGAAAAATCCTCAAAGTATCGAATCCGTGCTGACATACATCTTCAAAAGCTGCATTTGATATGTGTGTGTGTGTTTTTTTTTTTCTTTTTTTTTTTTTTGAGGAGGAGGTTAGGAAAAATGCACTTACGTATACGAGATGTTATGTAGGACTCGACCATTTCTGGCAATACCTACTAAAACCCCCTGCTGTTGTTCTATAGCAGGGCCTCCCCCGACTGTTATTCCCACCGCGGAAACCGCCGTTAGGCATTACTTCGTGGAGGGCAGTCGCAGCCTCTACGGCCCTCTACCCCGCCTGGTCCACTGTGAGACGGTTTTCTCTTCTTTCTTCTGCTCGCCTTATGGAGTTCAATCTGTCCACCACCTCGGTGAGGAGACCAATCACAGCATCCCATCCTCTCTGTGAAGAGAGTAAGCATCTCCCGATGCCCTCGGGAGTTAGGGGGCCTTCCCATAAGGCCTGAAACCTTTCTCTCTCTTCTCGAAACCTGGGGCATACGAACAAAGCGTGTCCAACGTCCTCATCACTTTCAGGACATGTTGGGCACTTCGCGCTTTCGTACACTCCAATTCTCTTCAGGTAGCTGCGAAAGCAGCCATGCCCAGTTAGTACCTGGGTGAGATGAAAGGTCACGAGTCCGTGTCTCCTCTCCGTCCACTCCACGACACATGGAATAATGCGATGGGTCCACCGACCTTTATCTGCTATATCCTATCGGCGCTGCCACTCTTCCACAGTCTTCCTGGACCATCGGTTTTGACGTGGTCCCTGATCAAGTTCGCCCTCCTCTCTTATCACTCCTCCACGATACACCTCAGCTCTCTCACATGCCATTAGGTCTAAGGGTGGCAGTCCGGTGACTACCGAGAGAGCGATGTCTGACACGGTACGGTAGGCGCAGGCCACTCTCAGCACGATTGTCCTGCAGGCCCTTCGGCAAGCTGCACCATAGCTTGGGTTACTACGTATAGCATTAGCCCAGATGGGGGCTCCGTATAGAATCACGGAATAAACCACCGATGAAAGAAGCAACCGTCGTGGCTGCTTCGGCCCTCCTATGTTTGGCATGATGCTTGCGAGTGCTCGAGCCACTTTTGATGCCTTTAATCCTGCGTTCCTAAGGTGGATTTTGAACGACATCCGCGTATCTATTGTAACTCCTAGGTACTTCATGGTGTCCCCTGTCATGATCTTCTCGTCGTTGACTGTGAAAGTGGCGTAGACTCTCTTTTTTGTTCTGGCAATGAGCACTGCCTCGGTCTTTTCGGCAGCAAGACTGAGTCCATGGTCGCTCAGCCAATCTCCTACTACCTCGATTGCCGTATCTCCGAGGTATTGCACATCTTCGATGGTTTTCCCAACGATAATGAGAGCAATATCATCTGCGTAAGCTACTATCGACACCCCATGTGGGAGCAGTTGCCTAAGCAATCCGTCGTACATGATGTTCCAGATTGGGGATCCTAGTACAGAGCCCTGTGGCACGCCTCCTGTGATCTTATAAGAATGCATACCGTCGTCGGTATCATAGAGAAGCGTGCGGTCAGTTAGGTAACTCGAGATTACTCTTCGAAGGTACAGTGGCACGCTTAGGTCTTCCAATGCGAGCATGATTTTATCCCACCTGGCCGTATTAGACGCGTTCCGTACATCTAAACCAATTATAGCACACATGCGTTTTGTGCACCGGCTACCACTAACGGCGTTCTCAGCTACTGACACCACCCTATCGATAGCATCGATCGTTGATCGACCCTTTCTAAAGCCGAATTGGTTATCAGACAAGCCGCCGATCTTTTGTATAGCTGCCTCCACTATGACGGATATGATACGTTCAAACAATTTTCCGAGTATATCCAACATGCAGAGTGGTCGATACGCGGATGGTTCATCCGGGGGTTTATTTCCCTTAGGAAGGAGTACCAACCTCTGTATCTTCCACTGTGTCGGGAATATTCCTTCACTTAGGCATGCATTGAAAGTGTCCTTGAATATGCAAGAAACTTCTAGAGCGGCAGTCTTTATAGCTAAACCAGGAACGCCGTCCAGTCCTGGGGCCTTTCTTATGGCAATCTTTTTGGCCGCTATCTTCACTTCTGATTCGGTGACTGCTGTTGACTCGGCTGTACCGATTCTTTCCGTTAGACCAGTGCCATGTTGCCGTTCCTGGTGTTGTGGGAATAAATTTTGGACTACTCTATCAAGAAAGGTTGGACAGAAGGGAGCATTGGTGCCTCTGGGATTGATTTTATTTATGACCGTTTTATACGGCCGTCCCCACGGGTCACTGTCCACTTCCTCGCAGAAGTCCTGCCAACACTTTCTTTTGGCTGTCTTGATGGCAATTTTCAGCTCTTTCCTCTTTTGCTCATATCTAGTTGTTAATTGATCATACAGCGGTCCACGGACTGCTCTTTGGTGCAGCCTCCTAGCACGAAGACACTCTTTACGTATTACCGCAATCTCCTTGTTCCACCAGTAGACTGGTAAGCGTCCCCGGTGTTTCGTCCTTGTGGACATCGAGGCATCGCATGCCGCTGTGATGGTCTCCGAGAGGCTTTGAGCCCTAACCTCAGCTGTTCCTTTGACAGATGCTCCTTCCAAAAAGCAGAGAAAAGCTTCCCTGTCGAAAGTAGCTGGTGCCCATTTCTCTCTCCTCGGCATCCGGGTCATATTCGCTCTTTTGCCTGTCGGGTGGAGCTGGTATGTGAGAGCTCGGTGATCGCTGCCAGTGTACCGATCACTGACTTGCCAGTATGAGCCTTCCCGACTTAATCTGGGGTCGACAAAGGTCAGATCTACTATGGAAGACTTTCGTCCTTTAGTGTAGGTCGGCTTTGTCCCTATGTTAGCAATTTCTAGCTCTAGTATCGCGAAGGTCTCAAGCAGTGCGTGGCCGCGGTTGTTCGTTTTCTTGCTTCCCCACTCAATTGCCCAAGCGTTAAAGTCCCCCCCGATTACGACCGGCAGCGTGGAGGTTATAACGCTAGTGACGATAGCATCTAGGGATCTTTCGAACTCTTCTATTGAGTCGCTGGGTGGTAGGTAGCAGCTGTATAATCTTATACCGGATAATTCAACTCAGGTGAATTTGGGCTGAAGGACGTCCATTTTTTTGGATATGTGGAGTTCTCCGCATACCCAGATGGCCGCCGTGCTGGCACGATCCTTTACCCAGTTTGGTTCATTTTTGTCCCGGTACTGCTCACTGATGATTACTATGTCCGCCTTCTCCTCTCGGATCAATTGGGGCAGCAAGTCATGGGCTACTGCACAGTGGTTCATGTTGATTTGAAGCACTTTAGCCATCGTTGTTTGTTGTTACGACCTCCATCGTTACCTGCTCGTTGTTGGTCGGGCAGTTCACTGCCTTGTGACCCTCGGTTTTACACTTGAAGCGCAGGGACGACCGGTCAATTACACTCTTACAATTCCGTGCCAAGTGTCCGATTTCATGGCACTTGAAGGAACGCGTCACTGTTTCACGTAACCGGACCCGGCAATTGACCCATCCTATTCTGAGTTTTCTAGTTTCTAGCAGCTTTTCAGTCATTGCTACAGGTAGCATAACGCTGGCTGCTTGAGTGCCACTGTAAGACGCCCGGAGTCTAACATCCCCAGCGTCATCATTTCGGGGCCGATAATTGAAGTGATCGCCTGTGTTACCTCTTCTGCTGTTGTTGTCTCGTCCAAATCTTTGATTTCGATTGTCTCCTTATGGGACAACGTTTGTACTATCGCTGACCCTGCAAGGGTAGACGAGACCAATGTCTGCAGTTCATGCAACACGATGTTTGGTTTGTCGAGCTCCAAAAGCAACTCTCCTGCCTTGGTGCGCCTGATGCGCGTGACTCTTTCTTGCAGTGCCTTCAACTCAGGTGCCCCTTTGAGAGTTCCTAGGATGTCGGCGTAGGTGGTCTCACCGCACCTTCTTATTTTGAAGGCATCAGATCGCGCTGGCCTCCGCCTAACCGTGGTATGTGCCTGCACTACTTTCTCCTTGCCGTCAGTCTTGAGTCTCTCATATCTTCTGCGTGTTCCTTTACTTACGACGGTTGCCCAGTCGGTCTGTCCTATCTGAGCTTCCGGTTTTTTTGCAGGTATCTGTGAGGAAGCACGTATCTTCGCCTTCTTTTCGTTTGGCTCTGGTGGCGGTGAGGGGCGGTTACGTTCGGTGTGTACTACCGACGCCTTCCCTTTCCGAAAGAGCGGTGATGTTTGGCTTGTTCCGTCCTTGGTAGGTCTGGTAGCTTGTCCAGACTCATGACTTTTTCGACTTTTGACGAATTCTTTTAAGGCTCTTTGGGTAGTTTTCGCCATTGACTTGAGCTCATTGTGAATGTTCTTTTTATCTAGAATAAAGTCCACCAGAGCCTCTACCTTTGTTTGTAGGGTTCGGAAGACAGCTGCATCTGCGCTATCCTGGCTTACTTCGTCTTCTTCTTCCATCTTGTTCCTGGTATAGTGTATGTGGCTCCCCCCAAAATCCGTGGAGCCTGCACCGACCACCGGGGCTTTCACCCGATCGGAATCGGTGGTGGGATTGACCCCTCCATTGAGGGCACCCACTTGGGGTAATGCGTATCTCTCATTCACTACGTCCATGGTTGGTTTGTTATTTGGGGTGCCTTCCCCTAGCTAGTTTTGGTCCACCCCGGGTATTTTATTTCCCCGGTGCCCTTCATATCTGACGAGCTTTCCCCTATCCGCCACCTGGGGAGGCGCCTGATGCGAGACTAGCAACTCGACACGGGATGTGTGTGTGTGTGTGTGTGTGTGTGGGTGGGTGGGTGGGTGGGTGTGGGTGGGTGGGTGGGTGTGTGTGTGTGTGTGTGTGTATGTATATAATTCTCCAGGTTGGTTTATGGCACCCGGGCGACATAAACTAATCGTTCTCCCCGGTTTATGGCGCCCGACTTCCGACTTTGTGAGTTCAAACAAAATTTCCTGACAAATTCTGCGGAAACTAAAGGGGGCGCCACAGTCGTCGCTTCAAAACACAATACTCTGAGGGATTTGATTATTTCAGACAATGGCGGCACGCAGCGCCGCCCTTACCTACTTCTAGTGCGGAACTCTGGGATGTAGGTACTAATATACAGTGTTGGACGCCATAAAAGTAGCTGTACATATCAATATATATATATATGATGATTCTGCCATAACTTCCCCAGTTTAGGTCTAACTATTTTTGTTTTTAAAACCAACTTTTTATAGGCGTGTTGAGGTTTCATCTACTCATTATAACATTTAAAATACGTATCCAGAACGAATTCACTACAAAATATTCCGGCTATAGTTTACGTAACATTTTATGATCTTGGTAGGGGATGGAACTGACCATCATTGTAAAAAATTCTCGAAATTAATTCGAAAATATGTAATACGATAAAAAAATTCGGTAAAACAGTTTCGAACAAGAGCTTGAAAAATAATATTTTATATAACCAAATTAATTAATAATATCAAATTACGTTATAATATTAAGAGTAACCCTGGTGGAAAAAATTGTTGTGCCGTAGAGTGCTAAAGTGTGAGAAACTGTCCAAATATGTGCCAAAGTATGGCTAACTATGCGAAACTGTGTAAAAGTGTGCTCAAGGAGGTTGATTCCGGACATTTTACACAGGTTTAGCACAGATTGGTACACTTTTGCACATTTTAGCACACTTTGGCACAGTTTAGTAGAAAAAGCTTTTAGCCATTAAAAATAAATTTAGCTTGATTATTTAGCACAGTTTAACACACTTTGACATATTTCGGCATAGTTGAGCACAGTTGTGCACAGTTTGGAACAACGTTATCACGCCTTAACACAAATTATTGTTAAATTTTTAAATTAAAAATCATGATTTATTATGAACAATATCAAATGTTTTATTCAACCATTTATATTCCTTAGACTCAAGAATTATTAATTTTTGAAAATCAATTGAGTTTAGATATAGTCAAGTGTGTCCATTTATTTCTAATTGAGATTATCTATACTTAAATATTCAAAATTATTGTTAATAATAAATTATTTATATTTTTACTTATATTGTTTTAATAAGTAAACAATATTTTGTGTACTTGACTGTGCCAAATTGTGTGAATCTGTACAAAAACTGTGCAAAACTGTGCCACAGTGTGTCAAACTGTGCCTACTGTGCCTAATAATAAACCTAACTCTATTTTTAGTAACTGAAAATTCTTTGTGCCAAACTATGTCAAAATGTTCTAAAGCGTGCCAAAGTGTGCTAAACTATGCACAACTGTATGGAAAATCAAATTATATTTATTTTCAACAGCTGAAAATGATTTATGCCAAACTGTGCAAAACTGTGCCACATTGTTCGAAACTGTGCCTATATGTGATAAATGTGTGTAAAATATCCGAAACCTACCTACTTGGACACAGTTTGGCACAGTTTTGCACAGTTAAGCACACTTATGCACGATTAGGTACGAAAATTACTTTCACTAAGGAATCAAAATGATAATTTATGGTAATTTATGCAAATTATTTTTCATACAGTGTTTTGATTTACATTTTTATTTACAATATTAAAATAATATTACAATTAATATTTTCTGTTTACATTTAAAATTAATTTAACAAAATATAATATTTAATAATCTGTTAATGCAGTCTTACACCTATAGGCCTTTATGGCCAAAAGTACCTAAAACAAATGATAAAAAATATTATTATAATAAAATAATGAAAATATATTGTAAATATAACTTATCTTTAATAAAATGAGCTTAGGCGGAGGTCCTTAAACTCATTTTATCCTCAGTTACATCATTTTCAAGAAAAAAAGTTTGTTGTAACTTTTCTCTGAGACCGCATGATGGATTTTCATGGGACAAAGTGCAAATTCACTGAATTACGAGTCCATACATCAACGGCTTTCTCTGCATTTTTAAATTTTACTTTTACTGATTTTCTTTGTTTAACTTGATACTTTTTCTTCGGAATATATGCGTTTCTCATGGTCGGAGCCATTTTTCAAAATTTATCTTATAAATGCAGATAAATATAAATTTTAAAGATTTCACAATTATGTAAATCGTTCATTATTTATATGAATTTACTCAATCTTATATATAATTTATGATTTGAAACCGCATAGAATATCAGTTTTATTATAATAAATAAAAAATGTCCGAACACCAAAGATTTCAGTTCAATTAAAAAAATTTTTAACATTTAATAATGAATTTTAGAGCCTGTGAAACATTTATTTTTATTCGCACATCTTTACGTAAGCGCTGGACGCCACCTGGGGTAGTTATGGCAGAATAACGCATATATATTTGAGATATAAAATATCTTTTGTCATTATACTTTTCTTATTCGCGATTATTCTAAATATCTATTCAAATTCAACATAATTGTCCTGCTTATCTTACTAATTTCATGTTTCTGCAGAGCTCGCTGTAAATTACCCTCCATAAAAAACAAAATCAATTAAACAACACTCGCTCGTATCGTTTGTCATTTCCATTTTCTAGTAACATAATATTTTTGAAAATCAAAAATTCGTCATAAACCAAAAACTAATCAGTGAATCCTAAAAAATTATTTTCTTTCCGAATTTGCAATAAAAAACAGGAAAAATGAGACCCGCCCGGTCAAAATCGATTGCGTAGATCCGGAGATAAAGCGGTACATACACACCGACACACACACACACACACACATACATGCACGCACGCACGCACGCACGCACTTACGTACGCACCTACCCACACACACACACATACACATACACACACACACACACACACACATCCACACAGACATTTTCTAAAATCATGTGATACAAACTTCTACCAACTTTAATTATGTTTCTTCAGTGACTTAACGTAACTTAAAATTTTACTATTACAAAGCTTCCTCTAGGAGGAAGCAAAAACTGTCTAATTGCTACAAAACTGAAATTGGAAAAATAGAATTACCAACAATGAAGATAGTAGGAGTCAATAACTACCCTAATATGGATCAAAAAGTCCTGGAACAGGATATTAACAAAAGCAACATTAATAACTATCAAGACAAATGTAGAATAATACACATAAATGGTATAACTACAGAAGAAAACAAGATAAGCGTCATAATCGATGTGCCAAGAGAGTTGTATAAACACATCGAGGACAATTAACAGAATTGTTGTTGGGCATCAAGGCTGCAAGACTTTTGATATTATAAGTACCAAACCATGCCCCAAATGTGCAAGATTTGGACATAACTGGAAAAAATTCATCAAGAAAATAATTTGCCTTAAGTGCTCGGGAGATCATAGAATCAGCGACAGCAATAGTGTAAATAATAAATGTGCAAATTGCTCATATAGAAATGAAAAATTCAAAAACAACTTTAATTGCGCACGTGCTGCTAATGACAGTGTAAATTGTGAAATTTTGAAAGCAAAGATAAAAAGAGAGGTTGATTTTATTTATTACCTAATGAAACCTACCTTACCGAGATACATTGGTAATCTAGCGGCACCGCTACCAACGAACTTGAGCACCCTATATAGCTCCTCCACCACTTCAATCTCAAGCTCCGCGAAGAAATCTGCTGCAACAGTATTAATATACTAGCTGTCTACAGGTACAATAGAATAGAATAGGAAAACTCTTAATCGTAATACATCATAATGGAACGATATCTGAACTTTGAAGATATAATACAACCAGAAGGGTTATACAAGGATCTTAAAACTCTTAATAATGAAAGAAACGCTATGGACAGTTTGATTCTCTATCTAAATGTAAGAAGTCTAAATTATAATTTTGAAAACCTCCAAATTCTTATTAAGAGTCTTAAGATTAATCAATATATTATAGTGTGCTCTGAAATATGGAAAATGGAACATCCTCAATATTTTAAAATAAAACAATATAATTTATATTATAACCAAAGCAAAAGTAATAGAAGTGATGGCGTAGTTGTATATGTTAAAAAAACTGCTGCATATCCCACTGAGATTGTTGAAATCGGTAGATTAAAAATTATAAACACAATTATTTTATTGAACAGTAACAGTAATCGTGAAATATCCGCCATATACATATGCTATGATATGAAAAGTACATAATTAAATATGAATTTCAAGACTTACTTAGAGTTCTGGCGCAGTCAACAGCGCCATCTGGCGCTCGGTCGGTAAGGTAGAGCTCTACCTTGCTGGTGGATGGTAATTGCAGGGAGACCAATAACCCAACTCGGTCGGTAAGGTAGAGCGCTACTTTGCCGATTGATGGTACCTGTAGGAGTCCAATAACCCAACTCGGTCGGTAAAGTAGAGCGCTGCCTTGCCGGTGGGAGGTAATTGCAGGGAGGACAATAACCCAACTCTACCCTACCGGCCGAATGCTCTACCTTATGAACAGAGCATTATCATCCAACTCTACCTTACCGGCAGTCTACCGACAGTTGATAACCCAAATACTATATATAATATATATACTATATATACTATACTATATGTACTATATACTATCTATACTGTGCTATATATACATACTATATATCCTATATATACTATACTATTTATATTATACTATACTATATACTCTATATGCTATATATACTATATATGCTATGTATACTATATCCGAATTTCCATGTTGCTTAACTGTCAATTTGAATTTCGCGCCACCGAGAGTAGTTCTGCGCGCTCCACTAGGCGGCGAGCTGTAGCCGTTGCGCAGCCGGGACTTCCCCGCGCCCCGCGCTGGGAGCGTAGTTCCGTGCGCTCATCTAGGCGGCGAGCGGCATGCGTCGCGCTGCCCACTGCTGAGTCGGCGTGGTGCCGGCTATAAGTCAGGCTGTGCTCCAACACTTGACAACCACCTACACTCACGTGAGGGCGGGTAGTATTGTGTTAAATAATTAATTGATTAATTATTATTAATTATTATTAATTATTATTAATTATTATTAATTATTATTAATTATTATTAATTATTATTAATTATTATTAATTATTATTAATTATTATTAATTATTATTAATTATTATTAATTATTATTAATTATTTTTTCATTTTTTCAATTTTTTCATTTTTTTCTAATAAAGTCATACCATAACTCATAAAATTTTGTCCGTTCCGTCGTTTCATTTTTTCCTTTTCAGTAGCATGACTTCTGAAAATCGGTGTACGTTTGAGGTTATGTTTCCATTTATACCCTTCGTAGCGCCATCTGTAGTTGGATCACGAATCCATACCTTTCCGACAGGGCAGTGTGCAATACCCAACTCTGCTTTGCCAACATTTTGAAGTTATGTTTGAGGTTATGTTGTCATTTTGAGGTTATGTTTCCATTGATACCCACTCTTGCGTGGCGCCATCAGTAGATGGATCACGCATCTCTACCTTTCCGACAGAGCAGTATGCAATACCCAACTCTACATTATATACATTTTTAGGTTATGTTTCCATCGATACCCTTCGTAGCGCCACCTGCAGATGAATCAGCCATCTCTACTAGTACTCTACTCTGATACTAGTTAGATGACATACATGATATGCACTATGTATACTGCGCGCTCCACTAGCCGGCGTCGTCACGCTGTCCACTGCTGAGTAGACGCACTGCCGGCTATAAGTCAAGTTGTGCATACCACTACCTATACTCACACATCGTATGAGGGTGGGTGGTGGTTTGTTAAATAATTAATTTATTTCATTTTTTATTTTTTCTCCTCTTTTTCCTCCTGTTCAACAAGAGGACCATAAGCACTCGAGTTTTGATTCATATGATGTGAGGGACACAAGCGTATACTCCCAATCCATATATAGACAATCACGAAGCATACATTCCACCACCGCTCAATGGGATTCGCATCTTCAAACCTTCACAGAATTCTTGGAAAAACGGTTTGAACAGGTTGAGACCTGCACGGAGCTCTGTGATTGGCTGATGCAATTTCAAACATCTAATAGAATTCTTGCAAAAATGGAATGGAGCTCTCTGATTGGTCGAGCACCACGATCCGAAATATAAAAGGGGAGGTACGAAATCCTTGGAAATTTAGACAAGTTTCTTCACGTCTCAGCTTATTACATACGAACCCTACGGTATTTCTACCTTACTGACAGAGCTGATTATCTCCATCGGTAATCGTAATACATTAACTTTTACATACAATGAATGCATTATATACTATGTGAACTACATGTACTATGTATGCCGTATATACTATGTATACTACATATACTATCTATACTGCATATACTATATGTACTACATAATACTAGCACTCTCCACCACCGCGCGTGAGCGCTCTGCCCCCATCATCGAAAGCTCCGCCCCCATAGAGCTCGCTGATTGACTGACCTGCATAGAATTCTTGGAAAAACGGTTTGGACAGGTTGAGACCTGCACAAAGCTCTCTGATTGGCTGACGCAAGTTCAAACCTGCATAGAATTCTTGGTAAAATGTTTTCAACAGGTTGAGACCTGCACGGAGCTCTCCTATTGGCTGACGCAATTTCAAACATCCAATAGAATTCTTGGAAAAATGGCATGGAGCACTCTGATTGGTTGAGCACCACGATCCGAAATATAAAAGGGGAGGTACGAAATTTAGACAAGTTTCTTCACGTTTCAGCTCACTATATTACATACGAGCCCTACGGTTTTTCTACCTTACTGACAGAGCTGATTATCTCCATCGCTAACTGTAAGAATCATAATACATTATCTTTTACATAAAATGAATGCATTATATACTATGTGAACTACATATACTATGTATGCTGTAAATAATATGTATACTACATAGACTATGTCTACTGCATATACTATTTGTACTACGTATACTATACTTACTAGCACTCTACACCACCACTCCCCACCACCGCGCGCGAGCGCTCTCTCCATCATGCTATCATTACCAACGAATGATATGGTAGAAATCGGCTTTAAAGACAGAGTGGGAAATACAAAGTGGCGGGTAATTTGAAAGGGCGGGAAATTTAAGAAGCTGGACAAAATTTTCACCGTTCCGGCGGGAATTCGTGGAGCATCGAACGGTAAATTTTTTTTAATAATGAGAGCCCCATCCATCACCTGCGAGGTACATTACCTCTCCATCATTTATTAATAGAGTTTATTCATAATTCGTATGTATGTATTGGAAGTAAAAATTTTTCATCAGCTTGACGTTGTGAAGTGCACACGCAGCTTTGTATGCTCTATTGTGATTGGTGCAAACAGTCACCGCCTTGTTAGGTTCGTCAAAGCCTGGATAGCCGTATTCGATGACTTCGATAGCGTGGACTTTGAAGCGTCTTATCCACTCTCTCCTGACTTCACCATGGAAAAATACCTTCGTTACATCATACAGACTATCTCCAATGATTTTCTCCACGGTAGTGTAGAGAATGTCTCCAGATTTCCAGGCAAGACCGTGATAGCAATGCTCCAACCATGTATTCTCGCGTTGGTACTTGCCCGTGAGTCGACGCCACGGATACGGCTCTCGAAACATGAGCATCAGAGGTCCTGATTTGTCGTCTAGAGGAAGTATGGCGAGTTCCTTGAGAATGAAATCGTTCCCTGGTTGCTTGAAGCCCTGCATGTCTACTATGTACTCCATTCTGAATGATTGCGCTGTATGCATCTTCAACCAATCAGAAGGCTTTCCGCAGGTTGTGAACTGATGAATAATTATTGAAAAGTTTAATCCATTATTATGTGATGAAAACCTCAGCAGGCTGATATAACCGAAGTCTCGCCTAACCGCTTGCGAGAGTACTTTCATATTAAAGCAACCTAGCGATCATCTGAGCAACTACTACGCTGGCTTTCCCAGACATCTGTGTATGCTAGCCTAAAAAAAATTTGTATTTTTTAAATGATGAGAGCCCCAACGATCGCCCCTATCTGTGAGGTACAACCACATAAAATTACGTTCCAATCAATCTACATTCCTTTACCATTTAATATATGAGTATGGCCTCACGAAGTTCATTAATAATAAAATAGATTTCTGCAGAGTTATTTACCATATTTATATATCAAGTTCTTATTTTTTATTTTACATTTTTCACGTTTTTCTTTCTAAAATTTTCTCGATGAATTTTTATTGGTTGAGAAATCAGATACATCTTTATTAGAATGATAAGCTTTGTAATAATTATCCACATTATTGGCAGTTTCCATTAGAGAATGAGAGTCAATTTGAGAATTTTCTTCTTTGACAGTTGTGAGATTTAGAGGATTGACCTTCAATTTGGCTACCACTTCGAATTCTTTTCGCTCGGCAGTCTTATATTTCTCTCCCATTACATTACTAGCATTTTTAACTTCAGAAAGGGTATCTTTCGATCCTGGAAATAAAATTTCTTAGTTTTTAGTTTCCGAATCGACTCATTTGCGCAGTGCAGCTTTTTATGAGCACATGAATTTACTATGATCATTCTATAATTTTCCAAATCAGCTGAATTAATGCGATTTCCATTAAGATTTTTTCTAAACAGCAACTGTAATAAGCCCTCAGTCAGTTGTAAAGTTGCACCGCATACTTTCACGATGTTACCTTCAAACTCTATTGGCGAATTACCAATCATAAGAATATTTGCTTTTTGTAAACACCGTATACATTATCAAGATACCTCTTTGAATTACGTTTAAGCTTGGATAAATATTTCTTGACAAGTGAAACCATTTTCTTATCAGCGTTAACAGCACTGGTATATGGAACACTATCAATACTATCTAAATCCGCCGTCATCTTTAAATAAGAGACATCATTTTTCACATTATCGAGAGAATTGTCAATGCTGTTCTTCAAAGAGATAGATTTTTGCTTGATAGCATCTTTGAACATACGGAACTCTGACTAATGATACTTTCATTTATTTTACAATATATATATATATATATATATATATATATATATATATATATATATATATATATATATATATATTTATACAGCTATTGGTTTGATATGGGGTTGGGAGTCTATTTGAATCAACAGGCAACGAACACCTTTTAACATACTCGCTTACGGAATCAATACTTATGATAATGCAAAACATTAGTGCCAAACCTTTCACATTTGGAGAGAAGGTGTCACTCCTATGACACATTCTATGAAAAAGTGTCACTCCTCCTATGGACAAGTGTCACTCCACCTATGGACAAGTGTCACTCCTATGACACATTCTACGAAAAAGTGTCACTCCTCATATGGAAAAGTCTCACTCCTATGACACATTCTATGAAAAAGTGTTACTCCTCCTATGCAAAGGTGTTACTCCTTCTATGAAAAAGTGTTACTCCTCCTATGAAAAAGCGCTACTCCCTCTATGCAAAGGCGTTACTCCTTCTACGATAAATTGTCAAGCCTATGACACATTTTAGGAAAAAGTGTTACTCCTATTTCATGTTTTAGGAAAAAGTGTTATTCCTCCTATGGAAAGTTGTTACTCCTATGACACATTTTAGGAAAACGTGTTACTCCTCCTATGAAAAGCTGTTACTCCTATGACACACTTTAGGAAAAAGTGTTACTCCTCCTATGAAAAGGTGTCACTCCTCCTACAAAAAGTGTCACTCCTATGACACACATTTTAGGAAAGAGTGTCACTCCTATGGCACATTCTATGAAAGAAGTGTTACTTCCCCTATGAAAAGGTGTCACTCCTATGACACATTCTATGAAAAAGTATTACTCCTTCTGCGAAAAAGTGTCATTTCCCCTATGGAAAAGTGTCACTCCTATGACACATATTAGGAAAAAGTGTTACTCCTCCTATGAAAAGCTGTTACTCCTATGACATATTTTAGGAAAAAGTGTTACTCCTCCTATGAAAAGGTGTCACTCCTCCTATGAAAAAGTGTCACTCCTACACTGAGAGGCAGAAAGCGCTGCTACTAGCCTTACCCTATGCTAGTAGCGGCTCCCCAAAGAGCGTGGTGGCTACGCCTTTTGAGAGCGCTGGCTGTGCTCTTTCATGTCACGTGACCTTCGCGCGGACACAAACAAAAATAAAGGTACGCTGGCCATATCCCAAGGCGCGCTGGCTGGGCCACATGGCTAAGCTACTATGCCTTTTTCGAGCTAAACTACGATGTCAACATTCTGCGTCCTAGCTATTCTCGCGGTCTGGTAGCTGTTCTTTCTGCTTCTCAGTGTATGACACACATGTTAGGAAAGAGTGTCACTCCTATGACACATTCTATGAAAAAGTGTTACTCCTTCTATGAAAAAGTGTCACTCCTCCTATGGAAAAGTGTCACTCCTATGACACATTCTACGGAAATGTGTCACTCCTATGACACATATTAGGAAAAAGTGTTACTCCTATGATGCATTCTACGAAAAAAGTGTCACTCCTATGAAAAAGTGTCACTCCTGTTACGTCGGGTCTACCAAAGAAGACCCAACTGTTAGTTTTATAAAAACTATATTGCTCTCTTTAGAGCTTAGGCTAATGAAAACCTCCTAGCTCGGGACAGAGCTAGATACTAACACTACAAGGATAGGATAGGGTTTGGCAGCAATAAGGGCGCGACGCGATTTATGAATTTAAAAGTTTTTCAAGATTTGAATAACCAGTGGGTTATGATTATTTTCTTTTCTTTATATCACTTTGAATGTGATTAGTTTTTATTATTATTACTTTGTTATTGATTAGGGAATGTACCCACAAGAAAGGCCAAGTTACTGGCGACTTGCGGAATAGATTCCCTAATATATTTTTTTATTCTCAGGATATCTACGGGTTTGATTTAGAAGGATGTATAGCTATATAGAAGAAACACTTTTTCTTTAGGGGAAATTGTACGGAGACTCGAGATAAAACACACATTAATTGGGGTTATTGTTTTGGGAAATGTTCTGGCTAACTACTGGAAAGTTAAGATAGCAAATAAAATTTTACACTTACTTATTTTTACTCGATCCTTAGCGGCTTTTGGCGGTCCGTTGTCTCCGC
Organism: Torymus aiolomorphi; assembly: GCA_036365515.1. Taxonomy (NCBI): domain Eukaryota; kingdom Metazoa; phylum Arthropoda; class Insecta; order Hymenoptera; family Torymidae; genus Torymus; species Torymus aiolomorphi. The sequence continues at coordinate 87,530,932 of CM070876.1, forward strand.
TGCATGCTTCTATGAGAGATGTCGGTTGTTTAATTAAATAAAAACACGAGAATCTTTGTTTTTATGCAATCGATGTATTAAACGGAAAAATATGGGTTACCATTGCACGTAACTTTGGTTACAAATACAAAATCTTGTTTGGAGCAAACTAAATGACGCGCACTTTGTAAAATTTTCCAATGAAAAATGCTTGATTAAGTATAAGGACCTCTCCGGTTGAGGGTTGTGAGATGAGTGAGTTTTGAAAAATAGATCTCTCTGGTTGAGGGTTCTAGCTTGAAATGGTAAATGAAAATGAAAATCGCTCCCGCGAGTGTCGGCATACTCGGCGGGGCTTCTGCTTGACCACCCGAATCGGGGTCTGAAATTGAACTGAGTTTTTGCATTGGACGCGGTGACGAAGTAAGCTAAGCTTGAGATGGGGCGCAGCCGCTTTCTCCTGTCTTAAGCGTAGAGGGATGTTATTGGTCGCTCGGATTTTTGGGACCAACCTTCACTCAAAATCAGGCGCTAGGATTCGATAATGGGGCGTCATTTTGCATAAATGCTATGAATTGATTGTTAGTCAATAAAAGAGAATTTTTATCGTCTTACATTCAGTATCAAGATAAATAACCCACTTAGAAATAATGTTTTTGTTTATAATAAATAATTTTTAATATGAAAACTTTAAATACGTATTAGAACTGGGCGGACCCATGACTAATTAAAAAGAATTTACATTAAAATAAGAAGATTTATTAATTGAAAATTGAAAATTATTAAAAAAATTGATTTATGAAAATATCTGAAGGATGAATGTTGCAATAAATTATAATTATTCCGTAAATAAACATTACCCAAAGTAGATTATTTATGTACAGAGTTTTTATTTTAAACAAAACAGTTTTAAATACGAAATCGTACAAGGATAATTATGCATGCATCTATACCTTTATTTCGTACATTAACCACTAGCGGTCAGTCAAATGCGCGAATAAAAATATTGTTTTGGTGTATAAAGGTGGCGATGATTTAAACGTAAATTGCAAACAGAATTTTGAATTTTATGTTCTTGTTTGTGTTTGGTATATTCATATATGTAACTATTATTATCACTATGCTGGTTTAATATAGAAAATATAAAAATTAATATTAGTAAATTTAGACTTAAAATTAGATGTAGTGATTTTCCGACGATATGAACAAATTTAGAATTTATATTCTTATACAACTAGATTGGAACTCGTGACGAATATAAGCTATAAATTTTAACATATTCAGCGCATAAATTAAAATTAAAAATTGTAATTATAAAAATAACTAAATTTATATAGATTCTAATACAATTACAGTATATACAAGAATTTGAATAGATTATAACGGATATCTTATACTTTTACAACATTAGACTTTACATGTAATTCTAAAATAAACTATCTCAATTGACATAAATCGAATGGTTGATTAGCATAATAAATTAAATCCAACAGAATTTCAACCTAAAAATTTTCGTAGCCTATATATATTTCAACTAATCTAACAAAAACTTATCGATATTAGTGTATACTTGGATAATAAACAAACTAACTTAATTTTAATCGGCCTCTAACTGCTGACTACATAATAGTTTAATTATGTAAACCAACCTGGACGTTTTATAATAGGAGTCTTACTACCCTCGAGTTCCTGATTTATGAATCGTGAAAAACTAAAAATTGAAGGAAAAGCACAGACAAAAATTTGTATTTTTGTTGAATGTTTCTTGATTTAATTTTCGAAACAAAGGATAAGATTGGACCTATTACCTATTGTCATTTTACCTAAAAGAATTAGAATTGCATGCACTATTTATAAACGTGTTAAGAGAAAAATCCAGTATTAGCGTGGGTAGTAGAAAATGCTGGAAAGCGAGAGAGACAGAAACAGACGCTGTCGTGCGAAATTACAGGGTTTCCCCAGTTCATTGGTTTTGGAGTGGTTAAGAGATTCCGACGCGTACTCGGATTTTGGATAATTATCACTTGCAGATGTTTGAATCTGGCTAGTGTTTACTGAGGCTATCGTAAAAGAAAGGAAACGAAAAGAAACTTTATGAACCATGACGAAGAAGGAAGCGTTCTACCCTTACTTCGAGATGTTTTCGTTTGGGATTTCTCATGCGGCCGAAAATTCTAGACCTGGGTTTTATGATTTCAAAACTATTTTCTGTCATGCATTTATTTAAAACTGTTATGTATTTTATGTTTCGTTGGTAACTAAATTTTTTAATAATATAGAAAATGGTCGGATGTAGCACTCCTATGACACATTCTACGAAAAAGTGTCACTCCTATGACACATTCTATGAAAAAGTGTCACCCCTATGAAAGTGTTACACCTCCTATGAAAACGCGCTACTCTCCCTATGAAAAGGTGTCACTCCTATGACATATTCTATGAAAACGTGTTACTCCTCCTATGAAAAAGTGTCACTTCTATGACACATTCTACGAAAAAGTGTCACTCCTATATTGCATTCTACGAAACAGTGTCACTCCTATATTGCATTCTACGAAACAGTGTCACTCCTATATTGCATTCTACGAAAAAGTGTCACTCCTCCTATGAAAAGGTGTCACTACTATGACACATTTTAGGAAAAAGTGTTACTCCTCCATTGAAAAGATGTCCCTCCTCCTATGAAAAAGTGTCACTCCTATGACATATTTTCGAAAAGCGCTACTCCTTCTATGAAAAAGTGTCACTCCAATGACACATTCTATGAAAACGTGATACTCCTGCTATGAAAAAGTGTCACTCCTTCTATGGAAAAGTGTCACTCCTATGACACATTCTACGAAAAAGTGTTACTCCTATGACACATTTTAGGAAAAAGTGTCACTCCTATGATACATTCTACGAAAAAGTGTCACTCCTCCTATGGAAAAGTGTCACTCCTATGACACATATTAGGAAAAAGTGTTACTCCTATGGTGTATTCTACGAAAAAAGTGTCACTCCTCCTATGAAAAAGTATCACTCCCGTTACGTCGTGTCTACCAAAGAAGACCCAACAGTTAGTTTTATAAAAATTATATTGCTCTCTTTAGAGCCTAGGCTAATGAAAACCTACTAGCTCGGGACAGATTTATTTATTTATTGTAAACCAGAGTAAAGTACAAATGAAATACATACAATGTGTTCATTTAAACATAACTTACATTACTGAAGTAATCCAGCAGATGATAAAATTTCCTGTGCGCTGATCTGGTGTACTTAAAAAACTAAACTTAAAACTAGAGTACAATTATTAGTTAACATAAAAACCTGATTTTTTACAGTACAAACTTTAAAATTATTATACACTTATATACCAGATTAAAAAGATTAATTTATTAGACAAATTTAAATGTATATTATTCTTGATGTATAAATATATAATTATCATATAGTAAAGATTATTGCAAACATGCGGAATTATATTTCGGTGACAATCTATTTATTACTATTCAATGGTTTTCATTCAAGTATGCGCGTTGTTTTAGGTATTTCCTTTTATCCATTGTTTCAGTTTAATTTTGATGCTATTTTTGTTCCTGATCATTTTGAATTCATTTGGTAAATTATTGAACTGTATAATTGCTCTCATAAAACTGCTTTTAATGCTTATGTTTAAATATCTTCTTGAGGTTTGAATACTTTTGTTCCTAGTTATACTATTTGAGTTAATGTAAGCTGATTGTAGTTCTTCATAATAATAAGATAGTGATTCATAAGAAAAAATTTGATCTAGGCTCATGGGGTTTTTATTTCCTATAAACTTATTCTTATTGATAATTTTAAGTAACCTTTTCTGTAAGGTTTCGAGTAGAGATTTACTAGTAGAATAAGCTCCACCCCGGGATATTATTCCATATGAAATAATGCTATGAAAAAGGGCGTAATAGACCATCCTTAAAGTGTCAGTAGACATAAATTTTGAGAGTTTGTAGAAGATGAAGGTGAGATACTTAGTTTTGTTGTAAACATAACCGATGTGCTCATTCCATCTCATGTTACTATCAAAAATTATGCCTAAATATTTGTTGCTTTCTACTCTTTTGATTTTAGTGCCTTGTATATTTATGCTTAAATTTTTAGATGTTCTATTTATTTGATTACCAAAAACTATGTAAACAGTTTCATCAGTGTTTAGTGAGAGCTTGTTAAGGGCTAGCCAATTTGATATTATATGAAGAGCTTTATTCATTTTAGTTTCGACTTCTTTCCATGTTTTAGCTGTTGCTACCACTACTGTGTCATCAGCATAGGCAACAATAGAAACCTCAGAGATATTTTGTAGTAAGTCGTTGATGTATAGTAGAACGTGTAGTGGGCCCAGAATTGTTCCTTGAGGAACTCCAGTATCAACTGTTTCTAGGTGGCTAGCCACCTTATTTAGTTTTACTCTTTGTTGTCTATTATTAAGATAACTTTTTAATAGGTTGAGCGCACTTCCTCTAATTCCATAATTGTATAATTTTTCCAGTAATATTTGGTGGTTTACCGTATCAAATGCTTTGGCTAGGTCCAAAAAAGTAATAGCAATTGGAGTACTCTTGTCTAGTTTATTATATATTTCATTGGCTATTAGGGATAGAGCATCTTTTGTACTTTTATTTTTCCTGAATCCGTATTGATTTTTAGCAAGTATGCCGTATTTATTTATGAAATTAGTAATCCTCCTATGTATTATTTTTTCTAGTATTTTTGCAAAGTTTGATATAAGAGATATTGGTCTGTAATTTGTGACAACGTATTTTTCTTTTGATTTATGTATAGCTATGACTTCTGCTGTTTTCAGGTGATCTGACCAGTTGCTCTGTTCTATATAGAGGTTGAAAATGTGAACTAGGGGGTCAACTAGATGCTCTATGAGGGTTTTTAAGGTTTTTGTGTTAATATTATCAATACCACCATTTTTATTTTCCATGTTGTGTATAATATATTTAATTTCCTGGTGGTTTGTAGATTCCAGAAAGATTGATTTGCAGTTCATTGGAGGTAGTTTAATTTTCTCATTTGTCGGGGGTCTAATTTTATCACTTAGTTTTTTGCCTATGTTACAAAAGAATTTGTTCAAGTTCTCAACAATATTTTCAGGATCTGTCATTTTTTTATTGTTATCTATTAAATATTTAATGTTGCTATTTCTTTTTCTATTTTTTCCAATTTTTTGATTTATCATATTCCAAAGTTTTCTAGGGTTTTTCATGTTTTCTTCTATTTGTTTTTTATCGTACATTTCTTTAGCCTTATTTATAGTAATAGTTATAGTAGTACTTAAGTAAATTGTTGAACTTCTTGTATTTATCCCCTTTTTTAGCGTTATGAGGATCTTTTTTCCATAATTTATATAATTTTTCTTTGGTATGACAAGATTTTATGATTGCCTTAGTTATCCAATTACTCCTTGGTCTAGCATTATTAGCTTTACTATTTTTAGTATATTCAGCTTTGCTTAGACATACTTTTACTTTATCAGTGATGTTATTGAACGCGTGGTTCGGGTCATTTGTTTGAAATATGTCGCTCCAGTCCATCGAATCTGCAAAAATTTTAAGTTTAGTGTAGTTTATTTGTTTCATTGATTCAGTGTTTTTGTTAACTCTTATCTTATTTATTGACAGAAATAGCGGGAAATGGTCAGTAAGAGGTATTCGTAGTGTAAAGGTTTTGTACGCAATTTCGTTTAATTTAATAAACATATTGTCTATGTATGTTCCTGAATTATATGTTTTATCAGATGGTCTGGTAATGTTTTTAAAGCCAGGGCAGTATCCTTGTTCTAATAGTAAATGTAGGAAATCTTGATTGATAGTACCTTGATTTAAAATATCAAAATTAAAGTCCCCAATAATAAGGTTGTTTTTATATTTGCTATCGTGTTTAATTAATTTTTTGAGGTTACAGAGAAAATCAGGTTTACTTATATCATGAGATCTATATAGTGCTGATAATAATATTTCTCTATTGTTTTCAATAGATATTTTAGAGTTAATTACTTTAAGGTTATTTATTTCAATGATTTCAGTCGATTCAGTAATGTAGTCGCTTATGTAAATTACAACTCCATCATTCTGGTTAATGTTACTGTAATTATAGTACATTTTGTAACCCGGTATATTAAAGACTTCTGGTTGTACTAATTTTCGAGTTTCATAGCAAACAATAATGCAAGGCTTTTTTGATAATCTTTTTAGTAAAATGAGTAGGTTATTGAAGTTAGCATTTAGGCCTCTTATGTTTACATTTAGTATTACTTCCTTTTCTGATGCCATGGATAAATTTAAATCGCCAAAGTCATCAAAATTGACGTCACTGTTGATTATATCATTTTGAAAATTCGTGATTATATCGTTACTTCTATCCATTCTTGTTTATAATAGTTTTTGACTCCGTTCTTCTTCTATTTGATGTTTTTGTTTCTACGTTACGTGACGATTGTGGCGCTGTTGAATCCCCAGTTGTTAGGCTTTCACTTCTTATCTGTGCCTGTCGCTGGTAAGGTTGATTTTCTACTTTACCGAAGTATCTTTTGTAAGTAGGTTGCGTTGGGTAATCCGTTTTTTCAATGATTTTTTAATTTTAGTCTTTAGGATTTCACAAAGTTGGCTATCTATTGCACTGTGGTTAAGATTGTGTTTAGTTTTATACTTCTCGTTACTAAAATCACAGTTAGGACATTTGTACGTTTTACTAGTACACTTAGATGATAAATGCGCACCAGCACATTTGCTACACGTGTCTTCATTTGTACATTTCTTGGCGCTATGTCCGAATCTAGCACATTTATTGCAAAGCATTGTGCTAATTACATCAAAAACTCTGCAACTTCTATGTCCGACAAATAATCTGCTCTTTTTATCTTTAATGTTCTTGTAAGTGTTAGCTATTACCTCTATTATTGCAACTTTATTTTTAGTTCTCTCATTAGTATAAACGTGCAGTATCTTGCAATTTTCTTTAATAATATTGAAATTTCTTTGATTAATGTCAAGTTCAATTTCTTCTTCAGATTCAAGGTCCATATCAATATCAATTACTTTTAATTTTGGTTTTTCAAATTCTTCTTTTTCTATTTTAAAGCTGTTGGATAATTTTTCTCCTAGAGAAGATACTAGTGACTTAATATTTTCTTCTTTCAAGCAATTAATTATTACAGTATCCTTGTTCTTGAATGAGACGCTCTTTATTTGTATCGATTTGTCACTTGTTATATGTCGTAAAACTGTTTTTTCCAAGTTAATGTTATCATTGTTGTTTGTTTTTTTAATAATTAGCTTTGGTACTCTTTTACTTTTAGGTGTCGGTCTAGCCGTGACATCCGCACAAGTCTTGACAACTTTGTTGTTTGAGATACTCTCAAAGTTCGCACAAGCTCGCTTAATAGAATCAGTACAAGCTTGTGCGTGCTTCTCGACACTGATTTTGTAAAGATAGGCATTGGTAACTTTATAAGTTGTTCCATAAAGGGCAGAAATGGCCTTTCGAAGTGTCTTTTTGATGCCAGAGTTTTTTTCATTTCCGAGACATATCAGGAGGTCGTCTAGGTCTCTGTCTGCTTGAGCCAGAAGAAGTTTTAGGTCCTCAGGTGATAATAGAAGCTCAGAGCTAACATCATGTGTATCAGTGTTTACATCCTTCACTGCGTCATCATCGTCGTCGACTCCTTCCAAAATCTCCAGCCTCTTGTTTTTGGCGCGGATTCCGCGGTCAATGGCCTCTAACAGGGCTATTTCCCGTTGCCTTCAGTGTGGGAAAAATGCTCATGTATCCAGAGCAGGTAAAAAATAAAAAAAAAGAAAAATAAATCAGAAGTCACCGAGACTCATGGATTTATAGCCGGTGATACAAAGCCAACGGTATAAGAGTCAAACGAGCACACCAAACGGCAGTTAATAATAACACCGATATCCCGTCTGTGAGACATAAACACGTCCGCACGACATAACACTAGAAGGATAGGATAGGGTTGGGTAGCAATAAGAGCGCCACGCGATTTATGAATTTAAATGTTTTTCAAGATTTGAGTATCCAGTGGGTTTTCTGATTATTTTCTTTTTTTTATATCACTTTAAATGTGATTAGTTTTTATTATTATTAATTTGTTATTGATTAGGGAATGTACCCACAAGAAAGGCCAAGTTACTGGCGACTTGCGGAATAGATTCCCTAATATATTTTTTTATTCTCAGGATATCTACGGGTTTGATTTAGAAGGATGTATAGATATATAGAAGAAACACTTTTTCTTTAGAGGAAATTGTACGGAGACTCGAGTTAAAACACACATTAAATGGGGTTATTGTTTTGGGAAATGTTCTGGCTAACTAGTAGCAAAGTTAAGAATGCAAATAAAATTTTACACTTACTTATTTTTACTCGGTCCTTATCGGCTTTTGACGGTCCGTTGTCTCCGCTGCGTTCTTCTATGAGAGACGTCGGTTGTTTAAGTAAATACAAACAGGAGAATCTTTGTTTTTATGCAATCGATGTATTAAACGGAAAAATATGGGTTACCATTGCACGGTAACTTTGGTTACAAATACAAAATCTTGGTTGTAAAATTTTCCAACGAAAAATGCTTGATTAAGTATAAGGACCTCTCCGGTTGAGGGTTGTGAGATGAGTGAGTTTTGAAAAATAGACCTCTCCGGTTGAGGGTTCTAGCTTGAATGGTAAATGAAAATGAAAATCGCTCCCGCGAGTGTCGGCATACTCGGCGGGGCTTTTGCTTGACCACCAGAGTTGGGGTCTGAAATTGAACTGAGTTTTTGCGTTGGACGCGTTGACGAAGTAAGCTAAGCTTGAGATGGAGCGCAGCCGCTTTCTCCTATCTTAAGCGTAGAGTGATGTTATTGGTTGCTCGGATTTTTAGGACCAACCCTCACTCAAAATCAGGCGCTAGGATTCGATAATGTGGCGTCATTATGCATAAATGCTATGAATTCATTGTTAGTCAATAAAAGAGAATTTTTATCATCTTACATTCAGTATCAAGATAAATAACCCACTTTGATATAATGTTTTTTTATAATAAATAATTTTTAACATGAAAACTTTAAATACGTAGAAGAACTGGGCGGTCCCATGATTAATTAAAAAGAATTTACGTTAAAATAAGAAGATTTCTTAATTGAAATTTGAAAATTATTAAAAAAATTGATTTATGAAAGTATCTGAAGGATGAATATTGCAATAAATTATAATTATTCCGTAATTAAACATTACCCAAAGTAGATTATTTATGTACAGAGTTTTTATTTTAAACAAAACAGTTTTAAATACGAAATCGTACAAGGATAATTATGCATACATCTATACCTTTATTTCGTACATTAGCCACTAGTGGTCAATCAAATGCGCGAATAAAAATATTGTTTTGGTGTATAAAGGTGGCGATGACTTAAACGTAAATTGCAAACAGAATTTTGAATTTTATGTACTTGTTTGTGGTTGGTATATGCATGTATGTAACTATGATTATCATTATGCTGGTTTCATATAGAAGATATAAAAATCTATATATAAGTAAATTTAGACTTAAAATTAAATGTAGTGATTTTCCGATGATATGAACAAATTTAGAATTTATATTCTTATACAACTAGATTGGAACTCGTGATGAATATAAACTATAAATTTTAACATATTTAGCGCATAAATTAAAATTAAAAATTGTAATTATAAAAATAACTAAGTTTATATAGATTCTAATACAATTACAGTATATACAAAAATTTGAATAGATTATAACGGATATCTTATACTCTTACAACTTTAGACTTAACATATAATTCTAAAATAAACTATCTCAGTTGACATAACTTAGTTGTAGAAGCTGATGGTAGAGTTGTTTAATAATAAGTGTAGTTGATCCTAATGGCCGTATCTACCAAGTGGTGTATTGTTTGTTATGTCAAAGGTTGTAATAAAACACAACACATCTATATATTTTCTTTCATCGACGCTTCGGACATTTTTTATTGCATGTCCCTCTTCAGGACGTACAAACTTAGTCAACGGACGTACATTGACAAGTGGGGTCTCTCCCTGTGATGTACGTCCGTTGACTAAGTTTTTATCTCCTGAAGAGGGACATGCAATAAAAAATGTCCGAAACGTCGATGAAAGAAAATATATAGATGTGTTGTGTTTTATTATAACCTTTGACATAACAAACAACATACCACTTGGTAGATACGGCCATTAGGATCAACTACACTTATCAGTTGACATAAATCTAATGATTGATTAGCATAATAAATTAAATCCAACAGAATTTCAACCTAAAAATTTTCGTAGCCTATATATATTTCAACTAATCTAAAAAAAACTTATCGACATTACTGTATACTTGGATTATAAACAAACTAACTTAATTATAATTGCCCTCTAACTGAGAACTACATAATAGTTTAATTATGTAAACCAACCTGGACGTTTTATAATAGGAGTGTTACTACCCTCGAGTTCTTGATTTACGAATCATGAAAAACTAAAAATTGAAGGAAAAGCATAGACATAAAAGTTTGTATTTTTGTTGAATGTTTCTTGACTTAATTTTCGAAACAAAGGATAAGATCGGACCTATTGCCTATTGTCATTTTACCTAAAAGAATTAGAATTGCATCCAATATTTATAAACGTGTTAAGAGAAAAATCCAGTATAAGCTTGGGTAGTAGAAAATGCTGGAAAGTGAGAGAGACAGAAACAGACGCTGTCGTGCGTAATTACAGGGTTTCCCCAGTTCATTGGTTTTGGAGTGGTTAAGAGACTCCGACGCGTACTCGGATTTTGGATAATTATCGCTTGCAGATGTTTGAGTCTGGCTAGTGTTTACTGAGGCTATCGTAAATGAAAGAAAACGAAAAGAAACTCTATGAACTACGAAGTAGAAGGAAGCATGTACCCTTACTTCGAGAAGTTTGCGTTTGGGATTTCTCATTCGGCCGAAAATTCTAGACCTGGGTTTTATGATTTCAAAACTATTTTCTGTCATGCATTTATTTAAAACTGTTATGTATTTTATGATTCAATGGTAACTAAATTTTTTAATAATATAGAAAATGGCCGGATGTAACCCTCCTATGACACATTCTCCGAAAAAGTGTCACTCCTATGACACATTCTATGAAAAAGTGTCACCCCTATGAAAGTGTTACTCCTCCTATGAAAACGCGCCACTCCCCCTATGAAAAGGTGTCCCTCCTATGACATATTCTATGAAAACGTGTTACTCCTCCTATGAAAAAGTGTCACTCCTATGACACATTCTACGAAAAAGTGTCACTCCTATGATGCATTCTACGAAAAAGTGTCACTCCTCCTATGAAAAGGTGTCACTCTTATGACACATTTTAGGAAAAAGTGTTACTCCTCCTTTGAAAAGATGTCACTCCTATGAGACATTTTAGGAAAAAGTGTTACTCCTCCTTTGAAAAGATGTCACTTCTCCTATGAAAAAGTGTCACTCCTATGACATATTTTGGAAAAATGAGTCACACCTATGACATACTCTACGAAACAGTGTCATTCCTACATTTTGGAAAGTAAGGTAGACTTGTGTTATCGACTTTTGACAAGGTAGACTGCTCTGCCGATTGGGTTATTGATTGTTGGGCCACCCTGCCGACAACGCTCTATCGGTTGGATTAGTAGCCTACACAGTATTCCGTTGTGTTGATAAGCTTATGAACAGAGCGGAATTCTCTGTATGCCATTAACCCAACCGATAGAGCGCTGTCGAGAGGGTGGCCCAACAGTCAATAACCCAACCGGCACAGTAATCTATCTTGTCAAAAGTCGATAACCCAAGTCTACCTTACCTTCCCACAATGTGTCGTAAGAGTGATACTGTTTCGTAGAGTATGTCATAGGTGTGACTCATTTTTCCAAAATATGTCATAGGAGTGACACTTCTTCGTAGAATGTGTCATAGGAGTGACACTTTTTCATAGGAGGAGTGACATCTTTTCAGAGGAGGAGTAACACTTTTTCCTAAAATGTGTCATAGAAGTGACACCGTTTCATAGGAAGAGGGACACTTTTTCGTAGAATGCATCATAGGAGTAACACTTTTTCCTATAATGTGTCAGAGGAGTGACACTTTTCCATAGGAGGACTGACACTTTTTCATAGGAATAGCGCTTTTCGCAAAATGTGTCATAGGAGTGACACTTTCATAGGAGGAGTGACATCTTTTCAAAGGAGGAGTAACACTTTTTCCTAAAATGTGTCATAGGTGTGACACCTTTTCATAGGAGGAGTGACACTTTTTGTAGAATGCATCATAGGAGTGACACTTTTTCGTAGAATGTGTCATAGTTGTGACATGTTTTCATAGAATATGTCATACGAGTGACACCTTTTCATAGGGGGAGTAGCGCGTTTTCATAGGAGGTGTAACACTTTCATAGGGGTGACACTTTGTCTTAGAATGTGTCATAGGAGTGACACTTTTTCGTTGAATGTGTCATAGGAGTGACACTTTTCCATAGGAGGAGTGACAATTTTTCATAGAAGGAGTAACACTTTTTCATAGAATATGTCACAGGTGTGACACCTTTTCATAGGGGGAGTAACACTTTTTTCATAGAATGTCAGAGGAGTGACACTCTTTCCTGAAATGTGTGTCATAGGAGTGACACTTCTTTCGTAGAATGCATCATAGGAGTGACACTTTTCCATAGGAGGAGTGACAATTTTTCATAGAAGGAGTAACACTTTTTCATAGAATATGTCACAGGTGTGACACCTTTTCATAGGGGGAGTAACACTTTTTCCTAATATGTGTCATAGGAGTAACACTTTTCCATAGGAGGAGTGACACTTTTTCATAGAAGGAGTAACACTTTTTCATAGAATGTGTCATAGGTGTGACACCTTTTCATAGGAGGAGTAACACTTTTTCCTAAAATGTTTCATAGGAGTAACAGCTTTTCATGGGAGGAGTAACACTTTTTCCTAAAATGTGTCATAGGAGTAACACCTTTTCATAGGAGGAGTAACACTTTTTCCTAAAACTTGTCATAGGAGGAGTAACACTTTTTCCTAAAACGTGTCATAGGAGTAACACTTTTTCCTAAAATGTGTCATAGGCCTGACACTTTTTCGTAGAAGGAGTAACACCTTTGCATAGGGGGAGTAGCGCTTTTTCATTGTAGGAGTAACACTTTTTCATAGAAAGAGTAACACCTTTGCATAGAAGGGGTAACACTTTTTCATAGAATGTGTCATATGTGTGAGACTTTTCCATATGAAGAGTGACACTTTTTCATAGAATGTGTCATAAGAGTGACATTTTTCCATAGGTGGAGTGACACTTTTTCATATAATGTGTCATAGGAGTGACACCTTTTCTCCAAATGTGAAAGGTTTGGCACTAAAGTTTTGCATTATCATAATTATTGATTCCGTAAGCGAGTATGTTAAAAGGTGCTGGATGCTTGTTGATTCAAATAGACTACCAACCCCACATCAAACCAATATCAAAATATTTTATGAGACCCGGGCTCCATAAAAGAAAACGGGCTATATATATATATATATATATATATATATATATATATATATTTGTTTTAACAGACTTATGGAGCCCTTTTATACACACGAGCATATTTATGGAGCCCGTTTTCTTTTATGGAGCCCGGGTCCCATAAAATATTTTTCTCGGGCGTTTATGGAGCCCGATCTAGAGTCTATAACCCCAGGGTCCATTATTTCTTTAATCACTTGCCATAGGGATCTCTGGGCTGTAGGTACTAATATACAGGGATGGGCTCTATAAACGGATGGGGGGATAATTATATATATATATATATATATATATATATATATATATATATATATATATATATATATATATTGTATAACAAATGTAAGTATCATTAGTCAGAATTCAGCCAAAGTGTTGATACATAAACACCTCAGATTTTGTGATATGTATGCCGCGAATGGATTTGACTATAAGTAACTGCTGCAGCTTTAATGTATGTTCGAGCTGAACCTCGAAAGTATAAACATGACATCCTCAGCGAGAAGTGGATAGTCTTCGCATATTCAAAGATGCTATTAAGCAAAAATCTGTCTTTGAAGAACAGCATCTACAATTCTCTCGATAATGTGAAAAATGATGTCTCTTATTTAAAGATGACGGCGGATTTAGATAGTATTGATAGTGTTCGATATACCAGTGCTGTTCACGCTGATAAGAAAATGGCTTGTCTTGTCAAGAAATATTTATCCAAGCTCAAACGTAATTCAAAGAGGTATCTTGATAATGTATACGGTGTTTACAAAAAGCAAATATTCTTATGATTGGTAATTCGCCAACAGAGTTTGAAGGTAATATCGTGAAAGTATGTGGTGCAACTTTCCAACCGACTGTGGGCTTATTACAGTTGCTGTTTAGAAAAAATCCTAATTGAAATCGCATTAATTCAGCTGATTTGGAAAATTATAGAATGATCATAGTAAATTCATGTGCTCATAAAAAGCTGCACTGCGCAAATGAGTCAATTCGAAAACTAAAAAGTAACAAATTTTAAATTTTATTTCACCAATGTTCGAACAATCGTTAAGAGTATTTCCAGGATTGAAAGATACCCTTTCTGATGTTAAAAATGCTAGTAATGTAAGGGGAGAGAAATATAAGGCTGCCGAGCCAAAAGAATCTGCAGTAGTAGCCAAATTGAAGGTCAATCCTCTAAATCTCACAACTGTCAATGAAGAAAATCTCAAATTGACTCTCATTCTCTAGTGGAAACTGCCAATAACGTCGATAATTATTACAAAGCTTATCATTCTAATAAAGATGTATCTGATTTCTCAACCAATAAAAATTCATCGCGAAAACTTTGGAAAGAGAAACCTGACAAATGTAAAATAAAAAATAAGGACTTGATTAATTGGAGATGTAAATGGAAAAAAAGACTGTGGCGTAGTGATGATGATGAGGAGGAGGAAGAAGTTGTTTCATCATTGCAAGGAAATATTGCAACTGCATATGAACTCAATGTCTGGGATGACTCTAACAAATTAGTTGACCGCCTTCGAGTACTCATTGTTGAGCAAAATATGGTAAATAACTCTGCAGAAATCTATTTTATTATTAGTGAACTTCTTGAGGCAAGACTCATATATTAAATAGTAAAGGAATGTATATTGATTGGGAGGTAATTTTATGTGGTTGTACCTCACAGGTGGGAGGCGATCATTGGTGCTCTCATCACTTAAAAAATACAAATTTTTTTTAGACTAGCATACATAGATGTCTGGGAAAGCCAGCGTAGTAGATGCTCAGATGATCGTTAGGTTGCTTTTATATGAAAGTACTCTCGCAAGCGGTTAGGCGAGGCTTCTGTTATATTAGCCTGCTGAGGTTTTCATCACATAATAATGGATTAAACTTTCGAATAATCAATCATCAGGTCACAACCTGCGGAAAGCCTTCTGATTGGTTGAAGTAGCATACAGCGCGATCATTCAGAATGGAGTACATAATAGACATGCAGGGCTTCAAGCAACCAGGGAATGATTTCATTCTCAAGGAACTCGCCATACTTCCTCTAGATGACAAATCAGAACCTCTGGTGCTCATGTTTCGAGTGCCGTATCCGTGGCGTCGACTCACGGGCAAGTACCGACGCGAGATTACATGGTTGGAGCATTGCTATCACGGTCTTGTCTGGAAATCTGGAGACATTCTCTACACTGATGAGGAGAAAATCATTTGAGATAGTCTGTATGATGTAACGAAGGTATTTGTCCATGGTGAAGTCAGGAGAAAGTGGTTAAGACGCTTCGAAGTCCACGCTATGGACGTCATCGAATACGGCTATCCAGGCTTTGACGAGCCTAACCAGACGGTGACTGTTTGTACCAATCACAATGGAGCATACAAAGCTGCGTGTGCACTTCACAACGTCAAGCTGATGAAAAATTTTTACTTCAAATACATACATATGGATTATGAATAAACTCTATTAATAAATGATGGAGAGGTAATGTACCTCGCAGGTGATGGTTGGGCTCTCATCATTAAAAAAAATTTACCGTTCGATGCTCCACGAATTCCCACCGAAACGGTGAAAATTCTGTCGAGCTTCTTAAATTTCCCGCCCTTTCAAATTACCCGCCATTTTGTATTTCCCACTCTGTCTCAAAAGTAGATTTCTACCTTATCAATCGTTGGTAATGATAGCACCGTGGCTCGCGCGAGGTGGTGCGGGGTGGTGGATGTAGAGTGCTAGTATGTATAGTATACGTTGTACACATAGTATGTGCAGTATACATAGTATATGTATATGTGTTTTGAATCCGATGTCCAATTGTCTACCAGGAAAGGTTTAAATAAATGAGCACCATTTATTCTTAACCGACGTTTCGGACACTTTTGTCGTGTCCCTCTTCAGGTACTATATATTTCACAAAAATCATGTACATAATAAATATATACAGTATGTTGAACGTAAGATTTACATTTTTTACAAAAAAAAAGACGTAGTTTTTACAATCAATTCCAATTGAAAATAATTTATATTACATATTTATTAAAAACTAATCACTTAATTATTTATAAACCACAATTCGCTAACTCTAAACAAATTATGTATAACAAGGTACACTTACATTACGTCAGGATATAATGATAACGGGAGACTGTCCATTTCGTCAATGCTTTTTATTTACGGCAAATGGTCTATATATACTAATATAATGTAATTGTGTGTGTATATTGTGTGTATCAGAGTATATAAAATGATGTGAGACAGGTGGGGATAGCGCTGAACGATTCGGAGCCGAGGCGAGGTATCAGGAGAGCGCGGCATAGTGGAAGTCATCCTAATGACACGGTTCTCAAAACATACACGCATTTTGTGATGGATATTATATGCTCACCCAACGTGCTCTCCTAATATAATACAAAGTTTATATACATAAATTGTGTAATGGCTCAATAAAATGGATTTTAGTGGTACTAAGAAACAACTACTCTCGGTTCTTCAAAAATTCAGTATATCAAAAGCGTATGGTCTTATTAAAATACATAAAGCAGGTTTTCCAGTCAGACCCATAATATCCACAGTGAACTCTCCTACTTACTACGTTTCAAAGTTTTTTGCTCAATTCCTACAAAATAATTTAAAAATCCCGTCATCACTTGTATATAATAGTTTAAAACTAAAAGAAAAACTTGAAAATATCAAAATACCACGTAATTATGAAATAGTGAGTTTCGATGTCGTAAGTCTTTTTACAAATGTCCCTGAATACCTAGTATACGAAGCGATAGAAAGAAGGTGGCATCAAATACATAATAGAATAAATATGACCTGTACCGAATTTCTTAAAGTAATTAAATTCATCCTAAACAATAATTATTTTCAATTTAATGGCAATTTTTATAGACAGACATTCGGATCCGCTATGGGAAATCCGTTAAGCCCTATACTATCTAACATAGTTATGGAAGATTTAGAAAACTCATGTATCAATAAACTTCAAGAAAAACCGCTATTTTATTACCGTTATGTGGATGATATTGTTCTTTGTATACCGAAAAATAATATACGCGATATATTACAAATTTTCAACTCTTATGAAACAATCTTACAATTCACTGTTGAACATTCCGAAAATAATAGCATTAGTTTTTTGGACATAAAAATTATAATAAATGATGAAAGTAATATAATAACTAATTGGTATCGAAAACCTACCTTTTCAGGAAGATATCTCAATTTCAATTCGCATCATCCGACAAGCAACAAAATAGCTATCATATACTGTCTCCTCGATAGAGCAATGAAATTATCGCACAATAGATTTCAAAGAAAATACAGATTTTATCAAATATGTTTTAAAAAACAATAATTACCCACATAATTTAGTTGATTTCCACATAAAGAAACGCTTAAAAATGCTATAAATTTCAGATAATAGCCCCAAACAACAAAAAACCTACGATGGGATTATATGTTTACCGTTTGTTAATGAGTTAGAATGTTTTACAAAAAATTTTTTTTAAAAACTTAACATTAATGTTGTGTTTAGTACCATAAATAAACTAAATAATGTTATAGTATTAGGACAAGATAAAGAAGAAAAATGTAATAAAAACAATGTGGTGTATAAAATCAATTGTAAAAATTGCGAAGCAACGTATGTGGAACAGACAGGTAGACGATTAAATGTACGAATAAAAGAACATAGAAAAAAATATCTTGACAAAGATGATAAATCTTCCTTATTTGCGCACACTTAAAATAACAATCATACAATAGATTTTGACAATATTAAAATCTTAGATACAGAAATAAATAATGGAAAAAGACTTTTTTCAGAAGCATTCTTCATTCATCAACAAAAAAATTATATAAATAAACAATTTGAAATCAATAAACTAGCGAAAGAATATAATACATTAATTAATAACTGCGAAATTTTAGCTTAATATAACTCTTACTATGTATATAAACTTTGTAAAGTCGAACGGGTATATTAGGAGAGCACGTTGGGTGAGCATATAATATCCATCACAATATGCATTTATGTTTTGAGAACCGTGTCATTAGGATGACTTCCACTATGACGTTCTCTCCTGATACCTCGCCTCGGCTCTGAATCGTTCAGCGCTATCCCCACCTGTCTCACATCATTTTATATACTCTGATACACACACAATATACACACACAATTACATTATATTAGTATATATAGACCATTTGCCGTAAATAAAAAGCATTGACGAAATGGACAGTCTCCCGTTATCATTATATCCTGACGTAATGTAAGTGTACCTTGTTATACATAATTTGTTTAGAGTTAGCGAATTGTGGTTTATAAATAATTAAGTGATTAGTTTTTAATAAATATGTAATATAAATTATTTTCAATTGGAATTGATTGTAAAAACTACGTCTTTTTTTTGTAAAAAATGTAAATCTTACGTTCAACATACTGTATATATTTATTATGTACATGATTTTTGTGAAATATATAGTACCTGAAGAGGGACACGACAAAAGTGTCCGAAACGTCGGTTAAGAATAAATGGTGCTCATTTATTTAAACCTTTCCTGGTAGACAATTGGACATCGGATTCAAGACACATATACGATTCACATCCTACCATAAGCGCCTTTACCAACCACATAGTATATGTAGTATACATAGTATATACAGCATTCATAGTATATGTAGTTCACATAGTATATAATGCATTCATTGTATGTAAAAGTTAATGTATTATGATTCTTACAGTTAGCGATGGAGATAATCAGCTCTGTCAGTAAGGTAGAAATACCGTCGGGCTCGTATGTAATATAGTGAGCTGAATCTTGAAGAAACTTGTCTAAATTTCGTACCTCCCCTTTTATGTTTCGGATCGTGGTGCTTGACTAGTCAGAGAGCTCCATGCTATTTTTCCAAGAATTCTATTGGATGTTTGAAATTGCGTCAGCGAATCAAAGAGCTCCGTGCAGGTCTCAACCTGTTGAAAACATTTTTTCAAGAATTCTATGGAGGTTTGAACTTGCGTCAGCCAATCAGAGAGCTCTGTGCAGGTCTCAACCTGTCGAAACCGTTTTTCCAAGAATTCTATGCCGGTCAGCCAATCAGTGAGCTCTATGGGGACGGAGCTTTCGATGGTGGGGGCAGAACGCTCGCGTGCGGTGATGGAGAGTGCTAGTATGTATAGTATATGTATTACATATAGTATATGCAGTATACATAGTTTATGTAGTTTACATAGTATATACAGCATACATAGTATATGTAGTTCACATAGTATATAATGCATTCATTGTATGTAAAAGTTAATGTATTACGATTACCGATGAAGATAATCAGCTCTGTCAATAAGGTAGAAATACCGTAGGGTTCGTATGTAATAAGCTGAGACGTGAAGAAACTTATCTAAATTTCCAAGAATTTCGTACCACCCCTTTTATATTTCGGATCGTGGTGCTCGAGCAATCAGAGAGCTCCATGCCATTTTTTCAAGAATTCTATTGGATGGTTGAAATTGCATCAGCCAATCAGAGAGCTCCGTGCATGTCTCAACCTGTTCAAACCGCTTTTCCAAGAATTCTGTGAAGGTTTGAAGATGCGAACCCCATTGAGCGGTGCTGGAATATGTTTTGTGTGTTATCTATATATGGATTGGGAGTATATGCTTGTGTCCCTAACATCATATGAATCAAAACTCGAGCACTTATGCTCCTCTTGTTGAACAGCAGAAAAAAGAGGAGACAAAATAAAAAATGAAATAAATTAATTATTTAAGAAACAACCACCCACCCTCATACGATGTGCGAGTATAGGTAGTGGTTTACACAACTTGACTTATAGCCGGCAGTGCGTCTACTCAGCAGTGGACAGCGTGACGACGCCGGCTAGTGGAGCGCGCAGTATGCACAGTGCATATCATGTATGTCATCTAACTAGTATCAGAATTATTGATGAGTTTGGAGCTATCTCATACGGCTTTGTTTGTAGAGTTGGATAGTCTATCTGATGTTGCATACTGCTCTGTCGGTAAGGTAGAGATGGCTGATTCATCTGCAGGTGGCGCAACGAAGGGTATCGATGGAAACATAACCTCAAAATGTTTACAAGGCAGAGTTGGGTATTGCATACTGCTCTGTCGGAATGGTAGACATGCGAGTTCCATCTACAGATGGCGCTACGAAGGAGTGGGTATCCATGGAAACATAACCTCAAAATGACAACATAACCTCAAATGTACACCAATTTTCAGAAGTCATGCTATTGTAAAGTGAAAAATCGAACGGCGGAACGGACAAAATTTTATGAGTTATGGTATGACTTTATTAGAAAAAAATGAAAAAATGAAAAACTGAAAAAATAAAAAAATAATAATTAATAATAATTAATCAATTATTTAACAAAATACCACCCGCCCTCATGTGAGTGTAGGTGGTAGTCAAGTGTTGGAGCACAGCCTGACTTATAGCCGGCACCGCGCCGACTCAGCAGTGGGCAGCGCCACGCCCGCCGCTCGCCGCCTGGATGAGCGCATGGAACTACACTCCCATCGCGGGGCAGTCCCGGCTGCGCGACGGCTACAGCTCGCCGCCTAGTGGAGCTCGCGGAACTACTCTCGGTGGCGCGAAATTCAAATTGACAGTTAAGCAGCATGGAAATTCGGATATAGTATAGTATAGTATATATAGTATAGTATATATAGTATAGTATATATATGGTATATATAGTATAGTGTATATAGTATGTATATATAGTATATTATATACAGTATATTATATATAGTATATAGTATATATACTATATATAGTATATATAGTATTTGTGTTATCAACTGTCGGTAGACTGCCGGTAAGGTAGAGTTGGGTGATAATGCTCTGTTGATAATGTATAGCGTTCTGCCGGTAGAGCGTTCGGCCGGTAGTGTAGAGCTGGGTTATTGGCCTCCCTGCAATTACCACCCACCGGCAAGGCAGCGCTCTATTTTATCGACCAAGTTGGATTATTGGCCTCCTGCCATTACCATCAATAGTCAAAGTAGCGCTCTACCTTACCGACCGAGTTGGGTTATTGGTCTCCCTGCAATTACCATCCATCAGAAGGGTGGAACTCTACCTTGCCGACCGAGCGCCAGATGGCGCTGTTGACTGCGCCAGAACTCCCCTAGCTCACCTACTTACATAATAAAAGAAACGTTAAAAATCGCTTAATAATTGGAGATTTCAATATCAACATTCTTAAATGTAATATAATTAGTCAGGACTTCTTAAACTATCTACTTGAAAATCGCTATTTTCCAGGTTTTGACGAGCACAATTAGACAGTATAACTTAACTACAGAAAATGGTACATGTATTGACAATATATTCATTAAAACTGAAACGATTGATGTTAAAACTTTCAAAGTCATGATACCTACGCCAGATCATTATCCACTTTTTGTAGAGCTAAATAAACAATCTCAGACAAAAATTCTTGAAACTAAAGAAATTAAATATGCTCTCAATTATAAAAAATTACTTTATACAGCTAAACTAACAAACTGGACTAAACACAAATTAGATCCAAACGTAGCAATAAATTTATTAATAAAAGATATTCAACAATGTATAGAAAATGCGAAATATGCAAAAAAGAGTAAAAATAAATCGAAAAAACCTCCAAGAAAAGACTGGATCACAAGTGCAATAATCAACTCATGAAAAAGAAAGGAACTTTTATATAATAAACTAAACTAAATAAACTAAAAGAAAATTCCGATAGTGCTATTAAAGGCAGAATACAAAAACTGTGTTAAAATTTTAGATAAAGCGTTAAAAACTGCTAAAATAAAACATGATAAAACTATAGTTGATAGAAACAGTGACAACCCAACACAACTTTGGGTAATCATAAACTCGAAACTTGGAAAAAAAGGCAAAGAAAATACAAATATGATCAGTCAAATTCAAAACGAACATAATATATTAATTAAAGACAAATTTGAAATAGCGAAAACAATGAACTCATATTACTGCAGATTCGGTGAACAAATGAGCAATAGAATTACAGCACCCGTAAACAGATCAATAAATTTACCAACAATGAATAATAAAACAATATTTGTAAAACCAACTGATGTGCTTAAAGTTCAAAAAATCATGGATAACGTGAAGCTGAAAAATGGTGGAGTTGATAAATAAATTCCAAAACGATCAAAATGATAGCTGCTCTCATAGCAGATACGTTGGCACATATATCAAATCTCTGTATTGAAAAGTCAATGTGGCCAGATGCACTGAAAGTTGCTGAAGTAGTTCCAATTTATAAAAATAGCCAAAAACATGAGATGGTGTATTACAGACCAATATCCGTGATATCAAATTTAGCTAAAATATTCATATTCAAAAAATAATGTACAACAGAATCTTTAATTTCATCATTAAGAGTAAAATATTAAACAAAAAGCAATTTGGCTTCATAAAAAATTTTGGAACAAAAGACGCCCTTAGTTATATCTCAAAAATAATATATGAAAATCTAGATCGCAATAAGCCTATTGCAATTACTTTTCTTGACCTAGCGAAAGCTTTTGATACTGTAAACCATAATATTCTACTTGATAAACTTTATTCATATGGAAGGAGAGGAAAAGCCCATCGCTTACTTACAAGTTACCTCAGCAATAGATAGCAAAAAGTTAGGATAGGAGAAAATGAAAGTGATTTCGAAACTGTTAATTCTGGAGTGCCACAAGAAACTATATTAGAGCCTCTGCTGTTCATAATATACATTAATGATTTACTAACAACAATGCCTGGAAACACTACCATATCATATGCTGATGACACAGCAGTAATATATACTGGAGATACATCGACTGATGTAGAAAGAATAATGAATAGACAACTAAAAGAAATATCTATATGGCTTGCGCTAAATGAATTAACGCTGTATGTTAAAAAAACAGTATATATCACCTTCGGAAATTACTGCGATAGTGTACGAAAGAACTTTGTTATAAAAATTAATAATGAAAAAATTGATAGAGTTGAAAGTTGCAAGTACCTAGGATTAATTTTTGATTGCAATATAAAATGGGACGAGCACATTGCTTTTCTTATTAAGAGAACCAAATATCTAATCTTTATTTCCCACAAACTCTCCAAGTTTATGCAAACTAAAACTCTAAAAATCATTTATTATTATGCTCTCTTTCATAGTTTAATTAAATAAGGCACAATTGCGTGAAGAGGAGTATTTAAAAATAAATTAGAACTCTTGCAAAAAATACAAACTATGATAATTAAGATTATTAACGAAAACACGTTTGTTCGAGACAATCCAATGAACTTAAAACAACTTTTTGTGTATGAACGTTTATACTATAATTATGATACCCTTAAAGAAGTATGCTGAGGGAGCAGGACAAGAAACGAATCTATTATTCTGCCAAAAATGACCACAACAATAAGTGTTAAAAATAGCTATGTAACAGCTATCAGAGTTTTCAACAAACTAACAAACAATTTCAAAATCTTGGATAAAAGTAAAGAATCTACTTGGAATAAATTAAAGGAATGGATTAAAGCTAATGTTTAAACACCCAAACTTAAGTTATGCCTTATCTGATTTGCTCTTATAACACTGTTATAAGATGCCAAGTCTTAGCGCGTCTAACTTTAAGATATACTTAGTTTTAATACAGAGATATATTTCTGTTATTCTATTACAGAAATTTATACTATATTGCGTAGTTGCTAAATGTAACACACTTAGTTTCTAAGTATGTATGTGTGTGTGTGTGTGTGTATGTGCGGGGGGGGGGGGGATATAGGTACGCAGTAATGAATGTCTCCGTATCTGCGCACAGGAAAGTCTGTTTTCCTTAGCAGAATTAAAATATTTTTTGTTAAAAATATTTTTAATGTAATACTATGTATTTACTCTGGAGTTAATAAATAAATAAAGATATATAGCTTCAAAATAGAGGTGATTATATCTCGTTTATTTTCTCGAGAAAATTAGATATCAAAAACCATAGGTATAAAATCCCCTTAATGGCGAATACTCTTTAATAATGGTCAGATTTCTCCCTTATTTAAAAAAGAAGATATAATTATTTAATGTTTATTATATATAATAGTATGCTCTTTATAATACTAAAATATATAGTATAGTGGCTATAGATCATTGAAAAATATTTATAATTTTCAAATAGTTATATGAAAAATGAAATAATTATCTCCCTTAAAATAGTTACATTTTGAAAATATAAAAGATCGATAAATAGAAACAGGCATTCATGCATACCATTTTTAGATCATTTAAATTAGAAATTCCATTTCAATCGTTACTTAATTATTAATTTCAGCACTTAATTGGTCAAACAATATACTGGAAAAGACAGATATTAGCAATCTGCCTCCATCAACACTTAGCCCACCCTTAAGTGCTCCTCCTGTGCCAGTAACTTATATTAGATTAGCAGAGGAGACTGTAACTGAATCGGTAACGCACCAACACGAAGATGAAGAGGATGACGATGTATTTGAAGCTGAAACATCTGCTGTTATGGAAACCGATACCAATTCAAATAAAAGACGATCGCAATCTTTGAGCGCTTTAAATTGTAAAGAATTGCAAAGTCCAACAAAGGTATGCTATGACCACCAACTAGATTTATATTAAATTTATTTTTCTAACGTTTCTTTTATGTAACGGTTAGTTGAGTGACAGAATTTTATTTAAACATTCAGACGATTTTGTTTTAATCTCTTTAAATTATCCTTAAAAGGATACAAAATGAATTAAATACGTCATTAAAGTACGGTAATCATAAAAACATGAAATAAAATAAAAACATACATAACTTAGGAATAATCCAATTTTCACATGTATTTTTATGACTTTATTTAACAACCTAAAACTATAGAGCTAATTATCATTTTGATACGAAACAAAAAGCAAATGCTCTTTTTATCTGCTTTCCTTTTCTTACATGGTATTGCATATAATACCGGTATTTGAGAAGTTATAAGTCATGGTTTGGATATCATTTTTCGTTTGAAAAATCTTGATATTGATTGTAGATCCTTATATTAAGCCAATGCAAATAATTTTTGAAGAAAAAAATGAAATTAATAATAGCATGAAAATTGTTGGAAAGGGAAGAAAATATTGTGTAATAATGGGAAAAATAAATTAAAGTTGATCCAAGTTACGAGGGATGAAATGGGGTGAACTTTTACGGGTGGAAAATTGTTTTTCATGATTTCTAGCGAAACTAGACTTTTCGAAAAAAGTTAAATATAACAGTTGTAGGTAATAGAAAGATCTAAAACTTTTGTATGAACTATTTTTTCACAAAACCTAAAATTTTCCGAGAAAAATCGAAAAATCAGATTTTTTCGTTTTTAATTTGTTCTCCCACAAAACTTATTTGTTTTTCACGAAATTTTTTAAAAACTTACCTTTTTGTCTCCGAAAAAAGCTGTAATTTTTTTTAATCGAAATATTTATTTTTACATTTTATTTTGATTGCAAACCTAAAAAAAAACGACTTCATCTTCAACCGAAAATATCCATGTGCTGGAAACATTTTTTTCAAAATTAACAGTACTCTTTTTTCGTTGTTGAAACATCTAGTTTTAGATGGTGTAAGAAAAAATTCACATAACTATGGAAAATTGTGTCAAAAAATGTGAGAAACTGAAAAACTTGATTTAAAAAAATCATTTTTTAATGATTGTTTAAAATTTTTAATTATTTATGACAATTTGCAGTTGAAATCCTTGAAAAATGTAAAATTTAATGTTACATTAATAAATAAAGTAATTGCAAATCGTTGAAGAATGTGGTATTACAGAAAACATGCAAAACTAATTAGTTTTCCGAGTATTTGATATTAGGTTTTAAATGGTTTCAGTCATAAAAAAATAACTACTGCAATATTTTTCAATATATAAAAGTTGATTAATTAGATGCAAGTGATATTTATGGAATAGAAAATTTTATCATAAAAAAAATGTATTTATGAGGCGTTTCATATCAACTGCACCAGCGCAGCGCGCGAGCGCCAAATCGTACTATTTCTAACTCATTTGATGATACTAAAATGTACCTAAAAAAATTGTTTGTTAAGCGTTTCCGATGTATTTTCCTCAGCTTACCAATGCTGTAGGCATTTTTTCCAAAATTTTGCATTTTTACCTTCAAAAACTACAAAACATCTTATATCTCAAAAAGTATATTTTTAATATTTTTTTTTGATCATGTAGATCGAAAGCTGAGCATTTTTTACATAGGAAATAATTTTTTTCAAAATTTGTTCAGGATGTTTGCTTCAAGAAATAGAACGCAAAAGAGTAGACGCACCGCCTCTCCTGCGCGCGGTACCGAGTGGTACGTCGCGGAGACTAGGCCTGACTCGCTACCTAATAACCTCTCTTAATTTTTTGTAGTGTATGAATAATATTTTATTGCTTCTTTTATAAAAAAATAGAGTATCATAACTAACAGCAATATATTACCTATACTAACGTTTTTTTCTCAGTGCAGATCATTTTTCTTTGGTTTTCAGAACTTAAGATGTTTTTTTGAGCTTCAATATATTTTCATCCATTGTAATAATAGCATGGTATTATAACGTTCCTGGTTAGATTTAGCCTTATCCAGTCTTGGTTTTAGTTTCAAGAGAGTTTCTTCATATGATTCTTTACTGCTATAAAAGCTTCAGTTTCTTTGCAATAATCTTTAGCCCGGTTATATAGCTTTTCTGGTGTTAAAGTGATTATTAGAAGAAACTTGTAGACTCGCTCGTTTTACACCTCTCTTTAGGTTAGCGCCTATACCATAGCATGCACCTTTGCCATGTACCGTGGCATAAAAATGCCACTCAGCTGGAACACCAAAATTTTTCTCATGAAAAAGAAGATTTTGAAAATTAGATTTATTTTTAAACTGCTGACCAGCTCCATCAATCAAATAATAGACTCTTTTTAATTTTTTTTATTAGTTTCGAGGTAAGATAGAATAATTTTTTGATATTCATAAACGGCAATAGTATCATGGTTTAGATTGTCAGACATGTTTAAGCTATTCATTTTCTTTATAATACACCAAAACTGTAGAAACAGTTGCTTGGTTGTTGTTCCAGTGGAACGATTGTGTAGAATTTTGTATAACAAACGCATAATTTTCTGCAAAATCGCAACACACAAGAAATTCTCCTTTCAGAAGATTGTTTTTTAAGTCACTTACAAAAAGTGATTCTTAGCGAAAAAA
This sequence comes from Torymus aiolomorphi, assembly GCA_036365515.1. NCBI lineage: Eukaryota > Metazoa > Arthropoda > Insecta > Hymenoptera > Torymidae > Torymus > Torymus aiolomorphi. The sequence continues at coordinate 87,558,710 of CM070876.1, forward strand.
TCGTGAGATCTTAATTTTATTAATTTTTCCTAGTATGTCCATAAATTCATAAACATTTACAGTTTTAGAAGCTATTGTACACCGATCTGTTTGCAATCATGATTCATACTCTATTTGAAAAATATCATTTTCATCAAAATATTCAAACAAATGTTTACGTAATATGGACCTATTGGACAATCTAAACAGTCTGCCAAATAGCATCTATCGTGTGCATTATTACACACAATTGCTTGGATGCATTCGTGGTAGTATTTAAGAGGCAATTTAATATCTTTTGTTAAATTTTCTAAATCCATAGCACTTAACGTGAGCTTGACGTTTTCGTGATGCACCTACACTCATACATTATGAGTACCACTACTTCCAGCTAAAATACAATGTGGTGGCCTTAATTGTATAAATTTAGTTAAACCAATATTTCTCTTTTATGTAAACTATACAGTTCATTTAAATTACCAAGCAGTAATCTTTTTTGAACGTGTTCACGTGTCCTCTTTCACCATTGCTCTGCTTAATAGATATGTAATCTTTTAAATCTGGCATAATTTGGCTTATATCATCACGTGGATAAAATGTTTTCACTGAATTTACAGTTTCAGCTAGAAATAGTTTGCCACTTTTCTTAGTCGGTATTGAAAAAATTCCTCTTTTAGCTACTAAGTTTTTTGCTTCGCGAGCTTCTCATTCACTGCAACCGAATTCTCGCATTAAGTCCCTACGATACCAGAACACAGGTACAAGAGTTGGTAACTGATTTCTCTCTTGCTTATTTGTTGATTCTGACATTTTTGTTTTTATTTGTTCGAGAACTGCAACACCAGCTTTCTGATATTCATCGTTACACACTACTTTACCTTCTTTAGCATCAGATAGAGGTAAACTTGATTTCTGTTTATAAATTTGACATCGACAGCTAGAACAACTTGTTGCCTTCTCTGGTACTAAGGGATATGCACTTCTTAAAATTGTTGGAAAGTCGAACAAATCTTTTACTTTAGACGAAGGATGGTTATATTTATTAAAAGATTTATGCATCTTAATTTCCAAGTTGAATCCATTTTAACTGCTATAATAAACAGTTGAAATAATGAAATAAAGAGTCACCGATGATTTAATCATCAAATACCCGAAAGACACTATGAAATCCAAGTTTGATTGTATTGACAGAATTTCCAAAAAAATTTCAAAAGTGAATAAGATGAAAAGTCATTGCAATTATAGACTTTTGACGTGACGATTCACGTACAGCTCAAAACTTCCGATATGAAAGCCACCGTCGGATGAAAAATGAATCATGCGGTGCCGCGCGACGTGCCACGTGACGTACCGTGCGGTACCGCGCGTAAGGCGTTGCTTCTACTCTTTCGCGTTCTATTTCTTGAAGAAAACATCCTGAGCACACTCTGAGAAAAATCATTTTCTATGTAAAAAATCCTTAGCTCTCGATCTAAATGGTCAAAAAAAGTATTAAAAATATAGTTTTTGAGATATAAGGTGTTTTTGTGAAGAAGTTGGATGGATCGTGGACTGAAGAGGTTCAATAAATTGAAGTTGTTTCATGCGGAGAATAATGCAGGGGCTTTATTAAGCAGTCCGTCGTGCCCCTTGGCGTACAATCATTGCTGTCTCCCGGCCGTCGCGCGTGGAACTGACGCCGGCCGGCGCTGCGAAGGGCGATCGGCGTGCCTGGTAGTAGGGGGGCGGTAGAGAGACGCGTGGAGAGCGCTGACTGGCACGGCTCTCTCACGCATGTATAGGTGGCCGGAGTAGGGGAATGCTCTCGGCTGGTCACGTTGAATCCCGAACATTCCGCCCACCTTCGCCAAACTGGCGAATGGTCCTTATTCAGCAGGGTGAAGACGGACGACTTTGGCGGTGTGGCGACGAAGAGTTGTGGTGGCCGTGCACAAATCGACCACGCGCGTGATTCCATCACTCCCTGGATGAATAGCTGTGATACGTGCGATGAGCCACTTGGCTGGAGGCGTGAGCTCGTTGCGAACGAGCACGATTTCGCCCACGGCGACTGGAAGATGTGGCTGTCTCCACTTCATGCGGGATTGCAGAGCCGTCAAGTACTCTGTGGACCACCTGACCCAGAAATGTTGAGTCATTTGACTAAACAATAGCCAACGCTTTCCTGGTGGGACATTGGAGTTGGTGACATCTTCTTCCGGGACTAAAAATGAGGAACGTTGTATAAGAAAATGTGAAGGTGTTAAAAAATCAAGGTCAGCAGGATCGTCCGTGAGAGCAGTTAAAAGTCTGGAATTAAGACAAGCTTCAATACGGCACATAAGTGTAGCAAGTTCTGAGAAAGTGAGAACTTGATCTCCTATGACGCGGCGCATATGATGTTTTGCCGATTTAACTGCGGCTTCCCAAATGCCACCAAAATGAGGCGCACTGGGAGGATTAAAGGTCCATGACGTACCTTCTTGAGCGAGAGAGTTTACAATCTGTGTAGAGTAAGAAGATGAAGAGCTAACCATCTGTTTTAACAGAGTATCAGCACCTATGAAGTTTGTACCTTGATCGGAAAATAGTTCTTTGCAGAAACCTCGACGTGCGGTAAATAGATGAAAGGCCGCGATAAACGCTTCACTAGTGTAGTCCTCAACTACCTCGATGTGGACGGCTCTAGTAGCCATACAGACGAAGATCGCGATATATCCTTTCAATGTACCCTTTCCTCGAGTTTTAGTAAGGCGAACGTTCATAGGACTGGCGTAGTCAACACCAGCACGTTCCAACGGTAAAGAGGGGCACACTCGGACCTTGGGCAATTCACCCACTAATTGTGTGGGCACTCGAGCAGCATGGCGTGAGCATGTTAGGCAAGCTCTGATGACTTTCTTAACCGCGGATTGACCTTTCACTATCCAGTACTGACATTTCAGTGTGGAAAGAGTTAATTGAGTGCCACCATAAAGAGTGCGATGATGAGCATCTCTTATTAATAAAGTTATTAAGTAACAATCAGCAGGAAGGATAAGGGGATGCTTAGCATCTTCTTCGAGGAGAGAGTGAGAGAGTCGACCGCCCACCTTGAGCAAATGAGTTTGAATCACAGGGTTTAGCGGTAACAGAGGACTTTTGGACGAAAGTTCATCTGTTCTAGCTAATTGTTGAAGTTCAGACTTAAAATAAGATGTCTGAATTAACTAGATCAAACAAAGTTTGCTGTTGGCAATCTCACTAGCGCTGATCTCCTTTGAACTCGGAGAGTCATGGCATAGCAGGGATTAACAAACAGAGAGAAAGCTAACGCCTGAGTTTGAAGATGGCGTACGCGCTAATTTCGAGCAGATTCTATTAATGAATCGGAAGCAATACGAAGCCACGCGTAGCAACCTATTAAGCGACGAATAATTATTGATAAGGCTCCAAATTCCTGGAGTATTTTCAACAGAATTTGGAGCGACTTTGTTAACGACTAGAGTATGGTTAGGCTGGAGGTTCAGACTTGCTACCGTGAAATTGAGTTCATCATGAGACTTCGACCATGGCTCAAGATTATCTGATAACCAAAGGGGACCTTTCCACCATAAGAGATGCAAAGCTAGTTTAGAGGGCTCAATACCTTGTGATATAACACGTGATGCCAGAACGCATCAGGTAGTAGAGTATGAATCTCGGAGAACCGATTAGCGACAAAAACACCCCATCGAGATGGATGGTTTTTGAAGCAGAAGAGCACATCAGCAGAATCAGACAAAAGGCGAATACTTTTAACCTTAATTGGGAATGATTCCTTGAACGCTTGAGTAAGTCGAGCAAGTAGCAACGCAGCGCAAAGCTCTAAGCGAGGTATGCTTAGCGTTTTAAGTGGAGCTACTCGCGTTTTAGCCACTTGAAGTGTGACAAGCACTTCTTGTGTTTGGACTAGACGCAGGTAGACTACAGCACCATACGCAAATTTAGACGCATCTGCGAATCCGTGGATTTCAAGAAATTCGCATTGTGGCGTGTATCCACTCCAGCGAGGGATTTTAATCAGACTAATAGAATGAAGATCTTACAACCAAGTCTGCCACCGATTTGAGATATCGAGAGGAAGTTCTTCATCCCAACTAACCTTCAGAATCCACAAAGACTGCATAATAATTTTTGCGGTTATTACGATAGGAGCCAACCACCCCATGGGGTCGAAGATGCGAGCAATTCTAGAGAGAACCGAACGTTTGGTAGATGCCGAATCAACGGGGGCATCTTCGATATGAAAACTAAAGAAATCTGTGTTAGGTTGCCAATCTATACCTAGAATTGGTACAGATGTTTCTGAGGCGAATAAAGTAATAGAATCAGCATCTAGTATATTCGAGGGTAAATAAGAAAGTACTTCAGCATTATTCGAAGTCCACATTCGAAGATTAATATGACCTTGCTTGAAGAGTTGAATTATCTCATCTTGTTTCTGCGAAGCTTCTTTAAAAGAGTGTGCACCAGAAAGCTCATTATCTGAATACATTTCTGTTCGAACAGCTTCAGCTGCGATTGGATAATTTTTGCCATAGTCTTCGGCTAATTTCAGAAGAGTGCGTATGGCTAGAAATGGCGAGCATGCCAATCCATACGTCACTGTAGTCAATCGATAAATTTGAATGGGTTCACTCTTGTCAAAACGCCATAAAATCGACTGATAGGGTTGATCAACTTATTCGACACCAATCTGTCGGATAATTTTCTCTACGTCAGCTGAAAGGGTGACCTTGTACCTACGCCAAGCACAGATCAAAACGACGGGATTCTGAAGAAGGTTTGGTCCAACGTGTAGAAAATCGTTGACCGAGACTCCTGATTCAGTTTTATTTGAGCCATTAAATACAGTACGTAACTTGTTCGTAGTACTTGTTTCTTTCTACACACCATGGTGAGGTAAAAAGGCTTGAGGAGTGTTAGATAACGAATCAAGGTTCGAAGAGAGTGACATATGACCTAAGTCAATGTACTCTTTTATGAAATCAGTATAAGCTAATTTCAATTTTTCGTCTTTAGCGAAGCTTCCTTCGAGACGATTGAGTGCACGCATTGCGGCAGAATGGGATCCCTCGAGATGAGCAGATCTCAACTGGTCTCGAATTTTCCAGGGTAGACTTACTATATATTGCCCTGTTTCATCTTGGCGAGTAGTTTTTTGATAAATTTCCTCGCAGGCGTGTTCGGCTGGCGAGTAAGATTTTTTGTCGACAGGTATTTCCTCCGCCCTCCAAAAATCTTGTACGAGCTCCAAAAGTTTGGCTTCATGCTCGCAGCTATTCGAACAATGAAGAGATATTGATTCTAGCTCTATTTCTGAAGTTGAAGAAGAAAGATTACCTGTCAAGAGCCATCCGAGTTTTGAACTCAGTGCTATAGGTTGAAAACTTTGTCCCTTAACAATTTGATTTTCAATAATTTGCGCATAGGCGCTTGCACCGAGAATAATATCGATGCGTGATGGTTCAAAATACATGGGGTCTGCTAGCTGCAGCTCTCCCAAGTATTCGAAATTAGTATTACCACCTACGACGGGAGGCTTATACGCAGATAATCTTGGTAAGATTATAGTATCCAGTTCTAGAGAATAAGTTGGATCAAAATGATGTTGTATAGTAAGACAAGCTACGTTTGAAGACACGGCAGCTGTCTTTTCTCCTACACCTTGAATGTGCGTGTGACAGGTTCTACAATCTAGTGAGAGCAAGTTACACAAAGCTTGTGTAACAAGTGAGATTTGAGATCCGGGGTCGATAAGCGCACGAACTTGAATTTTGGTTCCGTTAGGACCAAGGGCGTTAACCCTAGCGGTAGCTAAAAATACTCATATACATTTAGTATTTTCTCCACGATTAAGAGAGACTCCTTGATGAGCAGATTGAATGTCTTTTGAAATGACAATATTGCCACAGTTTGGGCTAGGGGTGCTGAACACAGAGTCAATCAGATCAGTCTGCGATGAACTGATTACTTGATTGCTGTCAGTGTGCACCAGAGTATGATGCTTAGCTTTGCAAAAAAAGCATCGATACGTGGAAGTACAATTTTTAACGTTGTGCTTTCCTAAACAATTGAAGCAAAGATTAGAAGATCTTATCAATTCCTTTCGTTCAGGAATCGTTTTATTGAGAAATCGTTCACATCTATTTGTAAAATGATGTTGATTACAAATCGAACATTTCTTTTTTGCTGGGTTCGAAGATGAGGTTTGAAGCGAATATACCGACTGAGCATTGTCATGCTCTGATTTACGAGGTTATGAATTTGTGGATTGAGCTTTTGAATTATTTGTTGAATACGATCTAGTGCCAGCTTCTATGGTCTCTAGAGTGAGGGTTTGACTTCGAAGAAAGGCTTGAAGTTGCTCCAATGTGGGTGGATCAACACTATCACCAAGATGTCTTTCCCATTCTTTACGAGTATTCAAATCAAGCTGCTTAAGCGAGAAATGTACCATCAGATCACTACCTAAAGAATCCGCTCTATTAAGGTATGTTAGACTAGCTACAGAGTTGTAAAGTTCTCTATAAATACGTTTAATTTCCGAAGAAGAGTCTGTCTTCATGGGTTTGACTGAGAAGATTTCTGAAACGTGAGAGCCAACAATACTACGTTGATTTTGGTAATATTCGATTAAAGCTGTCCAGGCTCGTTCATAATTATCACCTGAGATAGGGAGAGATTAAATTTTGTCAAGTACCTCACCTGCGAGGTGAGTGCGAAGATAATGCAATTTCAAAACAGGCGTTCAGTCTTCGCGACGATGTATGGCTGAGCGAAAGACATCCCTAAAATTCTCCCAATCAGAGAATTTACCTGAAAATTTTGGTAAATCTATCTTTGGTAACGATTGAAACGAAACGTTAGTTGATTGGGCTGAACCTGTAGTAACTGGGACAGCATTCGAATTAGAAGAACTTTGAGCAGCATCTCTAGTTTTAATAGACTCTATGTAATCAAGAAAATCTCCTTTGCGATCATAAAAGCTATCTTCAACCAGATCACAGAGATTAGCTGTAAAGTAGACATAATTTTTATGAAGAGGCTCGAGTTTCAGAATTTCCTCGTGGTTTGCCCGAAAAGCCTCATAATTTGATTCCAGTCCGGCTAAACGCGCTTCTGCATAACCTTTTGTCATGTTATCTTTACCCTTAGATTTTAAATTTTTAAAAGAATTTGCAATTTTAACTTGGAGCGACATCTGCTTAGCATGCAACTCCTCCATTTTGAGATCGAAGTAGTTAAATTAACAACAAACTTGACTATTTTTCCTTTGGTATTGAGTTAACTATTTTTTATAATTTCTATATTTATTTCTTTATAATTATATTCTTTATAATTCTTTAAATATCACGAAAGAATAATCGCGAAATATCAACGTCGAAGTATTAATAAAATACCCGCGAACGAAAGAAAACAACAAAACAAAAAAAAATATAATAATAACGAAATAATAATAATAATAATAAAATAATAACGCAGCACTGGCAACGCGATCCGAATTCACGCTAACAAAAAAAAATTTTATTTGAATCCTGAAAAACATGTATTCTGGTTCTCGCGTGGCTGGCGAAGATCAAACGCAGGGCAACCTGTCACCCTAGTGCGTGAATGACCTTGCGGTCATGTCCGCCGGGTACAGGGGGGAGGCTATGCCTTCCCCGGTTTTCCGCCTCTACGCCCGACACTCCTAAAAAAAGCAAAGCTACGCCAAGTCGGGCGAACCAACTTGACTCGGCCTACTTTCTCCCGAGGGAATAATCATAGGCCTGGCGCTGTTAAATGTTCACCTTATCGTCGTTTGGACTGTCGGATGCGCGACTCTGCGTGGCTGCTGCGCAACACGTGCTCTCGTTCGGCCTTCAGCTCTGCAAAATTTCCACGAAGCACTAGGCTGCTGGGCTCCTGCGCGGTGACTGACGAAGTAACGCTCTGCCGAGAGCGCACCTCTATTTAAGGAGCATCTGCCTACCTGTGTCTAGGGGGATGCGCACTTATTCAATTTCCATAAGTACTGTACAATAAGTGCGCACCCTGGGTGGCGCTAATTCGTCCTAGATGATCGGCTCTCTTCCCCCCGTGCCCCTCTGTTATGCCCCTGCACTTCATCATTTCTCTTTTCTTGATGGTTGTGGCCTATGTTTTGTCTAATGGGACATAAAAGGGGACAGTACGACAATCACATATCATGCTCATTAAATTGTTAGTCGGGATTTGCCTTATTCATTGAGAAATCTGCGACACAAAATTTGTGCTGTAACTTTCTAATTAATACGTTATTCATAGAAATAAATGTATAGGCGGGTGCGTCATAATTAGTTTAGGCGAAAAAGTGCTTTCATTCCCCTTCATGAGTGTTATAAATAATGAAATATATTAAGATATTAATTTCCATTGTCCATCTCACTCGCACTTATGGCGAGCGCCCATAGCTCCATCCTTCTCTAATTGCGTCAGCCACATGTGGTCGACAATCAGTGATCTAGTACTATTGACTATTATGCCACCTATACTCATCTGGCGCGTAATTCAAAAATCAGAAATTTATAAGGTGAGTTATTATAAATCGATTTATATCATATGGAAGTACGGTTCATTTGTTATTTTATCATATATAAAGAGTTAATTTTTCATGCTTCATGCCTTTGTTAATGAACAAATATGGTTAAAGATTCAAATTTTCCGCTGTCACAGAAGAGCTCTTATTAAACTCACCTATGTCTAGGGATACTTTCAACCGGGTATTAGATTTATCTGGTAGATGTCGTGTTGAGTACTGTTTGAGCTCCTCATGTTATGGAGGGTAATTCGCGTCGGTAATCAGAATTTCTCCTTTATTAATCATGTACATAATTAATTTTATTTCAAAATAGAGGTTCATATAATGTACGGCATAGTGACCGTTACACGTTAACATTATCTTCTCGAGATAATGGCGAGATACTTTTTGCAGACGACTTTTCGAACATTGGAGCAATAAAATTATAAAATTTGTTACTCTTTAGTTTTCGAATCGGCTCATTCACGCAATAGTGCTTTTTGTGAGCGCTCAAAACTTCAATACTCATTCGATAATTATCCAAATCATCTGAATTGATAAGACTTTCATCCGGAAGTTTTTCGAATAGTAATTGCAGTAATCCTACGGACAAACGATAGTTTCGTTCCTTTATCTGGACAAAGACGCCTTCAAATTTTATTGGAGAATTTCCGATCATAAGTAAATTTCCTCGCTTGCAAACACCATAAATATTATCGAAATATCTCCTAGAATTTCCGTTTAATTTCGTTACATATTTCTTGACTAGTTTTGCAAATTTATCATTATTGGAGCTAGCTATTTTATTATGATCAGGGCTCATATTAGATAGTTTGATTTCAGAAATTTCCATATCATCAGCTGTATCCAGAGATTCAGCACTTTTTGTCAAACCTAATAAAGACTGTGATTTTTGTACTACTGCATCCTGAAATTTGCTAATAACATCCGGCGTGTTTGCCATGTTTATGCTTCAATAGTTTAGCATCAACTGAATAAGTATACCGCCAACATCCTTTTTATACTTTAATGCTATTATAGAGTAACACCTTCTATATCATACAGTCAAAACTTTCAAACTTTTATGCTATAGAGTAACACCTTTTTGAACTTTTATTCTATTATAGAGTAACCCATTTTTATGTTATAGAATAACACCTTCTATGTCATACAGTTAAAACTTTTTAAACTTTGTGTCATAGAGTAACACCTTTTTTATGTCATAGAGAAACACCTTTTTATAGAGTAACACCTTTTTTATAAAGTCACACCTTTTTTATGTAATAGAGTAGCACCTTTTTGAACTTTTATGATATAGAGTAAGTAGTAAGGGGACCGGTATAGCGAGACGACCCCCCGCGGTGCGGTGTGTAGGGGCCATGTGGCACCCCGCTGTGCGGTGTGTATGGGTCCCCAAGTGTGACAAGATGATTAACTCAAGTGTTTACAGTAGCAAGTGTGGCCACAAGCTAATTAGTGTAAACAATGGGGGGTGATTTATTACCCCATAAATAATGGCGCACTTATGGCGCCCGCCATGACGTCATGCCGCTATATATGGCCCACGTGTGTTGCCGTATATGCCATGACTCGAGGTGGTGGGGGGGCGAGCGTTTTGGCTGTCTGCGCTACACCATAAAGACTCATAGAGTGCGAGGCCTCTCGCAGTATAGACCGTGTGCGGTGTGTATGGGTCCCAAGTGTGAACACAAGTTAATTAGGGTAAACAATGGAGTGAATTATTACCCCATAAATAATGTCCCACTTATCGCTCGCGCCATGACGCTATGCCGCTATACCTGCCCGTCGCGTGCCGTCGTATATGCCCCGACTCGTGGTGGTGGGAGGAGAGACCTTTGGCTGTACACGCTACGCCATAAAGACCTCTCGCTGTATAGACCGCGTGCTGTGTGTATGTGTTTCAAGTGTGACAAGTTCATTAATCCAAGTATTTACAGTAGCACGTGTGTGAACACAAGCTAATTAGGGTAAACAATGACGCACTTATCGCTCCCTCCATGACGTCATGCCGGTCTATCTGCTCTGCGCATGCCCCCCGTGTATGCCCTGACTCGTGGTGGTGGGGGACGAGACCTTTGGCTATACGTGCTACGCCATAAAGACCCATGGGGTGCGAGGCCTCTCGCTATACAGACCGTGTGTGTGTGTGTGTGTGTGTGTGTGTGTGTGTGTGTGTGTGTGCGTGTGTGTATGTGTGTGTGTGTGTGTGTGTGTGTGTGTGTGTGTGTTCGCAATGAGAAGATGTGGGGAGGGAATAGGGAGTTGGTGTAAAGGAGGGGTTTACAAATAAAAAACGCATGTTGAGGAAAAATAAATTTTTATTTATTTATTTAAACGGGGTGAAACCCCCTATTTTATGAACAGTTTTTTCTCATTAACATAAATGTTGTCCTTAAAGGGACCGTTTATCATTCGTTATATTTTGAATAACCATCTTTTTTTGGGAAGGAGAAGGAATTGGTGGAAAAGGAATGGTGTGGTGGAGAATTTTTTTTGTTTGTCCAAGAGTCTTTCTTGTCTGCCTTGTTGATGAGAGGTTCTTTGTCGTCTGGTTTGACCTAGTGCTTGCTGAACGGGGGCCCCATGATGTTGCCTTCTCGGTGGTCTTTCGACGAATGACTTATGTATAATGCTGTATATATAAATATATGCATGCTAGCGCAATGAGAAGTTGGGGGGCGTAAATAGGAGTAGGTATAAAGGAAGGGTCCTTAAATAAAAAAGTGTGATAAGGTAAAATATATTTTATTATATAAAATAAAAAAAAATTATTTATGTACATTTTTAAACTTTTAACGCACTAACAACATTTTTTTCTAGAATTGTTAAATACTCGGCATATACTTCCAAAAACATTATTTCGAGAGAACTCTCGCTAAAATTTGCAAACATTAATTGATTTAGCGCGAGTTCTTTCATTTTGGCTTCTAGTTCATTAAATACAACGCCGATGAATGTATGGTCTAGTAAATGCACGTCGTTTTTGCTAATTGCTTCCGTTTTAATAACATCGATCATTATACCGAAAACTTTGTTTACAAAACCCGACATTTCTTCTAACTTTTTTAATTTATAGTCTATACACTGTTGGAACTGTTTCAATCCGTTGAAAGTTGTATACTGCATCATAATCTCGGTGGTTTTTCAGACTTCTTCTTTTTTGTAGTAGGTTCGTCACTGGTAGTGGAGGCGGCTGCCTCCTGATTGGCGTTATCGTCTTCAAAGTCGAACTGTTGAGCCTCGTGTTCGTACTGAAGGATGAACGGTGGCGGTGTTACTTCGGGCTTATCGGAGATTGATACGGTTCTATGACCGTAGGCTGTGGTCAATTCGACGTCGTGGTGCGGTAAATATATTTTTGCATATTTGCCTTGCTTTACAAAATCGCCTGATGCCCATAGATACTCTCCGAAGGTCTTGAAATGGGTTTTTAATTGTTCCCAACTGCCGATATCCAGAGTTATATATTTATGCGGTGATGTATGCCCGCCGAACCTGATGACGGGTTGGAAATAGCCAGCAGCATAATCCAAGCCGACGTAAACGAACTTGGAGTACGAATAGTTGAGAGCGTAAGTCGAATTGTACAGTAAATTCGGCAGTAGCTTTGTTTGAGACATTTTTAAAAAATACTGACTTAATGTTGGTAAAAATGTCACGACTTTGTCGAGGTAGAGCGACTGACTGACTGAGGGTGGCGCGGCTAGGCCCCGTACTTATTCTCTCTCCAGCGCGAATCCCCTCCTTTCTACCACGAGTTACGATTGGCTGGTCGATTGTTACGTAAAATCCGAGCGCCCAATCATGAACGTTTACGCGCATGTATCGGAGAGTGGGGAGAAGCGTTGGGAAACTCGCGGAGCCCTTGAGAAACAGAAGCATAAATTTTCCCCTTTAAGGGTTTTGAGCCTCAAAGAAGAAGAAGAAGAAAACGGCACATGTGTTTTTCACCACTTGAAAAAAGGAAACGTCTAATGTGTTTTTCACCGCTTGAAAATCCGTTACGCATATGCTTTTCGGTGACTCAAGCTACTTATGTTTCAAAGCCTCAAAGAAGAAAGCGCCTCCTGTGTTTTTCACCACTTGAAAAAAGGGAAACAGCTAAGGTGTTTTTCACCACTTGAAAAAACCGTTACGCATGTGCTTTTCGGTGACTCGATCTGATTATGTTTCAAAGCCTCAAAGAAGAAAGCGCCTTCTGTGTTTTTCACCACTTGAAAAAATCGTTACGCATATGCTTTTCGGTTTCTTCATGGAATAGTACATATTCGTTTCAAGATAAAAAAGGTAAGGAATTAAATTTAGCGGGAAAGGTCGTTAAATGAATACGATGTTTGTTTAACTTTTTTTTATTGTTCGATCAAATTAAAAAAAATACATTTTAAACTTACAAATATATGAATAATATAAAATTACAAGCTAAAAAAGGCCAAGACAAACGTAGTATACAAAACCTTATAAACTAAGAAAGATGGATACACGCACACATCAGCTTTTACAATTCTAAAACTTACAATGTACATAAAGTGTAAATATAAACTAAAAATTGAATGTGTTTCTGGATAAAAAAGAAATATTACAAACTAAAAAATTGAATGTGACGTAGGATTAAATAGAAATATTATAATAAAAATTAAGTCACGCACACACACACATACACACGCGCGCGCACACGCACATTTTATATAAATGCTTTACATGTTTGAACGAACGAGCCAGTGCCCTTGGAAATAATGCTGGGGAAATTGTTCGCACGACGGAGTCTTTTTCGGTGATTTTTTTCTTTTTACATTTTCATAAAATTTTGCGGCCAGTGCGTCGTTTACATGTGAATCACGTGAAAAGACGTTACAAAACGCGCGTAAAGTGCGACCGCTACACATATAGCAAAGAAACATAATACAATATTCGCCGCAAACTTTAGAATTAACACTCTGCAGTTTCTTCTCGTTCCACTTGAAGCTTGCGCAATTTCTTCGAAGTCGATCGATATGATGTTGTGACACAGGGGCGACTCCATAGCTATCGAAATATGTTCCTTTTGCATTTTTGTCTATGTAGAATGCCACCCAGTGGGATCCAGGCTTATCTGAGGTATCGCCATTGGTTACAACAGCGGCTGGAAGACTCAAGCTTCTGGGGATGTGATCGGCTGCGTATACACCTATCGAGTTTGCTCTGAGGCCATTAATGGCCCTCGTTATTTGTTTCGTATTCATTTTGCGTTTTCGCTAAATGTGAAATATGTGCTGCTGTCGCTGTCACTTGCTATTTCTGGGGCCACATCCGTCTCGTCGCGGCCGTCGTCGTTCTGCTCCTCCTCCTCCTCCTCTTCAGTGGACTGCTCGCTGCCCGGGTGAAAACGGAGTAATTTTTTGCGCTGTTTCTGCTGATACTGATGAAGTGCAGTGTAGAACATTTGACTTTGTACTTGGTTTTTGTTGATCAGCTTCCACTCTTCGGGTAGTATAGAGCGCATCCACTTTTTTATTTGGTGCGCCTTGTAGAGCGCGCAAAAATCTTGTTTATTTTTAAACCTCTGAGTCGCGTGCGTAGAACATACCAGCACGTCAGAAAACATGTTGTTGAGTTTTCCGAACGTCGGCGAGTCATATTTTTCTAAATTACATATGTTTCGACCGAGTAAAGATTCCAGGTACCAGGCCTTCTCCTCGCCGCGAACGTAAATCCGTCTTGCTGCTCTTGCGATATTGAAGAGATAACGATATAGCTGTCTGAGTGATACTTCGCCCTCGAACCAGTTAATACCGTGAATATCGACAGCGCAGTAGGAATTTGTATTTTTTACGTCTTCGGGCAGCTCGATGAAATTGCACGGTGCTTGTACAATCTAGTGGTCGACAATGGGTTTCTGTAGGCAAATGATCGCCACCTCCTTTGGTAAAAACTTCCTTTCAGTGTCTCGAAACCCTTGTATATCCACGACGTAATCCATTATACATGTGTGCGTAGCGAGCGCCGAGAGAAAAGTGAGGCTTGAGGGCGCCGCCTGCTTCCTCTCGAGTCCTCGTCCCCCCACGTTTTTAACGACTAGGCACTAAAATCGGATAATATTTGGCAGGTGGAGTCTATTTCGAGAACGTTATCGTACTCGGCATAAACAACGCAATTTATTGTGCTTGTTGGAGCCGACTCAAATCCCACCTGTATGCGTAAGCTACCCGAGCGAACGAGATTCCAATGCGAGGCGCAGTGGGCCGATAAATCGGGTGTGAGATCGAAAGCCGTGAGAAAGTAGCCCAGTGAATAGTTGAAACGGTTTATGCCAAGACCCTCGTTGAGGAAATGTATACCTGTGCCCGAGTAGAGGGTTTGAAATGCATCTATAAACATACTATCGTTAGCAGCAAAGCGCGGCTGTAACGGTTTGCTCGGAATTTGAGACCCATCGACGTAGAGGCAGAGGTGATTTATTGAAAAGTGTTGAAAATTAAACGGGTTAAATGTTCGATTGCCATTGAATGCCTTATTATCAACAAATCCTATTATTATTCTTTTAGGCAATTGCCCAAGAATGGCATTGTCGGTGGTATCGCCATGTATACCTGCGTGAAGCGTAAAAGTTTTTACTTCTACTCTCGTGACGGGATACTTGGCCGTTGCTTTAGCGAGAGCGTTGGCGTGTGCAATTAAAATTCCCGGATTTATCTTCACGCGCCGAACGATGAGCGTGGCTTCCTTTATTTTCAGGCCGAATTTACCATCTTCGGAGGCGTCCATTAGGCAAAAGGCATCTTTGCTTCGTACTAGTCGTACTCCCATTTCTACACCATTGATGACCATTCTGTCTTGATTAAAGACGTCACAGTGCAGATCGCCAATCATGTCGAAGGTTTTTCCATTGAGTGTGAAATGCTGACGATGGAGAGTACCCTTGTTAGATATTTCACCTTGAATGTGCGGCTGGGCTTCGAATAAACCGGGCGTATCATCGTACCACAATCCGGCCGTTAAGTGTGATTCTTTTGCGATTGGCGAGTAGTTGAGCAGTGACTCTATGTATGCTCTGTAAGGATATGCATTATTGGGTGGAGAAATGAGTTTTTGATTTAGAAAAACGTCGATTTGATTAAACATTGAATGCAGTAAATTATTTACTGGGGCAACTTTTAAGTTTTCAGCAGGGGTTTGGGCATTCGGCTGTATTCTAGCTTGACATAGAGCATGGTGTGCGCGAGATCTATATAATGTTCGCTTGCGCTCGGGATGACGAACTCTATGGGCGCGTCTCCTTCGTCGCTGAGCGAGGACACAGGTTTATAGTGTAAAAAACTACTACTCTCAATCGACGTTTGTGTCGCCGGAAGAGTGAAAATGTCGAGCTCGCTCGACATGCACTCGTTAGAGTGCGAGTGCAAGAAGGCCATTTCTTACTTTGGACCAAAAGTATCGTTTATGTTGCGAAGGGCCTTCCTCTTCTTCTTCTTCTTGCTCGTTCTCACAGCGGGCTTTCTTTTGCCGGGTTTCTTCTTACCGCCTGCCGTGCGCGTCCGAGTGTGTTTCTTTCTCGACTGGCGCCGCCGCTTGCCATTCACGCCTGTTTTATATCCCGAGCCTTTCATTATTTCCGATATTTTGGCAGCAGCTTTTCTTTTGAGGTTGCGTCCAGATTCTTTGGCCCGTGATTTTACAGCCTCCTTGAAATTGACACCTCTGTTGGCAACGTCGTCAACAAGCTTTATACCTGCGCGTAGTGTCTCTTTACCTACAGCCTTGGCCCCGCTCGTGATGTATGGCAGGATGTGACGAAAAAGGCCTCCTAACCAGGCTCCTACCCCGCGACCTCTCTGAAAAGTCGAACCAGCAAAAACATTTCTCACTCCACCCCCGCCTAGCTGCTCGTCGTAGTAGCGCCCGTAATGACTCATCTTAACGTTTGCGCTTAAAGTGTAGCGTGACCGTCAACGTGCCGTACTCGAATGGTATACGTTGCCCATGTTGATCTCTTATATCGATAACGATGCTACGAAAATTGCGATAGAGAAGAGGTATATAGTGAACGGGTGCAAAACGCTGTACAGTACTGCAACCGTACTTAAAGCTGGAGTTGTCTATAGAAACTATGCGCAGTAGGGCAGCTTGTGTGTCCCCTACTGTATAAGGTTCACATATATCGGTATAGATATACATCTGGTCGGGCAAGGCTCGAGAAAGCGAGGCAGGTCTGCTGGCTGCAATGTCGCGGTAACCTTCATGCGTTGTAAACGAACCTTTTTGACCTGCTTCGTCGAAGCCGAATACACGCATGATTTTTTCGTTGAAATCCGTAATGTGTATTTGCGAGCAGTCACACTTGCGTCTTATGATGTAAGACCCCTTACGATCTTTATGGGGCTCGAGCATTTGATGCTTATATGTGTCATTCGCCGCGTTTATAGCGTCTACTAGTTGTTCGAGTGAATCGTAAATACCTACGGGTATACGACACAGTTTTTTGTCGATGAGACCCGCATTATCCTCAGCCGAGTAAAAAGTGTAACTTGCTTCGTCATCTTGAAAATGTACGATACTTCAGGGTATGTGAATTTCAACGAGGCCCACGAGCCACTCGCCGTGTAACTTTATCTCGCGCTGCAGCTGGGTCGTAAAACAACATGTTGTATTTTCGGGAAAATACGTCATGCTGCTGTTACTAGGTAGTACCATATAAAAATCATCGCTCGTTTCCATTTTTTTTTCAGATGTTTTCAAGCTCGTTTGCTTTTACCCACGAGTTGAATTTATCAGGGTAACCGAGCCACTTAACGAATGCTCTCTTTTTAGCGCCCCGTCCTTCTGTGCGTATGACGCGGTCGACTTTGAAACGCTTATCGGGTGCGAGGCGTTCACGGCCGACTAACACGAGCTTCTCGGGATAAAAGAAACCATCGATAATTTCTTCGTTCAAATCTTCGAGCACGTATGTATAGAGATTTTGACGCGTCGAAACGCTGATTATCTTGAACACTTCTTCGCTAAAATTTTTTTCATATCCTCTCTCAAAGGTGTTCTTGGTACGACTGATGCGCACGAGGTTGCCCACCTTGAATTTAGGCAGCGCCGGTGGTCGCCTTCGATAATTGTAGCTCGCGCGTTTGGCTAAATTTTCGATCGCTGTCGGCGCGTTGTACAATGTGACATCGATAGGTCTCATGCGCGTACCACTGTGTAGCGTGCGATTGTAAGCGTGTACAATCTTTTGCACGACATCGATGTATCTCTTTGTGTTACTATGAGAAAAGTATCGCCAGATTCGCTCGCGTAACGTTCTGTTGAGTCTTTCGACCACAGCTGCTTTAATGTCGGGGTTGCGAGCGACTCTGAATGTTATCTCTTTTCGGCGGAGGAGCGCCTGAAATGCTGAACCGGTAAACTCTTTGCCTCGATCGGTTTGCACGCATATAGGCAGTCGGGGATGTGCTCGGTCGATAATCCGTGCGAAGGCGTCGGCAACGTTGCGCGCGGTCTTATCTTTTATCGGTTCCACCCATGCGTACTTACCGAGTACGTCAATCACCACTAGAATATAGTTGTAACCGTCGTTGTAATCTTTTATCGTCGTGAGCTGTAGCAAATCAGCCTCCCAAACATCGTCAATGTTCGTCACGTTGTAGCGTAATCGTGGAAATCGCCTTCGTATCGGGTGATGGGGCGTGTAGGCATCTTGATTGCTCAGCCACGAGTAAATTTTTTTCTTTTCCTTTTTAGCGTTCAAGCGCACAAGATTGCGCGCCCCAGCGTAGCCTGCTTCATGCTCAAGGTCGTAGTATTGTTTTTCGTACGTCATTTTTTTATTTTACAAACCAAGCGTGAGCCACTTTTTTCCGCTTGTTTTTTACTGCGAGTCTGTATAGATGGATGGGGTGATTCGTGCTGTATTGGTGTGGATAGACGTCGTTTGGCCGAGCGCTGAGGATCCGTCAATATTTGCCCAATTTTTAAAACTGCTGGATTATTAATTAAATTTCCCAGCGTTTCGGAAGTTTTGAGAAATTTTGCAAATTCAATGCGGCCAACGGGCGCCTCCTCGTCCTTACTGTTCTTTTTTTTCAATGCGTCGATGATTAACTCTGTTATATTGGACCGAGCAATTACACGACCATCTATAGTAATGGTGCCTGAGTTATCCCACTTGAGACGCTCGGGTACAGTGACTTTCCAATGGCGAAGCAAGAGACGCGCTTTGCGCGCGTGTACTTTCGGTACCCCCACGAGTATGTCGTCCTCGGACAGTGGTGCAAGCGCCTCTTCGACCTCGTCTATTTCAGGGTGCTCCTCACGTACAGCGCTACGCTCGTTATCACGGAAGAAAAGATAGCGACGTAAAATCTGTAGATATTTTACGCACTTCTCGTAATCGTCTCTAGCTGCTTTTGAGCGTAAAACATCGTACATTTCACTATCCAGACGAGAAAAATGATCACCTGGTGTTTGCAGAGTTTTTTCATTCGTATTCCTCGCCCCTCCTCCTCCATGACTTTAGATTGCGATGTCTCCGGTGGCGGCTCCGGCACAAGGATCATCTTACGACCTCGCTCCATGTTTCGAGCCAAATATTTTTGAGATAAGCGCTCCTACGATCGGAGCGAGTAAGAGTGGTAAAAACGACCCGCCATTTTGTATAATGACACGTTTCTTCGATTTCCAAGTACCGCTGCCTCTATCACCAGTACGGATCAGCTTACGCAGCGTTTGCTTATGTTTACGCAATCGGACCTTTTCGGAATCGCTTAGTTTTACGACGCCCTGCAAAACGTTCAACACACACTCGCATATGTATCTGACGAGAGGTTTATCAGCTGTGAGCGCTATAGCAACACGATGTCTTTTGTCCCCATGACAAAGAGCGTTCAAGAGAGTAAGGTTTCTTTTCGAGAAATGTTTACCGCAGGCTATCGCTTTATGACCTATCGGCGCCATAGTTTTTTCCCGACTGATTAACGCACGCCTCATTCACCGCGATTTAAAGTACTTGGGCACGTAGGCAACGTGCGTCCCGGCATTGGGAAATATGTTTGCTCGAAATCTAAACTCGTCTAAGCAGGCTTGAGAGAGATCGATAAAAAGATAGGAGTGAGGTTCACGCGTGGCGTCTAGATAGGCCTCACGCAAAAAAGCCGAATCTTCCGGAAAAATTTGTCTTGCGAGGTGCTGTATTTGTGCTCTGTCGCGAGGATTTTTGAACAATACCAGATACTTGGTATTCAAACTAATGTCGCGCTGTGCCTTACCTTTGTGAAATACGGTTTGCGTAACGAATATTACGCTAATATTTTTGTGATGACTACCCTTTGTAAATAAATCTAAAATAACATCGCTCGACGATTCACGCATGAGGTCGTCGAGAATGAGTAACTTTTTTTTCTCATTGTCACTCGAGTAATTCGCCATCTATGGAAGGCCCTCTCGAAACTCGATGGGTGGCCCGTTGGGTTTAAAATCTCGTCTGTACGCGTCTTGCTATTCGGTGTAATAAAATAAGACACGGTCGAAACGTGTGTCGCAGACCTCTGGCAGGTAGGCGAGAAAGCTTTTAACGAATAAAGTTTTACCGCAGCCTGTGGGGCCGCACACGCAGCAAGTAAAAGAATGCTTCCATCGCTTGTCCATGTTTACGACGCGAATAAAGAAAATTACACGCGTTTAGCTTTTTTTAAACCCTTAACTCGCTCACGCGCTCAGCTGACGATGAAGTACGTGAAAAACATCACCGCATATAGCTATGCTACGATATTTACGATCCCCGGCGGCGGCGGCGGGCGCGCGCGCGGAGATCACCATATCACCGCGGTGGTGACTTCCGCGGTGGTGACTTCCGCAGTCATTAGCATACTCCGGCCCTCGCGCGGATAAGTATATTTACCGCGTTGATCAGATGACTTTCGCGGCTATAAGCAACCATCGCTGCGTGTTTAATGCATTGTTCCGTTGATCTCCGCGGCGCGCGCGCGCGCGGGTTAGCTGATCTCCGCTATAAATAGGTACGTGGGATGAGGGGATATGGGGGAAAAATAATTAACACATAAAAAAAGTTTAAATATCTACAATACATTTTTATTATTATTATTATGAAAAATATACAAAAGTTACAACATTCAACGCATTAAAATATACAATTATTCAATTGCGCTTATAGCCGAAAGGAAGCGAAACGTCGTGTTGGAAATATCTTCGCTTTCTCAGAACTATGGAACAGGATTTTTTTTCGCTGCGCGTAATGACCTCGTGCGTGCGAGTGCGTCTGATCGCATTGTATTTCAAAACGATAGGCGAGCTCTCGTCGTTATCGAAATACTCTGCGATCAAGTGCTCGATACTAGCAAAATTGATCTTGCTCGTATTGGCGCTATTAAGAGAAATTCCCTTTACTTTACAGCACTCGTGAGTGATGCCGGTTGATGGGACGATCGCACGAAAGGCATAAAATTTCGGACCCCCGGAGACAAAGCTGGTAATATAAGCTCCCTCTCCGTAGTCCTTGAGCTCGTCCGTCATGCTGCCGAGAAGAGTGCCTAAAGGAGGCCTATACTCTGAAGGGTCTTTTTCGCTGCACTTGAATATACACGAATCGGTATCCAGGTACAGAACGCGGTTGGCCGAAAGCTTTTCTATATACGAGTAAATCTCGAGACGCGCCTGCTCGGTGGTGTAGGCTGCTAGTACCACATTTGTGTTCGGCGACGACTCTACAGCATCCTCTTTATAGCGCCAATTTGCGTATAAAAGATCCTCGCTAACCGGGAGCACGTCGAAAACTTCCTTTTCAGGCGTCGTGAGCAGTTTCAGTAGCCCTTCGCGCGTTTTGACCACATCCGTTTGTTTTAAATTCGAGCGTTGCCCAAACTTTCCCCAAAATGAATTTAAGCAGAGTTTTGCGACCAAACGTAAACCCGAATTTTTTTCAATCTTTTCCCGGTCTAACCTTATTCCTTCTTCGCGCTCGTACTCGTCAATATAACGCTCCTTGGTAGTATCGTCCGTACACCAAGACGGCCACCCGCTCGCTTGTTGTTTCAACCGAAGGAAGGTATTTACGTACGCGGCAAACAGACCACCCTCACCGCTGTACTGGTCATACTGTGTGCTCTTATATTGCCATATGACAAATATCTCAGTCACGCTGTAGCCCAATTCGATTGCTTTCTGTAACTCGTGCACTACCCATGTCCCGCTAAACTCACGCTCGGCGACTTGTTCGTGGTTGCAGTCGTCCTGACGCATTTCCTCACAGCAGGAACGACAGAGACCAAAAATAAGGCGCCCGTGCATATTTACCGGTAATAGGGGCAATAATAAATTTCGCGGTGGCAAAATTTTGCATTTGACGAGCCCTTCGACGCGCGCGAGATTGTTATTCTGGCCATTCGTTAACGCAGCGCATTCCGAGCCTATGTAAATGTGCGGGTGACCGATAGGAAAGCGGCCTCGCTTACATATATACGGGTAAAGAGAGCAAATATCAGTATATTTGATCTCTTCACCCGGCTCTGCAGTGCATGAGGTGACTATATTTTCAGTTCGCCCACCGAAAAACGCATCCCGCGGATTGAGCGTTATTCTACTCATTATCGGGTGAGAATCCAGATACCGTACGAACTCGGGCTGTTGCCTTTTTATCCCATCGAATTCACACTCCCACATCTCGCGCACTTCGTAGCCGAGACTCCGCATTCGTCCGACTTTTACCTGTACACTTTCGTACGCCTGTGCATACGTTTGATTAAACTTATTTTTTACCGATTCTCGGTTATTCGTAAAACATCGCGGGCAACCGTGCACGTAACAACCTTGAAATTCCAAAACGATTCCCTTAGCTGCTTCCCTCTCTCCGGGAGGGAAAGCAGGTAGGTAACCGTCCACTAAAAATCCCTCGGGCAAGCGAAACTCACGCGTCCTCCCTGCATGTACGATCTCCCGACCGATCTCGCGCTCGCAATACAGCAACCACTCTATTGATTTTTGCGAGTGTTTGTCAGCGCGCCTATAACCGTTCGGTGGAATTATTCCTATAGTATTTGGAACTAAAAAATTTTTACGAAAAACGTACGAACACGCCGACGCGATTGTACACGCTGATACGAACGGGTCCGTTTCGCCTACCTCGAGAAAAATTTTTCGAAATTGTATACACGCGCGCCTCAGTATTTCCACGTCCATCTGGCAATATTCGACTATCTCTTTTTGAAAGTCAAATATATAGCCAGGACTTGTATTTTCATGCCACTCGAGAAAAACGGACCGCTCAGCTGGCGACATAGTGCAGGGCAATAAAACTCTAGCGCTGGTAGAAGCCCAACGTACCGCTGGTTCTCAAGGGTGTTAAACAGATGTGGAAAATAGCCCTTCTTACTACTTTCGGGTAAACCGAAGGTAGCTGGTAGAGCACTCAATTTCATTTGAAAATAGTTGATGCTGTCGATAAACTTGGTTCGGCCGTACTTCAACATTGTAATATTTTGACCATTCAAAATGACGCTGGGGGCTGTGCGCTCAGAGTTTTCGGCCAATTCTTTTAAAATGAATTGAGCATCAAAAGCCTTGGCATTGTGCGCGATGCATACAATTTCGGAAAATTCAGTGCTTTCCCGAATGCACAAGCTCAAGAGCTGTTTTACCGGATCGTCTGTGAAAATGAACTCGCGCACGCCGCATTTGCTACAAATGATTTTAAGATCGTCCACGTCTATGCAATCCGTGCAAACCTGATGCCCGACACAGAGATTCGGCATGTGAATTCGGGCGTTTTCTCCATACGGCGTATCCTGACGGGTCTCAAAATCGTAAAAAATGTATAAAAATTTTTTTTCCGCTTTCAAGTCAGCACCACCACCAATTGGTTGCATGAAACATGCATGATTGAACGGCTGCCGCTTCGAACATTGTTTGCAATAACTAATACCACACTCGTGTTGACTGTGCTGCGTATATACTATTTTTAAACAATTTTCGCATAGCCGCACGACGTCGCACACTTTGCGATTATTTTTTTTGTACGAACCCGCGCGCTTGTGATTAACGAAACAACCATGCCCGAAAAATTTACGTCCACACTCTGTGCACTCTATCATTTCTACACCGTCACTCCTACATGGAGGTGTAACAAAGCAAGATTCATAAGTTCGTTTACACTTGTGTTGCCCAATACGGCGAAAACCCTTGTTACAATAAGAGCAAAAAAATTTTGACCCGGCCGCAGCAAATAAATTAGTGATCACGTTAAAGTGTCTAGACTGCTCCTCAAAGATTAAATAAATAACACCGTGAAGCGGTGCATTTAAATCTTGAATCTTGTTTCGGCCGTCAAATAACGGGGGTTCGCCGCTACCCAGGTTACACTTTTCAAATATAACCATAGCAATACCCTCCGCAGCAAAAAAAATCTTGAAACGCCGTCAACTCGCGGAATCCACACCCCTCTAGCGGTAAAATTACTCCTGCATCGTGCACGAGTTTCTCTGCGCGCTCTTTCTGTAATTTTCGCCGGCCGTCGCGGATTACGCGCCACTCGTCGCGCGTCGCCGAGCATTCGGATGTTTTAAGAGCTAAGTGTGTTCTCGCTACTACGAGCGCGCGCGGTAAACATAAATTGTCCTCGTTTTTTATTGTTACGATCGAGCGTTTACGAAGACTACCTATGCTTAGCGCTTGTTTTGGTCATGGTCTCCCTGCGCCAACAGGCATTTCAACGTAATATATTTGTAAGGCTAGTGTGTCATCGATACCCAAAACTGCGTTACTTTGACTTATAGAATTTATCAAATTCCATAAATCTAAGTAACTGAAATTTTCAATAGGCCTGAACGACAACCCTCCGGGCCCCCGCGCAAACCGATCACTACGAATACTCACGTCGATTAATGTGCTAGGTGGAACGTTAGATGTAGTGTATTCGTAAATGTCTCTAATGCTTTCCTCGAGCCATAATACAGGGTTTTCCCCGGCAGGTGGGTCACGTATATTAAAACTGACCGTGCGGCCGTGAACAGCAAACCTACGCATGTACTGCTCTCCCTCGGCAGCTATAATAAACCGCTCGGGCCCTGCGTCAGCCTCGTCGTCGCGCGTGATGCTGCTACTACTGCTGTGGCTGCTGTTGCTTCTGCTACGACCTTCACCAGCGCCTACCTGAAGAGGGGATTGACGGGTCTCTAAATGAATAAAATGAATTGTCGTCAGCTTTTAATATTATTTAAACATTTCTCTTTTTTAGTCATTTTCTATTCTTCCGGTGGCCCGCGAAAACTTTCGCTTACACGTACTAATAGATCCGCGAGATCTATTTCCGTATACAACGGAGAAAATATATTTTCCGCCTGGTCATGAAACCAACGCAACACCTGTGCGCGTGGTGAATGGAGTATATTCAAAAACCGCTCGTAAACCCCAGGTATATCGGGAATGTCATAGGGATAGTGGTACGATATATTATCCCGATGTCTTATGACTAAAAAAGAAAAATATTTTTTTCAACAACATGCTCTTTTTTTTACATTACAAAAAAGAAAAATTAATTTAACTTACGCTCATTTATACGCAGATGAACTTCGTCCCACGGGTTAAAGTTATTATCGTATGCTCCGGGATCTCCAAGGTAAAAATTGCTCAAGATGTTGTAGCGATTTTCAGCGGTATTCGCGATGCCTACATCTGCTGACGCCTGAGGAGGATCGCTCAAAAACGCCCGGTGAACGGCTTCCCCCGGCTCCACGTATGATGATAACGCCTCCAGTATATACTCTCGCTCATTTTCTACCGCCTCCATTTCTAGATTCGCCCTTTCATGGTCCTCCGCATTAATAAGGTTCGGGCTTACGGTGCGCTCCTCTTCGCTGTCAGACACCGTTTCTGTAGGCGGATTATCGTCGGAAAGAGGTGCGTTGTGTACGTCGGCGACCCAGATTTGCTGCTGCGAGCTACCGTCATCAGCCGCGTCGCTATCAGTGTCAAACGATAGCCTGCGAGCTACAGGATTTTGTCGTCCATCAGTGGGCGCCGAACCGCTTGCCACCCCCGACGGCCCTGGTTGAGACGGTGTATCATCGGCATTCCACTCAAAGTGAGTGGCGTCGCTGCTCTTCTCGTCATCAGCTTCGATATTTTCGCTATCAGAATCGCTGTCGCGCAATAAATCTTCGAAGGCTGGAAAAAAATGTTTTTAGAGAACTAAATTTTTAAAAAATTTTAGGAAAAATATTAAAAATTTTTTCACTTACCCATTAGCTCCTCGTACTCGCTCATGAGCTTTCTAAAAACAGGCAATCTGTCCAAGTTGCACTCGACCACAAATTCCCCGATGGTACGCTGTACATCTCGCAAATGCCTGAATGTACGAAATAATCTTGCTATCGCCCGATAGCCAGTCAGCCGTAACAAGCATCGTAACTGATTGACAAGTTCCGTAGAAGACAACGTCCTCAGTCGTGTATGCCACACGCCGCCTCTACTATAGCGTGATTGCGCTGCGAGACGCAATACAGCTTCCCGTAAACTTTTACAAGCGACAAAATTCTTCATGGTGACGCTTCTCGTTCGAAAGAAAGACTGGTAGGACTGTAAGTGGCCCTCACCGTTTTTATATCGCGACTTTTTGGCGGTGTCAACGGCGTCGAGTGTTTTGAATACAGTATACAGGTGGTATCAGAAAATACCTTTCCCTCGGGGTTTTTGAGCATCTGTTTACGTTATGTACTCGTGCCGTCTCTGGAAAATCTCACCAAAGCGCAGGAGGTAACTTTTTTCCGTTAAAAATGTGTAGCTGGGTGAAAAATAACTCCGAGTATTGCTATGCGTGTTCGCGCGAAGGAAACCCCGGTGCGTAAGCTTTACACGCGAAACATCCTGTTGCGGGGCTGATACTGTGATATATTGTTTCGAAAAAACGACGGGGCTTACTTTCTTCGCAGCGGATGCAAGTTTCGAGGATAACCCCTTGGCATTATTGCATGGTCCTGTCACGTAGCGATAGTTTAGCTCGAAAGGTTTTCGTCACGCGTGCCGACGGGTTTGAAGAAAGAGGTAACTTTTTTCCGTTAAAAATGTGTAGCTGGGTGAAAAATAACTCCGAGTATTGCTATGCGTGTTCGCGCGAAGGAAACCCCGGTGCGTAAGCTTTACACGCGAAACATCCTGTTGCGGGGCTGATACTGTGATATATTGTTTCGAAAAAACAACGGGGTTTACTTTCTTCGCAGCGGATGCAAGTTTCGAGGATAACTCCTTGGCATTATTGCATGGCCCTGTCACGTAGCGATAGTTTAGCTCGAAAGGTTTTCGTCACGCGTGCCGACGGGTTTGAAGAAAAATTAAGAATCCCCCGCGAAGCGGGGTACGATTACTATGGCAGTCGTACAGCTTTTCGATAAGAAAAGAAACTATACAGATGTTAAAAAATCTCTTCCTGTAAAAACCCGAAGTATCCTTCCAAGGGTTGTTTTCTACACCTACACGTGTTTCTGTTTTTCTCACGCGCAGATACTTAACTACTCGTTCCGTGCGCGCGCTCGTACAACCAGAAACTTCTGCGGGGCCGCTGTGCTTAAACCATGAAAGAGTAATAAAAAATTTTCATTCGGGAAAAATTTCGCCGAGGTTCTCCGCGGCAAAACATATGCGCTTTCATCAGAGCGTCTGGAAACCCGGCATGTCGTAAATTTCATTTTCGAAAAGCGTCGAAATACAGTATGTCGTAGCATCCTCGAAAGAAAGATGTACCGACGACACATTGCTTTTTTACGGTTTTTACTCATCCCCACTCTAGCTGCCCTCACTAACAGCAGTGTGTGTGTGTGTGTGTGTGTGTGTGTGTGTGTGTGTGTGTGTGTGTGTGTGTGTGTGTGTGTGTGTGTGTGTGTGTGTGTGTGTGTGTGTGTGTGTGTGTGTGTGTGTGTGTGTGTGTGTGTGTGTGTGTGTGTTCGCAATGAGAAGTTGTGGGGAGGGAATAGGGAGTTGGTGTAAAGGAGGGGTTTACAAATAAAAAAAGCATGTTGAGGAAAAATAAATTTTTATTTATTTATTTAAACGGGGTGAAACCCCCTACGCTACGCCATAAAGACCCATGGGGTGCGAGGCCTCTCGCTATACAGACTGTGTGTGTGTGTGTGTGTGTGTGTGTGTGTGTGTGTGTGTGTGTGTGTGTGTGTGTGTGTGTGTGTGTGTGTGTGTGTGTGTGTGTGTGTGCGCTAAGTAGTGCAAGTGTCAGCATCGTTATTATTAATACAAATTTTATATTAAGCGCTTAAAAACAATAATTAAAAAGTGCAACCGAAATAAAATGTTTGCGATTGACTGAATGCGTATGGTGTGCTTCTAAAATAGTAATTCGTATTATAAGTTAAAATAAAAATTGTGCGTTAGTGATGTCGATATTTATATTGCCGTAAGACCAACTGTAAAATAGTAATTCGTGTATAAGTTAAAATAAAAATTGTGCGTTCGTGATGTCGGTAGTTATGTTAACGTAAGACTAACTTTCTTCTACGATTAAATAAACAAAAATTTATTTTTTTCATCAACAGCTTTTTTATTTGCAGACCTTTCCTTTACACCAACTCCCTATTCCCATCCCCAACTTATTACGAACATACACACACACACACACACACGCGCAAACACAAACACACACACACACACACAAACACACACACACACACGGTCTATACAGCGAGAGGGCCCGCTCGAGCACTCTATGGGACTTTATGGCGTAGAGCCTATAGCCAAAGGTCTCTTCCACCACCACCACACCACCACGACGAGTCGGGGCATATACGGCGGCACGCGCCTGGTAGGTATAGCGGCATGGCGTCATGGCGGGGGTGGTAAGTGGGCCGTTATTTATGGGTAATAATCCGACCCATTGTTTATCATTATTATCTTGTGTTCACACCTGCTAATGACCTTGTCACACTTGGGACCCATACACACACAGCACGCGGTCTATACAGCGAGAGGTCTTTATGGCGTAGCGCGTATAGCTAAAGGTCTCTCCCCCACCATCCCCGAGTTGAGGCATATACGCCGGCACGCGCCGGGCAGGTATAGCGGCATAGCGTCATGGCGCGAGCGATAAGTAGGACGTTATTTATGGAGTAATAATGCTGTTCACACTTGGGGCCCATACACACAGCACACGGTCTATACAGCGAGAGGCCTAGCACCCTACGGGTCTTTATGGCGTAGCGCGGACAGCCAAAGCGCTCGCCCCCCACCACCTCGAGTCAAGGCATATACGGCAACACACGTAGGGCATGTATAGCGGCATGACGTCATGGCGGGTGCCATAAGTGGGCCATTATTTATGGGGGTAATAAATCACCCCCCATTGTTTACACTAATTAACTTGTGGCCACACTTGCTACTGTAAACACTTGGGTTAATGACCTTGTCACACTTGGGGACCCATACACGCCGCACAGCGGGGTGCCACATGGCCCCTACATTTCCGATGCCAATAGAGTAACACCTTTTTGAACTTTTATGTGATAGAGTAACACATTTTATGTTATTTAGCATCATCTGAATAAATATATCGCCAACATCCTTTTTATACTTTTATACATTTATAGAGTAGCACCATCTTGAACTTATCTGCTATTGTAGAGTAGCATCTTCTATTTCACACAATAACATGTTTTTACACTTTATGTCATAGAGTAACGCCATTTTTATGTCATAGTATAACACCTTTTTTATGTCATAGAGTAACATCTTTTTTTATGTCATAGAGTGACCTGTTTTTTATGTCATAGAGCAACACCTTTTTTATGTCATAGAGTGACATCTTTTTTATGTTACAGAGTCATACCTTTTTTATGTCATAGAGTAACAGCTTTTTTATGTCATAGAGTAACATCTTTTTGTGTCATAGAGTAACACATTTTATGTTATTTAGCATTGTTTGAATAAATATACATCCAACATCCTTTTTATATTTTTATACTATAGGGTAACACCATCTTGAACTTATCTGCTATTATAGAGTAGCACCTTCTATGTCACACAATAATATCTTTTTACACTTTATGTCATAGAGTAACACCTTTTTTATGTTATAGCGTCCCACCTTTTTTATGTCATAGAGTAAGACCTTTTTATGGTACAGAGTAACACCTTTTATGATGACGTCTCTCTAGCCATAAACTGTTCGGACACAATAAGTGGTCATGATGGCGGTGATGGTGGTGATGGCGTCTCCTTACCCGTAAGCTTTTCCTATATAATAAGTGGTGATGATGGCGATGGTAGTGGTGATGGTGAGCTTACGACGGGGATAAAAGCTAATCCTCCAAGCGAACGCTTGTATTAGTAGGTGCTCTGCCCAATTCGACTACTTGGCTGCAAAAGGTGTTACTCTATGATATAGAAGGTGTTACTCTATGACATAAAAAAGGTTTTACTGTATAGCATAAACATTCAAAAAGGTGTTACTCTATAACATAAAAGTTGAAAAATGTGTTACTCTCTGATACAAAAGGTATAACTCTATGACAAAAAAGTTTTACTCTATAACAAAAAAGGTCGATCAAATAAAAAAGGTATTACTCTATGACATAAAAAGGTGCTACTCTATGACATAAAAAAAATGTTACTCTGTAACATAAAAAAGGTGTCACTCTATAACATAAAAAAGGTGTTACTCTATAACATGAAAAAAGGTGTCAGTCTGTAAGATAAAAAAGGTGTCACTCTATAACATAAAAGTTTGAAAAGGTGCCATTCTATGACTTAAAAAGGCATTACTTCATAATATAAAAGTTCAAAAAGTTGTCACTCTATGACATGAAAAAGATGTCACTCTAATTTCCTGAGCATCGTGCGGCCCGCGGCCCCGGGAATAACTTCGTCTTGAAGGAATTACTCTCTCTGATGGACACTAGTGAACCACTGTCTCTTCAAAGAGCCGTTTCCATGGAAGAGACTGACAGATAAGTATAGAGAAGAGAATCTATAGTTGGAGCGTCACTGTCATGGAACACCGTGGTCATCAGGCGATTTTGACTATACTCTCATCGGTATGATTATTCGTGAGAATTTAGAAAAGTGTGATTATCCAGCTAAGGACTTACCAAGACAAGTGACATATGAGGCGTTTCACGTCAACTGTCCCAACGCGCACCGCTGGAGCGCCACATCGTGCTATTTCTAACTCACGTTTATGATACTAAAATATATTTAAAGAAATTGTTTGATAAGCGTTTTCGACGTATTTTTTCCTCAGCTTTCCAATGGCGTAAGCAGTTTTTCCAAAATTTTCCATTTTCACCTTCAAGAAGTACAAAACATGTTATATCTCAAAAAGTGTATTTTTAATATTTATTTTGACCCTCTAGATCGAAAGCTGAGCATTTTTTACGTAGGAAAGGATATTTTCTAAAGAGTGCTCGAGATGTTTTTTGCGAGAAATAGAATGCAAAAGAGTTTTTGAAGATGAAAATGGAAAATTTTGAAAAAACTACCAACATCATTGGAAAGCTGAGGAAAAAATACGTCGAAAACGCATATCAAACCATTTTTTTAAGTACTTTATAGTATCATAAACATGAGTTAGAAATAGCAGGTTTTGGGGCTCGCGCGCCGCGCGCTGGGACAGTTGACGTGAAACGCCTCATATGCACAATGGAAAAATAAGGCTATATGTACTCTTCATAATGTTAAATTAATGAAGCCGTACTGCTATCATAGATTAGGAAGAAGTTTCACGGACTGTTACTTTTCAGTAGATATTGTAAGAGGGGATATTTTATGGATAGGTATTAATTAAGTGGAGTACCACACAGATGTGGGCGATAGTTGGGACCTACATCCCTCCTGTCTTACAATATCTCCATTAACTTTAATTTGTAATATTCTGACTCATAAAATACAGCCGCTGGCCGGGAGCCGCAGCTGCTCGGAAAACGCCGCTGGCCTAGGGCCGCACGATGCTCGGGAAATTAGAGTGACATCTTTTTCATGTCATAGAGTGACACCTTTTCGAACTTTTATATTATGAAGTAATGCCTTTTTAAGTCATAGAGTGGCACTTTTTCAAACTTTTATGTTATAGAGTGACACCTTTTTGAATGTTTATGCTATACAGGAAAACCTTTTTTATGTCATAGAGTAACACCTTCTATATCATAGAGTAACACCTTTTGCAGCCAAGTAGTCGAATTGGGCAGAGCACCTACTAATACAAGCGTTGGCTTGGAGGATTGGCTTCTATCCCCGTCGTAAGCTCACCATCACCACTACCATCGCCATCATCACCACTTATAATATAGGAAAAGCTTACGGGTAAGGAGACGCCATCACCACCATCACCGCCATCATCACCACTTATTGTTTCCGAACAGTTTATGGGTAGAGAGACGTCATCATAAAAGGTGTTACTCTGTACCATAAAAAGGTCTTACTCTATGACATAAAAAAGATGGGACGCTATAACATAAAAAAGGTGTCACTCTATGACAAAAAAGGTGTTACCCTATGACATAAAAAAGGTGTGTCTATAACATAAAAAAGGTGTTACTCTATGACATAAAGTGTAAAAAGATATTATTGTGTGACATAGAAGGTACTACTCTATAATAGCAGATAAGTTCAAGATAGTGTTACTCTATAGTATAAAAGTATAAAAAGGATGTTAGCGATATATTTATTAAGATGATGCTAAATAACATAAAACTCTATGACATAAAAAGGTGTGACTCTGTAACATAAAAAAGATGTCACTCTATGACATAAAAAAGATGTCACTCTATGACGTAAAAAACATGTCACTCTATGACATAAAAAACATGTCACTCTATGACATAAAAAAGGTGTTACTCTATAATATAAAAAAGGTATCACTCTATGACATAAAAAAAGGTATGACTCTGTAACATAAAAAAAGGTGTCACTCTATGACATAAAAAAGGTATAACTCTATGACATAAAAAACATGTCACTCTATGACATAAAAAGGTGCTACTTTATGAAATAAAAAAGGTATTGCTCTATGACACAAAGGTTAAAAAGTTTTAACTGTATGACATAGAAGGTGTTACTCTATAACATGAAAATGTTTTACTCTATAGTATAAAAGTTCAAAAAGGTGTCACTCTATATCATAAAAGTTCAAAAAGGTGCTACTCTATTACATAAAAAAGGTGTGACTCTATAAAACAGGTGTTACTCTATAAAAAGGTGTTTCTCTATGACATAAAAAAGGTGTTACTCTATGACACAAAGTTTAAAAAGTTTTAACTGTATGACATAGAAGGTGTTATTCTATATCATAAAAATGTGCTACTCTATAATAGTATAAAAGTTCAAAAAGGTGTTACTCTATAGCATAAAAGTTTAAAAGTTTTGACTGTATGATATAGAAGGTGTTACTCTATAATAGCATAAAAGTATAAAAAGGATGTTGGAGGTATATTTATTCAGTTGATGCTAAACTATTGAAGCATAAACATGGTAAACACACCGGATGTTATTAGAAAATTTCAGGATGCAGTAATACAAAAATCACAGTCTTTATTAGGTTTGACAAAAAGTGTTGAATCTCTGGATACAGCTGATGATATGGAAACTTCTGAAATCAAACTATCTAATATGAGCCCTGACCATAATAAAATAGGTAGCTCCAATAATGATAAATTTGCAAAACTAGTCAAGAAATATGTAACGGAATTAAACGGAAATTCTAGGAGATATCTCGATAATATTTATGGTGTTTGCAAGCGAGGAAATTTACTTATTATCGGAAATTCTCCAATAAAATTTGAAGGCGACTTTGTGCAGATAAAGGAATGAAACTATCGTTTGTCCGTAGGATTACTGCAATTACTATTCAAAAAACTTCCGGATGAAAGTCTTATCAATTCAGATGATTTGGAGAATTATCGAATGATTATTGAAGTTTCGAGCGCTCACAAAAAGCACTATTGCGTGAATTTGTCGATTCGAAAACTAAAGAGTAACAAATTTTATATTTTATTGCTCCAATGTTCGAAAAGTCCTCTGTAAAAAGTATCTCGCCATTATCTCGAGAAGATAATGTTAACGGAAAAGAGAAAAGTGAAAGGGTTGAGCAAACTAATCCAGTGGCAGCGAAAAAGATACTTGAACCAATAGTCAATCCTCTAAAGAAGCTCATAACTGTTGATACACGAGTTAACTCGCATTCTAACGAGACCGATAATTATTATGAAGCTGATTATTCTAGTAAAGATGCATCAGATTTCTCAACCGATGAATATTTACCTAGAATAATTCGTAAGAATTATAACTTTATTAATTGGAGATATCAACGTGAAAGTAAAAAGAGACAGTGGACTAGTGATGATGAAGAGGAAGAAGTTGAAGTTGCTCCCAAAATCTCGCGAGCAGATGTTACAACTGCATACGAACTCGACGTCTGGGATAATCCTAACAAATTAGTTGATCGCTTACAAGTACTCGTTGCTGAGCAAGACGTGGGAATAAGAACTAACTATGGTGAAATACGTTTTATTCTTAGTGAACTTCGCAATGCTAGTATCATAAATTAATCCGTCAAAGTTATATTGTACTAGATTATCTAAAAATTGAGATATTGGCTAAGCCACATGATAATTTTCAATAAAATTATTTTGGTAAACAAATATTTTCAAATATCCTGTCATTTTTTTTTCTATTTCCCGCCATGCTCTGTTGACAAATGAAGAGCCTGGAATTACCGATTATTTAAGGTGAATGATATAAAGGATTCAGAGTCGCGGAAAAACTGCAGTGACTGCCGAGCTCATATCACGAACTCAGATTTTCAACTGCGTAGCAGTTCACGTTTTGCGTACATGAGTTTTCCGAGTTATACATGTTAAGCCCTAATTTGCAAGACAGGTGGGTGTCCGGGACAGTATTAAATTGATTATCCAATAAATAAAAGTAAAAATTCCCTTTTCAACCACCTCATTCATTTTAATTTTAAAACGATAAAAGTCATCTGAAAAACTATGTATCTTTCTTTCTTTGAATAATGCTTATACTTTCAGTTCGTTTATAAACATTCAACTATTATTCAAGATACGAAAATTGAATGCCTCGCTAAATTTTAAGTATGTAGGGTGTCTATAATTCAGTAATATTTATTTATTTATTTTACGGATAGCATTGCCATTTTCTACAATAAATTTGAGCATTTATTATTTTATAAGACTTATTACATG
The DNA here is from genome assembly GCA_036365515.1 of Torymus aiolomorphi. NCBI lineage: Eukaryota > Metazoa > Arthropoda > Insecta > Hymenoptera > Torymidae > Torymus > Torymus aiolomorphi. The sequence goes on from CM070876.1 coordinate 87,593,423, forward strand.
TATAAACTGTTTATAATAGGATAATATAAATGAGTCGCTAAATACATTTTATACACTGAATAGGGGTGGTTCAATGATATTTTTTTTTACTATAATTTTGCAATAATTTTTTGCGAGCAAAAAAAATATTATTTTTGGTATTTGTAGAGTGTTGAAAATCTAATAAAGACCTGCAGAACCTCAAATTATCCTACTACCTGCTGTTTGTCTAACTTTTGCTCAAAAATCCTGTCCCACTAAAGGAACTACCTATGTATTTTTTTTTACTTATGTAATATGTTAGTAATATTGTTTGTGAAATCAAATAAATAAACTATTTGCTGCAATTTTAAATTGTATAACGAATCGATCAACTCTTAGAGGCATATTTTTTTGTGTATTATCGAAGACGATCCAAGTAAAATGAGAGATAAAAAAAAACGTGGCCTTGCAAATGTTATGATGCAATGAGACATAGTCGCTGCTTTTTTATCCATTTTACAAATATTACATTTACTCTTCTTTTTTATAACTTGTAGATGCAATATTTAGAAAAAGCTTCAACGTCTAAGAAACATCCTTGAAAAGATTTTCTTCTTTTAAATCTGGAACTTCATAGCAACTGATATCATATATTTGAAAACGTATATTTTCTATAACGATTTCACCTGCCATTTCAACAATTCTAGCTCGTTCATCTTCTTCATTTTCAAATCTGTTTTTGTACCATTCTGTGCAAAGTTTCTTACTTGCACTACCACTTTTATATAAAACTACCATGTCTGTTTTCATGGTATGACACTTGATATCATTGATGAAATGCTCTCTCAGTTTGTTCTTAATAGTTGTATAGTCCGGAAGATCTCCTGTAAATCCTTCTTTTATTTGATTGAGAGAAAATTGGCATTCACTTTTGTTGTTATTGATGTTAATAATAAGATAACCAATAAAATTTTTTATGTTTTCACTTGCAGGTCAACCAACGTGTGTTGAAGTTCTTTCCCTATAAGAAGTAGACATTCATATATTTAGAATGATAACACGCTTTTACTGCAACTTAATCCGGCACATTCTCAAAGAGCAAAAACTTTTTTACTCAAATCATCAGATTTTTTTTGTTCCTGAATGCTCATTAGTATGTTCTGTTTTGTGTCGTCACTTGTAACAGATCGTATTTGTTGTTTTGAATTATTATTGAAAGAGCCACCGCAAAAAAAGCAATGAGATTGAAAATCAAATGTAATGGCTTCTTCATTAATTTGTTTTCCTTCCTTTGGTTTTTTCTGTTTTGAACTACGATTTCACTCTCGTTGTTGTAGATAGTTTGGGAACTTTGATGAATAAAAGCTAATGTCATTCTCTCAAATTTTTTGCATTTATTGTCGACTCTTTTCTTGCTGGATTCCACTAAACGATTCAAAGCTAATTTCTTAATTACACACAGCTCCTTTTCACCTGCATTATTGCAGATTATACAAACACATTCCTCCATATTGATAATCTGAAAAGACAAAATTAAATTCATAAGCCTTTCAGAGTTTCATATTGAGCAGAATTAAATTTGTCCGTATGAAATGAATGAAATTATTATTTTTTATTATTTTATGAAATTATTTCGAATTTATTTACATACGCGCATCAATATTCTAAATTATAACATAAAACGTTTTTCTAATTCAATCCTTTATGGAAATTTCAAAATTGAATTAAAGGATTCAATTAAAAAAACTGTTTACGTTTTAATTTTCAAAAATTTCTTTTATTTAATTTAATTAAATTTAAAAATTTTTCATGTTAGAAAGCTGTACAGGTATAAATTTTATTTACATTTAGTTGAAAATAAAAAAAAATAACACGAAAAGAAATTTTCGAAAATTAAAACGTAAAACATTTTTTTAATTCAATCCTTTAATTAAAATTTGAAAATTTTTATGCTAAACAGCTGTACAGGTATATATTTTATTAACATTTAGTTGCGAATTTAAAGACAAACCCACGAAAACAAATTTTTTAAAATAAACCTAATTATAAATTTCAACTGCAGTGGATGCTTGGGAAAAAATATCTTGAACAAATCGACGCCCCCCGTTCGTATGATCGTATCTTTTTGGACCTATGCAGTATAATCGTATCTCACCGAAAATTCTGTATGATCGTAACTAAAACGTAAATTCAACATGATGATATTTCAAACGAGCGTTCAACATAATCGTAATTAAAATACCGATGCAACAAGATCGTATTTCAATAGACAATTCAATATAACCGTAACTCGAACGTCCGTGTAACAAAATCGTATCTTAGGAGAGAAGAATATTTTAAAAGTCAAACCATAGCGAAATGCTACAAAAATTTAATATGATATGCTGAAGTATTCAGAAAATTTGTATAATAGTATACATATTTATTGAGTATATATTATCGCGCGGTACGATCATAGCCAACTTTGAAGTTACAGACGAAGAAAAACCAAAACAACGTCCAACGCGAAGCCAGTTTGACTTTTACCAGGCGAAGAAAAGCCAGTTTGTGCCGTCCCTGGACGAAAAATCCCAACTGACGACATTTCGCGTGAGTAAAAAATCCAATTCTGTTAGCGAAAATACTTTTACTTACACATATTGATAAATAATGATGTATATTATGCTTGTAATTTCAATTATCATAATAAAATTACTCTTAATAATATTAATAAGCGGTACTAGGAATCTTGAATCAATGTACTGACAGTTCCTGGTTTGTCAGTGGCTTTACGATGATGTGAAATACCGACATAATTTCCAAACATGGATATCTCATGAAAATACCAATAGAATCGTCCAAAAAAAAATCTGAGTATAGTATTAACGTATACGGAGCGCTTGACGTTCGCGTTTTTCCAAAAAAATGATGAGAATTTATTTAATTAAATAAAAACCGTACTGTCGGTAGGTAGGAATCTGCAATTAAGCTACTTTTCAAACACGGATATCTCATGAAAATACCAATAGAATCACCAAAAAGCGCTTGATGTTCGTCTTTTTCCAAATAAACGTTTAAATGTTGATTTAAAAAATATTGAAATTCACGGTTTCACATGGCCTTAAACATATATGTCAAAAGCACTGCAACGCCATTCATCAATTATAGTGTATTCGTAATCGCAGGTTTATTGCGCTTTCGGATATATCCGAAGAAAAAGCAATGGCTCCAAGCTGCAGATCCCTGTCGGGGCTATTGCGTTCCTTAGAGTTTTTCTATTTAAGTAGCACAATAAATGTATAATTGCACGTAAACTATCATTCATGAACGACTTGTTGCAGTGCTTTTGACAAATGGTCAAAGTCAATGATAAAAAGCTAGAATTATCAGTACACTGATTCGGGATTCCTAGTATCGCTTATTAATATTACTGTAATAATTAAAATTTACAAGCATAATATACAGCATTATTTATCAATACGCGTACGTAAAAGAATTCTCGCTAGCAGAATTGGATTTTTTCTCGGGCGAAATTTTGTCAGTTGGCATTTTTCGTCCAGGGACGGCGCAAACGGGCTTTTCATCGCCTGGGAAAAGACTAACCGCTTTTCTTCGTCTGGGAGGGCGCAAACTGACTTTTTCGCGGCAAAGCCGTTTGTTAGCTTTTCTTCACCTTAGACGCGTTTTTGGATTTTCTTCGGCTGTAACTTCAAAGTTGGCTTTTTTCGTACTGCACGACGATATCGACGGCTGAGCGGAACAATATGCTATCTCGGCTGAGGGTAACAGAAGATGTTATCTCGGCCGAGGCTTACAGAAGGTGCTATCTCGGCCGAGGCTCACAGAACGTGCTATCTCGGCCGAGGCTTACAGAACGTGCTATCTTGGCCGAGGCTAACAGAAGACGCTATCTCGGCCGAGGCTCACAAAACGTGCTATCTCCGACGCGTTTTTTTTTCTTCAAAAATTTTGTAGTGGTAGCTCTGCGTACCTTAATTAAACTTTTATTTCTACAAAATTGTTGTCTCTAAAAATTGTGAAAAAAATTAGACCTGATTTTTGAACAATCATTTTGTCAATTTACTAAATATGTGAATTATGGAATTCATTATAATTGATTATAAACGCTCGTTTACATAAAGATTCAAAATTCAATTCTTAATTTAACGAGTTCTATTTATTAAAGATAACATTTTTAATTCTTTATTTTAATTGTTTACAAGCGTTTAAGTAATGATTCAAGATTTAATTCTTAATTAAACGAATTTTAATTAAAGAGTATAATTTTTATCTTTAATTAAACCAGTTTTACTTAATTCAAATTTTAAATCTTAATTATATACGGTATAATTATTATTCGCTATTAATTATATGCCATAAAATTAATTTCTCTCTTAATGTTATGCATTTAATTAATCAAAGACTAATTTGCATTTGACATTTAGTGTACAATGCAACGCACATTCAGAATAGACGATTTTTGCGCAAATAAGCCTCTAGCTTCTATCCGAGGTCATTCAAAGGTTTTTTCGAATCGCTGATTTCGATTTTGAGGTCAATTTTAGTGTACAATACCATGTGTATATGCAGTAGATAATTTTTATTTTGACGAGTGTGGTCAAAATATTCATATTTAATAGCTATAATATATAAGACTTCACAATGGTAACTGTCGCTCGTATAGCTAAAGAACTATTCAAGTAATTTACTGAATATGCAGTGGATTGTATAGCGAAATAGACGGCAGAATCAAAATCAGCGGGTAAAAAACCTCCTGAATGACCACAGATTCGAGCTAGAGGCTAATTTGAGCAAAAATCATCTACTGCGCATGCGCGTTGCATTGTACACTAAAATAGATTCAAAAATTGAAATAAGCCGGTCGAAAACTCCCCGAATGACCTCGGATTCAAGCTAATAGAGGCTCGTTGGAGCAAAAATCTTCTGCGCATGCGCGTTGCATTGTACACTAAAATAGGTCTCAAAATTGAAATCAGCGGGGCGAAAAACCCCTTAGATAATGTCAAATGCAAGTTAGCCTTTGATTGATTAAATGCATAAAATGAAGAGAGAAATTAATTTTATGGCACATAATTGATGGCGAATGATAATTATACCACATATAATTAAGAGCGTATGTTAATTATACGGCATATAATTAAGATTTAAAATTTGAATCAAGTAAAACTAGTTTAATTAACAATAAAAATTATACGCTTTAATTAAAACTCGTCTAATTAAGAATTAAATCTTGAATCTTTAATTAAACGCTTGTAGACAATTAAAATTAAGCATTAAAAATTTTATCATTAATAAAAACAACTCGTTTAATTCAGAATTGAATTTTGAATCTTTATTTAAACGAGCGTTTATAATCAATTATAATGAATTCCATAATGCACATATTTAGTAAATTATCAAAATCATTGTTGAAAAATCAGGTCTAATTTTTTTCATGATTTTTAGAGACATCAATTTTGTAGAAATAAAAGTTTAATCAAAGTGCGCAGAGCTACTACTACAAAATTTGAAGAAGAAAAAACGTGGCTGAGATAGCACGTTCTGCGAGCCTTGGCCGAGACAGCGTCTTTTGTTAGCCTCGGCCGAGATAGTACGTTCTGTAAGCCTCGACCGAGATAGCGTCTTTTGTTAGCCTCGGCCGAGATAGCACGTTCTGTAAGCCTCGGCCGAAATAGCACCTTCTGTGAGCCTCGGCCGAGATAGCATCTTCTGTTAGCCTCAGCCTAGATAGCATCTTGTTCCGCTCAGCTGTCGATATGTTAATAAAAAATGTACATTTTGTACAAATTGCAAATGCGGTAAATTATGCTTCCTAAAGGAGAAAGATTTGGAACGGTTAAAAAAATTTTTCAGGCAAAAAATGTTCAAAAAGATATTTTAAGGCGACAAATGTTAAAATCTGTCGATTCCCGAATGGAAAAAATAAACAGTACTATCACGTAAATTATCGCATTATTCTGTACGTCTGCTTCCAATTAGCTACGTTTCAATATGTTTGTGCACATTTCTGTACGTTTACGTACGTTTTGATTACGATTGGGACATTGTGTACGGAAATATATCGAAATGTACCGAATTGTACCCGGACTTACGGAAACTTACGAAAATCTACAGAAACATATTGTGATATATATGTTCGTACGAACACTTGCAGGAACATACTTATATCTACGAAATTCGCTAACTTTATAAATATATATATATTGTAACGGGGTAGGTTTTCCCCTCAGTTCCGCGAATCTCCGAAGCGGAATTGCCGATGAACGGCGCAGTGGTTGACAGGCGCGAGCACTGGCTCGTGCCAACCCTCGGCGAAATCTCCCTACTCTCGCCGGCGCGCCGTCGCTCGCCGTCGGCTGCCTTCGCGGCAGCCGTACCTACCAGCGTTACAACACGCGACTTCGCTGTCGCGCTGTCTCTCTCGTGCGTGCTTCCTCGGCTGCTCAGATACGCGCGAGTATTGCGTACTCGCGTCCGCGGAGGCCGGTGGTATTCTATACCGCCGCGCCACCGACGTGGAAAAGGGAAGGGGATGCGCGCCAAATAATAGGCCGACTCGAAGCTAAAAGAAGACTGTAACTTTATTGCCCCGCGGGCTTAATACGTTTTATACACGCGGCGCGTATCCTTTGTACGCGCCGATGCGGGTGGTGCGCCCGCGCACGCTATGTACGTGTGCGCGCGATCGCACACACGTACCCGGTTAAGCGGCTCGCACCGACGTTGGTCGATCGCCGCGCGCGATCAACACACACGCGCGCGTCGGTGAGCCTCGCTCGCTCGTGCGGTGGGGGTCGCTCTCCGGACGCCCATCGTCCGTGGGAAGAGCGCGCTAGCGCCTGGCCAGGGCTTACCTCGCGAAGTCCCGGCTGATGCAGGGAGTCAAGCCGAGCGATGCGGGATGCCCCGCGCGTCGTATCTCTCTCTCTCTTGCTCCTACGCGGGCAGTCCGGCTGTCGCAGAGGATCGGCCGGCGTTTCTCTCTCTCCCTCTGCTTCTCGGCTACGCTGCTGCGCCGCGCTCTCGCTCGCGTTCACTCTCTCAACTGCACTTCCCTGCACTCGCGTGCACTATCGCGCACTTCTCTCTCTCTCTCAGGGCAGGCTATTGCTCGCGGCAATGGCCGAAACGATACTGCCTACCTGCTGCTTCGTCGACACGCGCAAGCATCTCTCGGCCTTGTCCTTCGTGCAAGGTTGCGAGGTGTTTTCATTTCGGGCATTAGTGTGTGCCGACGCGGTGTGCCGAGACTCGCCTCATGTCTCGTTCGCGCACACCGATACACGCACACGCGCAGGCCGTTGCAATATATATATATATGTATATATATATACTAGGGGGCTTCGCCCCCCACTCGCTCCGCTCGTCAACCTCCAACTTTGGAAAATAAGACCTTGAAGACTTTGAACCTATTGATTTTCAAGGTAGTGCTTTTTCTGTATATGTAAGAGTACATTTACGCTATCAATTTTGATTTAAAAATCTTTTGTTGTATTTTATTTTTATTATTTTATGTATAACCTGAAACTTAAATAAATTTCGTATACCGATTTCATTTAGCTATTGATTTAGATCTCTTATAATATCGTTTAAACAATTTCTCATTTATTTTATACTATTATTGCGTATGTTTTATATTGTAAAATTTGTTTTTTGAAAATATAAGAGCATAATCACTTTAAAAATTTTGATTTAAAAATCTTTTCTTTGATTTTATTTGTATTTTTATATGGATCAAATCGAAACTTAATTAAATTTTATATACAATTTTCATTTAGCTAATTATTAAAATCTCTTATCATTCAAATAATTTCTCCGTTATTTTATACTTTTATTGCGTATATTTTATATTGAGAAATTTGGTTTTTGAATATACATGAACATATTTCTTAATAAATATATGCAATAAATTATATACATATTTACTTATATAACTAATTGTTTTTTTTTAATTATCAAGAATTTCTTCCCAAACAATATTTTCAATTTCTAATGAATTTTCTAAATTATTTTGTATATATATGTTATCTGGATTTCTACATCGTGATAAAGCAACATATAATTGACCGTGTGAGAATAATTGCCTTTTGATGTATAACCCTACATAATCAAAACTTTGTCCCTGAGATTTATTAATGGTCATGCAAAATTCTAATGTTAATTGAAACTGTTTTATATAAAGAATAAACGGTAATGAAGAAGATTCTCCTGTATTTAATGTAATTCTTGGAATAAAAAATCTATTACCTGCTTTTTCTCCTGTTAATATTTCTGCTTCAATATTATATCTAAATAATTTGGTTATTTTAAGTCTAGTACGGTTACACAAACCTTCGTGTATACTCAAATTTCTAATTAATATAACAATAGCATTAACTTTTAAATCTAATTTATGAGGTGGCAAACCTTCATAAATATTTTTTAATGTTTCTATTGGAAAAAGTAGATGAATGTTGTCATCACTTTGATCAACACTTTTATGAGTCACATAATCTGTACTATAATAAGTTTTCTTATCACCACTTAATAACATTAAAATTTTTTTATTCAAAAATTTAATGTCTTCATTATGAGGTGCTAAAATAACACGATCATAATTATTTATTTTATTAATATTTTTATAAATTTGTTAGCAAACATCGTTAGTTCTCCAATTATTAGGTATTATAAAAGGATTTATATTACCATCTCCAATTTGTAATAATAATTTTGAGAATACATTATTCTGAGAACGAATATTGTGTTTTAATTTGAAAATTTTAAGTAAATGCCAAAGTTCAGAATATTTAATAGTCAATTATAGCACTTCTAAATCCGTTTTTCATTACTGAGAGTATTTGTCGAAAATCACCTCCTAAAATTATTAATTTTCCCCCAAAATGTAAATCGTTTGTACATAAATCTCTTAAAGTTCTGTCAATACTTTCTAAAGCTTTTTTGGGTATCATAGATGCTTCATCCCAGATTATGACTTCTGTTTCTCTTAATTTCTTTTTATCTGATTCTGATTTTAAAAAAGAATTTTCAATACTATTTAAATCTAATGGTAATCTAAAGGTTCTATGAGTAGTCATTCCTTTGAGTAATAGAATAGACGCTTTACCGGTCCAAGCCATTGATATAATATTTTTTCCTTTTGATAGAAAATAATAAATTAAAGTTTTATATAAAAATGTTTTACCCGAACCTCCTGGACCGTCTATAAAATTTATTTTATTAAATTTTGTATAGTTGTTTGAAAATAAATTTTTGATCTTCATTTAATTTTGTAAACATATCTTCGAATATTTCCTTACTAATTGAAATTATTTTACTATCGTATTTTATATCATTTATGATGGGATCAGGTTCAGGTAATCCAAAATCTGTACAAGATAAATCTTCCAACAATAATAATTTATTTATATGATCTAAAGCTAAGTTATGTTTATTTTCATGAAAATCTTCACTAAAGTATTTTTTAAAATTTTCCCAAATAATATTGGCTTGAATATTTTCTGTTAGTAGAAACGAAGTAAAAAATTTACGTAATTGAAAAGGTAACATGATACGACATGCTTCATCGAAAATTTTTAAAATTTATAAATCGTTTTCTATTGAATCCATTGCAGTCGCAGCTTCTTTATGAGTATTATACGTTACATTTTTATATGTACGTAAATCTTTAATGGAAGTAGCGCCTTTTATATGACTTAATATTAATTTTAAAGCGAATCTTTCAGAATCTTTTGGAGATACTATATTTAAACGTCCAATGGCATAATGTTTTTGTTGACGTTCACGTTTTACCCAAACTTTTTTTGCGTTAAATATATAATAATGCGGTATATTAACGTATTTTATATTATTTGCAAATTTCTCATTTTTATTCAAGTCAAACCACGCTGTTAAAGTTGTTTTCCAATTATCAAGAGCATCTATTTCATAATTTTCTTCAAAAACAATTTTTTGTTGATTTTCTGTATGAACTGCTAAACGGATAACAGTATGACTCCTTCCACATAAGGGAAATTTTTGTAACCGTCATGCTGCTTCCATTGGGCTCAAGTACCGGCCATCAATATATTCAGTAATTTCATCATATGTTCCATTTCTTTTGTCATCATTTTTTTTAATGTACAAAAAGCTCTATCACTACCTTTATGTATATAATCAAAAATATATTTGATGCTTTGAATTGAAGCACAATATTCAACATTAATATGACATTTATATTTTTCTAATAAAAATTTATTGTAAGGAACTACCATTGAATTATTACTGGAATAATTTTTTTTCTTCTTTTAAGTCGATATGCGTAATTATCAGAAGAATTATTTGTTCGATTATATTGAGGATAACCATTTTTTTTTAATGTTGTTGACGATTGAAAAGGTTTAGGAAAATTTTTTTTACAAACGTCTTTACATTTATCGTAACACGGAGAATTTCCACTATGTGGTCCATGTAACATATGTTTTATAACTAATTTTTGTAATTTTTTATCATTATTAGAAGGTATCTCAGCAGAAATGTGTTTATTAATAGCTTCTGGTGTCATTAATTTATTTTTATGATCTAATGTTACTTCAAGATGTGCATGCGGTAATCCTCTTTTCTGAAATTCAATAGTATACACATAAGCTAAAGCATTTTCAAAAATTTTATGGTTTTTTATATCATTAAGTAAACACTTAAATTTTGTATAAAATAATCTAACTCTAATATTTGGTATATCATTGGGCGTAGTTCCGATAGGAAATGTCGTTAATACATTTTTTAATTCTTTCCACTTAGGATTACACGTTATAGTTATAAATAAATCAGGTCGACCAATATTTCTTACTATTGCCATAGCATCTTGATAATGTTGCTGCATATATCTAGGAATACCTATATAAGTTGCTGGTAGTACAAAAATATTTCCTAGTCTTTCTTTTTTTTCAAAATTTTCTGATATATTTAATGCACTATCTATAACTTGATCCCTCAAACCTTGATAACATTCAGTACATAATTTTTTTTGTTTCTGCTTAAAATAATTCATTCTATTGTTTTCTATCATAATATAGGCATGTAAAAAGAATTGTTGGGTTAGTCTCCCTCCAAATAAATGTGGATTGAAATTTTCTGAATTTGTTCTGTAAGCTAATCTATAAGAATAGTGCTGTAATATTGTTAGAAGGTTTTCTTTTGAATCATATGGTTTTTTTAGTATAACCAATACTCCAGCCTAAATCTCCTGAAGGAAAAAATAATGGAAATACCATTGGGTCAACATGATGTGATAATTTACTTAAATATGTGTATTCTTTTTCATTAGAACTATTTTTCGGATAAACGCATAGATCATTATTATGAGGGATTCCTGATTTGGAAATAATTATAGCTGCACATTACGACGTTAATGGTTTAGTATAATCATGTTTTTGATTATTATTCTTACGAACAAAATATAATTTATAATTTGAAAGTTTCTCTGTATTAGTTATTTCGTGTAAATATTTATACTGTTTAGCATAAGGATTACTGTTTAAAACTTCAGTCAATAATTTTAAATGTTCTTGAGTTAAATCTTTATGACTCTTTATTTTCATTTCAATTGCAGTGTTGTCATCATATATATATATATATATATATATATATATATATATATATATATATATATATATATATATATATATATATATATATATATATATATATATATATATATATATATATCTATATATATATATATATATATATATATATATATATATATATATATATATATATATATACACATACACATATCTCTAAAGGGGTTTATAAAGCTCGTTTTTTTATATATAGGGGTTTATCGAGCCCGATTTTGATTATGCAGCCCGGGCCTCATAATATTTCTAAATATAGGGGTTTATGCGGCCCGACCTAGAGTCTATAACCCCAGGGTCCATTATTTCTTTAGTCACTTGCCATAGGGAACTCTCGGCTGTAGGTACTAATATACAGGGTTGGGCCTCATAAACCCCGATTAACACATATATATATATATATCGGGGTTAATCGGGGTTTATGAGGCCCAACCCTGTATATTAGTACCTACAGCCGAGAGTTCCCTATGGCAAGTGACTAAAGAAATAATGGACCCTGGGGTTATAGACTCTAGGTCGGGCCGCATAAACCCCTATATTTAGAAATATTATGAGGCCCGGGCTGCATAATCAAAATCGGGCTCGATAAACCCCTATATATAAAAAAACGAGCTTTATAAACCCGTTTAGAGATATGTGTATGTGTGTGTATATATATATATATATATATATATATATCAATGAGCGCGAGAGCGCTCCGAAGGCAAGTATAGAAGAAGTCTAAAGGAGCGATCCGTGCTACATATATATTGAAATGGGTGTACGAAAAATTATATATATATATAATTGATCACACGAAGGTTCTGCATTTTTTTTTTGGTAATAAAGTATTTGGCATTATATGACAAACTTGTCTTTGAATTTTTAAATTATAAATAGCTTTTTTCTTTTCGTATTTTACGTTTGCACTAAATGTAGCAAAGCAAAATAAGTTATTATAATATCTGATTAAAGTTCGAATATTATTATCATATAATAATAGATTCTTTAGTGTTTTATTATATAAACTTAACGGAGACAAAATTATTTTACCCTTACTACAACAAATTGATTTATTATTTTCTTCTGTCCAATATACTGCCGAACAAAATTTACAAACATAACTCATATTACCAAAATATGATTCATACTCTAAATTTTTATTTTTACTACATTTCTATTTATTTACTTTTAACGTAGAAAAGGATGATGACGCGAGATATTCGAGGATGAGCTCGGCAATGCCTCTCCTACACTATATGTATATAAGAGAAAGAGAGAGAAGAAAAGAGAGATAGAGAGAGGGGGAGAGAAAGAACTAACGAAGGCACTCAATTCGTCTCTCGCCGTTTTCTCATGCTCTGTTTGCAGTTGCTGCACTTTTCTTTGGGAAGAAAAAATACGGACAGCGTTCGACTTGTAATTGAACTGTCAAATGAATGCGCATATGCCGCGCTGCGCTCGCGTGAGTTTGGCGTTATCCTTGATTTGAATAATTAAGAAGTTTCCTTTCAAAAAGTTGCTCTGTAATTAATTGGTCTCGTTAATTGCGGAGAAAAGGCGCGCATTATAATAAATGCGCGAACGCGTTTCTTGCGCTGATGACAGGAGGGCGGCATAGTTTGTTTTCAGAAAGCAGCCTGTTATTTGTGTATCGAGGTGAAGAATTGACAACGGAGCGATGCAAAAGTTGTCGACGGAAGTGTCTTCTGCATCACAGATAGTTGTCATTAGAGGGACAATGCGGAGGGACAATGCGGAGGGACAATGCGGAGGAACAATGCGGTGGGACGTGGAGGGACGCGGAGGGACGCGGAGGGATGCGAAGGGACAAGACTTTTTTTGCGGAGGGACGTGGAGGGACGCGGAGGGACGCGGAGGGTCGTGGAGGGATGCGGAGGGACGCGGAAGGACGCAGAGATACATGCGGAGGGACAATGCAGACCCCAAATACCGCAAAAAAACAGTGAATTTTACGTTATTTTGTGGAGGGTACTTTGCGGAGGGACGCGGAGGGACACGGAGGGTTAACGACTCAATTCAGCTTACAACTATATAGTATAGTAAGATATATATATATATATATATATATATATATATATATATATATATATATATATATATATATATATATATATAAGTATGTGGGTGAACCGTTTTGGCGAGCTATAGTTTTTTCAGCCAGAGTCTCCTATGCTTGACTAAAGAAATAATATCCCTCTCTGGGGCTGAGGTATTAATAGGACTCGCCAAAAGTGGTCTCCGGTATCTTTGCTGTTATGACGAGCTCGTCAAAAGCGTCAAAAACTCGCCACAAGCGACATTTCGTTCATTATATAATCGCCAAAAGCGGCATTTCATATAAATATATATATATATATATGGGAGCGTCCGCCAGAAACCAGCCAGCGGGCGCGTGGGACGCATTTTTCATGCAAAACACGCTCTGTTCAACTCGCTCGTAATCGCATTCTGAGTCTCTCAGAAAAAGAACAAAAGATATATATCGATAGTTTTTTTCCTGCTCTTCCCAATGGTGCTATTGTTTTTACTCCGAAACACTTTCTTCTGGTCGGAAATTCGAGTGGAAAGTTCAGAATCATTTTTCTTAAAGTATAACATCTTGTTCTTCAAAATGCATAGCACCATTCGAAAGTAAAAGTTATAAGCTACAAAACCCTACATTTTCAAGTTTGAGAAACGTAGAGCTCAAAAGTAATAGGATTGAAAAGACAGCGGCGAGCGGCCGCGTGAAATCTGTTCTACTCTTGGACGCGCCTCTGTATGCGTATATATCTATTATACTTTAATCGTTGCATCATTTTCACTTGTTATCATTTCTACCACTAGAGGGACTACAGAGTCGTTCCCAATACTTAAAAAAGCTCCTTAGAAGGTATTTATCACCCACTAAAGATGTTTTCTTTCTCAATATTTATTATTTTCATAATAAAAAAAAACTTTAAAATGTCTAAAGATTTTCAATCGCTGTTGTAACCCTTATGATGAAGCAAAGCATTCATCTTAACTGAGATTTGTTTCTGGAAAAATGAAAGCTCGTTTTTCGAACTTACAAGATAAAGATAAAATATGTGATTCTTGTCGATTAAAATTTGATGCGAAAATTGAGGAAGAAAATGTAGTGTCAATGGAAGAATCTAGAGAAATTATTTCTAATTTACAAAAATTGTTTAACGATGATAATTTGTCGAAAAATGAAAAAATGTTGCTTTGAAAATTACTCCCAAAAAACTGGAGTTCTCGTAAAGTTGCTAATTTTTCTAATTCATCCCGTTGGCTTGTAACAAAATGTTTCTCAGATAGTCAATCCCTTTTAGTTGATAAAAGGGGAAACCGAAAAATATCATGTGATACTGTAAACGAAGTAAAACTTTTCTATCAAAATGACGATAATAGTAGAATCATGCCAGGTTATAAAGATAATAAGTGTATACGAAATGATGATGGCACAAAGATCTATGTTCAGAAACGACTGGTTTTGTACAATCTTAGAGAGTTATATTTAAAGTATACACGACAGTCTCCCGAATCAAAAATAGGATTCACTAAATTTGCCGAATGTCGCCCTAAATATTGTGTTTTAGCTGGTGCTAGTGGTACGCATTCAGTGTGTGTGTGCATTTATCATCAAAACGTCAAACTCCTCCTAGCTGGTTTAAGAAATTCAGGAGTTTCTTTTGATAAAATGAATACTTACAAAGATTGTGTAGCTGAAATAGTTTGTAAAACACCAACAGCGAAATGTACTTAAATATGTGTCAAAATTGTCCTGGTATTGAACCTCTAAAAACGGAACTTGAACTATTTCTTGAAAGGTCTGGGGTTAATGAAATAAAATTTCAAATGTGGAAAACTACTGATAGATCAACATTGCAAACTGAAATTGTTTCTAGTTCTTTATTTACTGATATCTTTTTTCCTCTTTTACATAAACTCAAAACTCATTCTTTCATTTCCAAACAGCAGTCATCTTATTTTCAAATCTTACGAGAATCCTTAAGCAAAGGAGAATTTTTAATTTCCCTAGATTTTTCGGAAAACTATGCGTTCATTGCACAAGATGCGGCACAATCATTCCACTATAATAATAATCAATGTAGTTTGGCAACAATAGTCATTTACTACAAAGGTTCAAATTCTAAAATTGAACAAAAAAGTTTGGCGGTTTTTTCAGACAACTTAATTCATGATACTGTGGCAGTTTACCTAATTCAAGAAATTATAATCGATTACCTTAAAAAATCTTTTGATTTCATTAAAAAAATCATTTATTCTACTGATGGAGCTGCACAACATTTTAAAAATAAACATAATTTTCAGAATGTTTTTCATCATTATGAAGATTTTTCCGTTGAAGCTGAATGGCACTTTCATGCGACTGCTCACGGAAAAAATGCATGCGATGGAATCGGTGCTTCTATAAAAAGTAATGCTAGGTGAGCAAGTTTGCGGAAAGTATCCGATAATTATATATTGACGCCGCAAGATCTTTACCAGTGGGCGACTAAATACTTTGAAAATATTTTATGCTTTTTTCATCAAAAGATGAATATGCTAAGGCTACAGATAAATTAAGACAAAGGCTAGATTCAGCGAAAACAGTGCCTGGAACTCAATCGTTTCACTGTGTTAGATTATTAGCTAACAATAAAAAGTTAGAAATAACGATTTTCAACATCCAAAGATTCTCAATTATATCCACCAGTTAAAAAAGCCGAACCCTCTAAAACTCGAATTAAGAAAAACATGAGTATCGTGAAAAGACCAATAAAAATAATCGCAAATAAAAATAAAAGAATTAAGGTTTAAATAAAAAATTAATATATTTAAAACGTAATATATGATGCACTGATAAAACATTGTGTAATACTTTTAATAGGAAGCATCGAAAATATGCACTACGTTTATAAAAGCACACTCAGGTCCAGCGCAATAAGTTTGCTCAGTCGCTCGCCACTGTCTTCTTAATCTTATTACATTTGAGCTCTACGTTTCTCCAACTTTAAAATGTAGGGGTTTGTAGCTTATAACTTGTACTTTCGAATGGTGCTATGCATTTTGAAGAACAACATGTTATACTTTAAGAAAAATGGTTCTGAACTTTCCACTCGAATTTCCGACCAGAAGAAAGTGTTTGGGAGTAAAAAGAATAGCACCATTAGAAAGAGCAGGAAAAAATCTATCGACATATGTCTTTTGTTTTTTTCTGAGAGACTTAAAATACGATTACGAGCTCATTATACCAAGCCCGACCGTGCGGCGCGTCCGAGCGCAGCGCGAAGAGCACGCGCGGCCACTCACCGCTGTCTTTTTAATCTTATTACTTTTGAGCCCTTCATTTCTCCAATTTGAAAATTTAGTGTTTTGTAGCTTAAGCCTTGTACTTTCGAATGGTCATATGCATTTTGAAAAAAGAACATGATATACTTTGAGAAAAATGTCTCTGAACTTTCAACTTGAATTTTCGACTAGAAGAAAAAGTTTCGGAGTAAAAACAATAGCACCATTGGGAAGAGTAGGAAAAAATCCATCTATATATATCTTTTGTTTTTTTCTGAGAGACTCAGAATACGATTACGAGCGAGTTGAACAGAGCGTGTTTTGCATGAAAAATGCGTCCCGCGCACCCGCTGGCTGGTTTCTGGCGGACGCTCCCATATACATATATTTATGTCTTTTTATCGGTTTTGGAGAGTTTTTCAAGATATTATATACCGATTTTGAAGAGTTTCCCCGGTTTTGAAGAGCCTCTTCACACTGGAAAAGGTATATATGACCGGTTTTGGAGAGTTTTCGACCATTTTCTAGAGCCTATAACCCCAGGGTCCATATTTCTTTATTTACGTTAACATAGGCAACTCTGAGAAAAAGAACTATACCTCTTCAAAACCGGTTCACCCACATTCTTATATACATAAATATATATATATATATATATATATATATATATATATATATATATATATATATATATATATATATATATATATATATATATATATATATATATATATATATAGACATGCTTATCGGGGTTTATGAGGCCCAACACTGTATATTAGTACCTACAGCCCAGAGTGCCCTATAGCAAGTGACTAAAGAAATAATGGACCCTGGGGTTATAGACTCTAGGTCGGGCCTCATAAACCCCTATATTTAGGAATATTATGAAGCCCGGGCCGCATAATCAAAATCGGGCTCGATAAACCCCTATATATAAAGAAACGGGCTTTATAAACCCCTTTAGAGATATGTATATATATATATATATATATATATATATATATATATGTATATATATATTATTCATACCGGTAACTTTGAGGATCTAGGGTTTCTTTCGCCAGAGTCTTGCGCGCTTGACTAAAGAAATAGTCCCCTCTCTGAGTAGAAGGTACTAATATAGGTCCTCAAAAGTACCGTTTCATACCTTGGCACTTTGAGGATAAATCCCCAAAGTATCGGTATGTTGATGAATAGAATCCTCAAAGGATGCAATATATATATATATATATATATATATTTATGTTTTATGTTAGTTTCCAGGACATTCCAGATGTTTAACGTTGGTTTCGGGGACATTTGTTAGTTTTGGGGACAGTCCCTAAATCTACATATGTTTAACGTCAGTTTTGAGGACATCGGCCCCCATAAGAGACATTATTTCTTTAGTCACGTATAGGTATACAGTAACATGGGGTCATGGGAACTAACGTTATACAAGTTTATATATATACACACACACACACACACACACACACACACACACACACACACACACACACACACATTTCTTTTACCAGATTTATGGAGCCCTTTTATACACATGAGCATATTTATGGAGCCCGTTTTCTTTTATCCATAATCCGGGCTCCAGCCCGGGTCCCATAAAATATTCTTATACGGCGTTTATGGAGCCCGATCTAGAGTTTCTATACCCAGAGAGGGATTATTTCTTTAGTCACTTGTTTACGGGAACTCTGGGCGTAAGTACTAATATACAGGGATGGGCTCCATAAAGGGGTTAAGTGATAATTATATATATATATATATATATATATATATATATATATATATATATATATATATATATATATATATATATATATATATATATATATATATATATCAATGAGCGCGAGAGCGCTCCGAAGGCAAGTATAGAAGAAGTCTAAAGGAGCGATCCGTGCTACATATATATTGAAATGGGTGTACGAAAAATTCAATGCGCTTTTGCGTATATTGCGTTAGTTTTTACTATATAACATATCCCTCTCAATCGAAAGCCATTTCGTTACTCTGCTCAAATCAAAAGATTTTATTTAAAAATATTATCTCGTTCAAAAGATATAGAGAGCTGACTTTTTTTATGTGCTGTTTCCTTTCCGAACTTTTCTTCTCCTTGTTCAGATATCCAGTTTGCAGCTCTTACGACACTTCCGGTTGTCGTCTATTTTACGCTTGTATATCTATCTATATTTATATATGTAGTTACATATACACACCCGTATCTGGTCGACGCCTAACCTTTATACATATATCTTGTCAGTATTTTTATATACAAATGTTATCACTTAGTGAGTTAGTTAATAATAAGATATTTCAAAGATCTCAAGTAATCAACTAATTATGAGAAGAATTATGTGTATCAATCAACGGGGAAAATAACTTTTATTAGTTAGATAAGTACTTATTATATATATACATACAGATACATATACAGATTATTTCATTTTGGATAAATTGAAATGGATTTGATTGGAAAAATATAACCTATATAAGCAGCTGTGAATATCAATGGGGAATAGCAATATGTTATAATCAGATAAGTAGCAAACTTTTATTATAAAGTTATAAATCAATAAAGTTTATAATAAGTATTGTTATTTTGTGAAATCTTGTTTTTATTTTTACAGAGTATATCAGAAAATGTAAGGATTATTACCAAGTAAATCGATCACTGTTAAAAAATAGTTTTTAGCAAAGAAGAGTTCATTAATTATTATTAATTATTCAAGTTCATCGAAAAAGTAGAGTAGGTTAACCGAATCTTCTGTGTGTACATGAGTCTCAAGAAATTTTTAAATCTTCAAGTAGATTGGAAAATAACCTGTGCAAGCAGCTGTGAATATCAATGGGCAATAGGAATATATTATAATCAGATAAGTAGCAAACTTTTATTATCAAGTTATAAATCAATAAAGTTTATAATATGTATTATTACTTTGTGAAATCTTGTTTTTATTTTTACAGAGTATATCAGAAAATATAAGGATATTACCAAGTAAATAGATAACTGTTAAAAAATATTTTTTAACAAAGAAGAATTCATTAATTATTATCTTACAGATATTATACCAGAAGATTCTTTCGACTCATTTTGGAAATATGGAGATATATGTAATATAGCCAATAATGTTGAGTTCTAATTGTGTACTGTCTGAAAAATCTAATTTTGAATTAGCAAAAATGAACGAGTGCCCTCATGACCCTGGTGGTTATTTTATTATTATTGGACAAGAAAAAGTTATTTTAATACAAGAACAGACGCTTAAGAGTAGAATAATTTATATTAAAGAAGATAGTAAGAATATAGTACTACTCAAGAAAGAAAAACCAAACCAATATTATTATGGAAGAGCAGGCTAATATTATTTACGACACAATATTTTTCAAGATGTATCTATATATTGCTAGCATGAAAATTTTTCATATGAGATATAATTTTAGAAGAATGTTAAAAATTTGTCTTCATATTTGACAGGGCAAATAGGGTACGTGGATGTCAATGAAGAAAATGACAGTTTCATTGCTTTCAATGAATCACACATAAAAGAAACAACAACGAAGATGTTTATTTAGACAGTTTTGGACTCAAAGTACGAAAGAAGTATTATGTTTTGAAGTAAGTTTTTCAAAATAAGAAAAGAAAATTGTGATTTTCATAGATCGTCTATCTAGTTGAAAATTATATTGATAATAAAAATGTTGTGTTTATTAGAAAATTTCATCTAATCAGTGTTTGTGTAATAAATAAAATAAAATACCAATATGATGTTTTGCATGAAGTGCATATATAATCAAATTTTATTGATAACAAATAACATAGTGATTAAAAAATGGCATGTAATCAGTGTTTTGTGTTAAATAAAATAAAATACCGGTATGATGTGTTGCATGAAGTGCACATATAATCAAATGTTATAGATAACAAATAACATAGCGATTAAAAAATGGCATCTAATCAGTGTTTTGCGTAATACAAAAAAATAAAATACCGGTAAAATGTGTTGCATGAAGTGTTATGTCAAATTTTAAAACTTCTACTTAGAATCAGTTTGAAATGTTTTGAAAATAGCTCAAGTATGTATTAATAAGTAATTACGTGTTATGAGGTTCATAAACTTCATAATACGCTTTTGCATAGAAGGAAATATTGCTGAGTCATACACGAGGTTATAAATATACAATATAATTTTCAGTGTTTTGTGTAATAATAAATAAAATATAGTATGCCGTGTTACATGAAGTGTTTATAATCAAATTTTAAAACTTCTATTAAAAATCAGTTTCAAATGTTTTGAGAATAGAACAAGTGTTTATTGAATAATTATGTGTTATGAGGCTCATAATTTTCATAATAAGTTTTTGCATAGAAGAAAATATTGCTGAGTGACATGTGAGGTTATAAATATACAATATAATTTATGATGCCGATTTGAAATACTGGTCTGAGCCTTGGTTTAAAAAGCATCTATCATCTTCAAAAAACTTAGTCGATATCAGTGCTGTGCTATGTACATATTTATTCAAGTGCCAATAAAAAGATTATACCTAATGAACATGGGAATACTGAAAAAAGTAAAAATGATATGTTATTGTGAAAATTTCAACGAATAAAAGTGCTCAGTTAATCTAATATATGATTTCTCACCATGGAAGACGTCAAAATGTTTCAGAGTTGTTAGTAAATATTTTTCTAGACAAGATTCAGATAATAATTTCAAAAAGTTTTATCTATACAATAATGTCAAGAAAGCTTTTATTCTCAGTGATTCTTAGTTCATAAACTGGTTGCATTTTTAATTTTACAAGATTATCTGTGGCAATGATGGGTTATTAATTTAAGTAGTTTCAATAATAATTTCAAGTACTTATATCTCCAGCATAAAAGAATATCGAGAAAGCTTTTTTCTCACATTTTACAAGTCGTGTAGCAATGGTGGATTATTAAGGGGGTCGGACACCTTTACAATGACGAAAAATCAATTTTTTTTTATTACATATTTTACTAAAAAAACTCTTGTAGAATATGTCCCAATTAGTTTTAAAGCATTATCTATTGATGTTTTAAGAATATACACAAAACACTGAGAAAGCTTTTCATTTATTTTTTGTTCAAATTACATTTTTCCCCTTGTATACATAATTATATAATCATATATTATTTCTACTAATTTTTTTTTCATTTCACTGTTCTTAATATATTTTAAATTCTCACTCTAAATATCTGTCTGTATATACTTTAAAAGATCCAAAAATAATATTTTAATCATTAATACAAAGATACAAAATAAATAATATAATTTATGGACGGTATTTTTTACAAAAATAAAAATTTGATTTTAAAACTTATATAGTAGTTAAGTTGGCACCGTAACAACCTGGCTTATCAACGACAGCCTCTTACAGACTCACAGCTCACTCCTTTATTGTAACAGTGAATCTACATTGCATGCCATATGCCGTATGCCGTATGCCGTCAGAAAAATAGTTGTTGTCGGAAATCTATAATATTTATAACTCTATGGTTACATTTCCTATAGGGCCTTCACACAGCTCTGAGGAACAGATATAAAGTACAAGAATAACATGGGTTATATATCTATATATACAAAGAACAGCAAGGAACAAGACTCTTGTTCCTTGTGTATCTCGCTGTTTCTCGTATATATAGATATACTAACCCATGTTATTCTTGTACTTTATATATGTTCCTCAGAGCTGTGTGAAGGTCCATAGTATTTATAACCATAGTGTTATAAATCCTATAGATTTCAGACAGCAACTTTTTTTCTGACGGCATACGGCATACGGCATGCAATGTGGATTCACTGTAACAGAGCTGATTTTAACATATGCAAAAGTCCGCAAGCAATGTAAACATGCACAGCTATCATTTCATATAAACACTGTGATATCAGCATCAGCACCTTTTCTATATAAAGTGTTGTTCTTAATTTTCATTGTTTCCAACGGATTTTGGAGTAAACATTTAGTGTATTATAATAAGTAAAAGTATTTTAAATCAGTTTTTAAAAGTGTTTGAATAATACGTGTGACAGTTGAATTAATGTTTTAGAAATAGCTTTTAGTACTTGAACTTTTATTGGAAACTTTATACTTGAAATAACAGGGAGTGATACTAAAGAAAATTAAGTCTATATTGACTATTACAAAAAACATTTAGTGTACAGATTTAAATCAACTTTTAAAGGAAGCGAAAGATATGCTATTGTGCAGAAAAATGTTATGGAACCTTCGCTTCTGCCAGAAAGCTACCATTATCAGCCATTGCCTGAATCTCACTATGATATAATTGACATTTTATTTTCTGAAGTAAAAACAGTTATGCACTGCAATAAATATGTATCAGTCGTATTCTCTTTATTAAGTAATAATATTATATGTGAAAAAGAATAATGAAGGACAAGTACAGAAGTTCACCTTATCAGACATTAAAAGAAGATCAATATAGGAATGTTGCTGCTATAAAAATTTTTTTCAAGCATTTGGCTATGGCGATACTGGCTTTATTACATGCATGAAGGATTTTGGATTTCTCAACACATTCTTTATTTACCTCCGTATATGTACAAGAATCTAATATATGTGATAAAGATTATTAAAAACATATGGATTTGAAAGCACCAAAGGATCTACATATTAAACCACTTAACAAACTTGACTGACTGATGTGGATATGACTGTTACGCGTGCTCATAGCTTACAAGTCTGATAGATCGTATACTGAGGTACCAGAATATTTGTTCTAAATGTAAAATATTTTGAGCGAAAAACAATATTATTTTGTATTTTAGGATAGAGATGCAGTTAAGAAATAAAGAAGAAGAAATAAAGAAGTATTTTAGTAATTTTATCTTTAAAGCTGTTTTCTACATAATGTAAAATTTTGAGCTCTGCCGTCGACTCGAGATTCAGGAACTGCATATATTTTAATGGGAGAAGTCCAATTTTTATTTGATTAAATAATTTTTTACGGTCAAAGATTGCTAAAAAATCTGAATTTCACTTAAATTTAAAATGTAATTTTACGCCCACGTTGTAACTTCAAAATTATTCAGCCAGCGGGCATAAAATACTACTTAGCGCTGAAGAGGCCCAATAGCTCACATACTCTTGCAAACCTTTATAGAACCTACGCACTTTACGCCCGTGTGGGCGAAAATTATTTTAATTATATAACTATAATGCCTTCTCTTTATTTCTAAAATTCATAAGAATTTTTTTAGATATTTATGAAAAGTCAAAGCCTATATAAAAAAATTACATAGTTACCAACACATCACTATTTTTCATGATTCTTTCTCAATTTTGAACTTTCTATAATATTACACACCTTGGGAGGAAAAGAGAAGTCTAGAGCTGCTCTAGCAGGGGTGGTCCTCCGATCTCCCATACATACTTGGCGGGCCCGACGATTTGCAATTTACTGGTGGGCTATAAGTATTATATAGAATACAAAAGGTTTGCATAAATTCACTAACCATATTTATATCTATAAGTCTACTATAAATAATTACATTGGCTTTAATTTTTAATTGGTACCGTTAAGTACAACATCCCTATATGTCCAGAATCATGATTTACTTTTATTACCCACAATATTTTTCTTTGTGTCCGTGCTTTTTAAACGAGAATAAAATAAAAAATTCATATAAATTTATAGTCTACTTCTAAAGTGCTTTACATTTTACTAACCGTTTTATAAGCAACCTATTGTGTATCCTTTTTCCGCGTGTAAATATCATATAAGATCTCATATGAGAATTTCAGGCATCGCATATCTCGTATCAGATCTCGATATGCGATGCCATCTGCAATTTTATATATTATGTGATTACATATGAGATCTCATATGATACTTTCAGACGGGTTTGCACTTTCTATTTAAAAACAGAGTGATAGATTCACGGATCAGTAGTTAATATGTAGAAGCAACCCATTTATACATTTTATCTGATCTTTAAACATATGAATATTTATATGAAAATGACCATGTCTTACATCTTGGACTGCAAATCGTCGGGCCCGCCAAGTATGTATGGGAGATCGGAGGACCACCCCTGCTAGAGCAGCTCTAGACTTCTCTTTTCCTCCTCATATATATATATATATATATAAATATCTTTGTACGGTATTTTGAGGATTTCATAAAGAATTTGTACAATAGTGGTGACACAAATATAAACATTGTTATAAACAACCAATAAACAAGCGCGTGACTAAAGAAATAATGACCCTAAGGTTATTGACTAACACCACGATGCCTGCGGCGCCCGCTTTTACGGAAAAATATCACGGAATTTCCGAAATCGATGTATTAACACACTATTGTGGAAACCGCTGAAAAATCTTCAAAATGCCTCTCGAGTGCTTTGGACTTTTGAGGAGACTCCTCAAAATGCCTACAAAATCCTCAAAATTCGGTATATATGACTTATATAATCCTCAAAATGCGTCCCAGATGTTAATATATATATATATATATATATATATATATATATATATATATATATATATATATATAGGTCGTTCTCGGAGAGATCGTGCGCAAAGAATTTTAAATTTCTTGTTAACCAGTTAAATATCTTCCTGGGCACCCCACGAGTGCCCCAGAATTTTTTCAGATTTTTTGGAGTCCCCCAAAAAATGCTGTAGCACCATACATATGGGCAGATCAAGCATTTTTAGCTTTTTTACCTATTTTCAAGCCTAAATAACTAAAAAATCATGCCATTTTTATAAAAAGTGATAAATACATTTTTTCTTGCGAATTTTCTCACTTTTCAGAAAAACCTATTCCAAAATCATTAGAGCAAATTAAGTGACCATTTATATCATTTTAAGCCTTGAAATTGACTTTTGAAAACATTCGATCCGGATAAACATCATACGAGTGGTCAGAAAAGTAGTGTAAAATATGCCAGAATACAGCTGTACATGTGTCAGAATGGTGCAAGAAGTTATTCTAGTGCAGAAATTCATTTTAACAATAAAAAACACGAAAATAGGTATATGATGCTTCCCAAGTTGACGCACAATAAATTCAAGTACAACAGGCCACACATTTCTTTTTGGTATCTGTATAAGAATACAAGTTGACATAATGGAAAAGCATACCTAAAACTACAAATTAAGTTATATAGAATTCCTGTATTTCCAATTCGAAGGCCTTGATAGCGACCATAGGTATTTCATTGATTTTGTTAATTTTAAGATTATTTCTAATATTTTTTTCCTACTTTTGATTTTGTTTAATGAATAGTAGAGTCAAATATGCCAGAATACAGAGCTGTACCAGTGTCAAAATAGTGCGAGAAGTTATTTCATTGTAGAAATTTATTTTATCAATAAAAATAACACTAAAATAGGTATATTAATGCTTCCCAAGTTGATCGATGCATAATAAATTCAAGTATAATGAGTCAGATATTTTTTTGTAGGTTTCTTTATATAAAAGTAAGTTTATATAGTGAAAAAGCATACATAAAACTACAAATAAAATTTAAGGCAGTATAGAATTCCTGTATTTCCAATTCGAAGTCTGTAATATCCACTATAGACATTTCTTTGATTTTGTTAATTTTAAAAGTATTAATAATATTATTTTTCTATTTTTAATTTTATTTAATGAATCCTTATCTGTTTTTCAAAATTTGATCGGTTGCAATGTTTGGTTCCATGGGTTGTTGAATACATTGCGACTTTAACCTTTAGAGGACGGGGATTTGGGTTTACTGTTTTCTCTCACTTTTCTATAGAAATCGAGTTTTTGTGATGTCTCACATCTCAAAACTAACACATGTAAAGGGTCGATCATGGGCATGGCCCGTATAGGGGCCATCCCGTCCTCTAAAGGTTAAATATAATAAAAAAGCTTCCCAACATTATTAACATCAAAATTCATAAACTATTTATTTTATTTCTTCTTCAACTGCATTTAATTTTTCAACGTGTGTATATTTCTAAATATGAAATCTGAAAAACTATTCATCAAAAATTTTTTTTTCTAAAATGGAATATTGTTTCAAACATTCTTACATACTTATATTATATGCTGTAATAACTTTTTAATAATAACAAGTCTCTGGCTTTCTTTAAAGGATGTTGAAAAATATAATATAAAAGTTAATGTAGTAGTAGTATATGGACTGGTATAGCGAGACATATCATATTACAAGGGGGGAGGGGGCGCCGCGCCGCGGGTGGGGTCATTAAGTTAAGTGTTATGTAAACAGTAGCTGCACGGTAGCTAATGACCCATGTCAAGGGTCCATGTCAATGGGGGCTGTTGTTTTCAAAACCGCTAGTGTTTTGTAAACAAGCCACCCATTAACAGTGGGTAATTAGCTACTGTTTACATAACAGTTATATCCTCTTGACACCTCCGTGTAATATGATACGCGCTATACCAGTCCATGTACTAGAGAGAGAAAGAGAGTACGCACGCACACGCCCACCCACCCGCCCACACCCAACCTCACACCCATAGAGAGAGAGATGGCGCTCGCACTCACCCCGCGCCCACACACCCACATCCGACCACCTACCCACCACCCACCCGCCCACAACCACCCACACACAGAGAGAGAGAGAGAGAGAGAGAGAGAGAGAGAGAGAGAAAGAGAGAGAGAGAGAGAGAGAGAGAGAGAGAGAGAGAGAGAGAGAGAGAGAGAGAGAGAGAGAGAGAGAGAGAGAGAGAGAGAGAGAGAGAGAGAGAGAGAGAGAGAGAGAGAGAGAGAGAGAGAGAGAGAGAGAGAGAGAGAGAGAGAGAGAGAGAGAGAGAGAGAGAGAGAGAGAGAGAGAGATGGGAGGGGGATAGGTGGCGGGTAGAGAGAGTAAAAACAACGTTTATATATTTATTTATTAATATTTATTGATGCGCGCGCGCGCGCACATACACACACACACACGCACGCACACGTGCACATACATTTACGTGCGTACGCAGACGCTGCGATTGTCACACACACACACACATACACACGTGCGCATACATTTACGTGCGTACGCAGACGCTGCGATTGTCACACACACGCGCACACACACACGCACACACATACACACACACACACGAATATGCACACATACATTTACGTGTGTTCGCAGATGCCTTGGCCGTCACACACACACACACACACACACACACACACACACACACACACACACACACACACACACACACACACACACACACACACACACACTCACTCGCGTACATTTTCGTGTGTTCGTAGACACCGTATTTCACTTGTCACGGTGCGTACATTCATGTGCGTCCACTTCCCACACGCGCACATTGTTTTTTTTTACACTGGTGCTGCTGCTGCTGCTGCTGCTGCTGCTGCTGCTGCTGCTGCTGCTGCTGGTGCTGGTGCGTTCTTTGATGGTGTATCCGCTGCTTGCCTTCACCGATACTTCAATCTATCCGACGCTAGACGATCCGGGTGCGTCTATTCCTATAAGGCACTTACACGTGCTTTCACGTCAGGCACCGCATCTAAAGTTTTTGCAGTGCCAGCATTGCTCCCACGACCGGCCCTCCGGGTCACTCCTGTTGCGAGCCTTGCTCGCAGACTCGCTACTTCTTGGTCCATTGCTTGGTTAAATTTGCGCTGACAGATTCTGTTAAACACTATGTAGAGTCGCGACTTGGCCGCGTTGGTGGGGAGGCCTCTGTGGTGGGATGCGACTGTGAAGTGCTAGCGCCTGCTAGCTGGGCTCTCCGAAGCGCTGACCCTTGCGCACAGGCCCACGCTTCTACCCCCGCTTTGCGCTCCTTAGGCCACACGCTCAAAAGTAAAGTAATGTCTTCGTGACATTTAGCCAAACTTTGAAAGTAATAAACTATGTTTTTTGTAGAACAATATTTCATGACCATTAGCTGTGCGTTGTAAACTTTTATCTCGCATGCATGTGTTCTTTTTCCACAAATGCGTCACAAATGTTTTGGTTTGGAGAGCCATGAAACTCTATCCCTTTTCAGTGTCGACGTTCGAGTATAGAAGGCTCATTGTTTTTTTATCGTTCATCTTAGACCTCCTTTGGAAAAGCGCTGTTTCGCGCCACATGACGATTTTTTATCAAACAGTCGTCACGGGCACTGTTATTGTTTTTCGTGCGCGGAGAGAGGCATTTTTATACTACGGGCATCTCGGGTCCTAGGAAAATGCGACTGGACGCTCCGAGGAAAAATAAGTTTGACGAACGTCACGTGGCGAGATGCTGATTTTTTTTATCGCTCATGCTTTTGACTGCGCTTGTATAAGAGCTCTAAGCGACGCTGCAGCGGCATCAGTCTGTTCGAAACTCGGAGATGGATACGTTCGTAAAAATTTCGCTGCGAAAAGCCATACTGCGGCTCTTTGGTAGAGATAGGTATAGTAGAGGTAGTGCGTGGTTGCAGCGCTTACGCGGGATGACTCGCGACGAGTTGATCTGTCAATTACAGAGGACCCTTAGGACGACAGGGTATCGCGCAATCGCGCGCTTATATCGGGGTTCTAGACGTTCCGGCGAGGTTTTACGGATAATCGAAGAGTTTGTTTTTAATCATGGATTAACTGGTCTGCCAGTTTTTAGTGACTGTTTTGTGTTGAATGTGATTGGATCGTGGATTGTAGAGGTTCAGAAAGAGAAGGCGTTTCGTGTGGAGACAAGTGACTTTATTGATGCGTGTCCGTTGTGCCTCGTAGCGTACATTGATGTTGCTGCTCTCTCTCTCGGCCGTTGCGCGTGATACTGTCTGAATGAGCCGGCCGGCGCGGCGAGGCACCGTCGGCAGGCGTCTTGGTAGATGGAGGGGCGGTAGAGAGAGACACGTGGAGATCGCCGAGTGGCGCGACTCTCTCGCGTGTGTGTCTGTGGCCGGAATAGGCGGGCGCTCTCGCTGAGTCGTGAACATTCCGCCCACCTTCGCCAGATTGGCGAACGGTCCCTAATCCGAAGGTTGGAGACGTATGACTTTGGCGATGGGGCGTCGTAGCGTTGTGGTGGCCGTGCGGAGATCAACCACACGGACGTGGCCATCGCTCCCTGGGTGGATGGCTGTGATTTGTGCGATGGGCCACTTTGCTGGTGGCGTGAGCTCATTGCGAATGAGCACTAAATCCCCAATTGCGACGGAGGACTGAGGATGTTTCCACTTCTGACGGGATTGCAGGGACGTCAGGTAGTCCGTTGACCATCTCTTCCAGAAGTGCTGGGCCAGCTGACTGATCAAGAGCCAGCGCTTTCCTGCTGGAACGTTGTCGCTGGTGACATCTCCTTCAGGAACTATAAATGAAGATCTTTGTATGAGAAAGTGTGACGGTGATAGGAAGTCAAGGTCAGAAGGATCGTCAGTGAGAGCGGTTAAAGGTCTGGAGTTAAGGCATGCTTCAATGCGACACATAAGAGTAGCAAGTTCAGAGAAAGTGAGAACTTGATCCCCAATGACTCGGCGCATGTGATGTTTAGCCGATTTAACGGCTGCTTCCCAAATGCCTCCAAAATGGGGAGCACTGGGAGGATTGAAAATCCAGGAGGTTCCTTCTTTTGTAAGAGACCGAACAACTCGAGAAGAGAATTCTGGCGAAGCATCTACCATCTGTCTTAGTTGAACATCTGCCCCGACGAAGTTAGTACCTTGGTCAGAGTATAACTCCTTGCAATGACCTCGACGAGCCGTGAAACGATGAAAAGCGGCGATGAACGCCTCACTTGAATAATCCTCAACTACCTCAATATGAACGGCTCTGGTGGCCATACAAATGAAGATGGCAATATAACCTTTCATCGTGCCTTTACCTCTAGATTTAGTGAGACGCAGATGAATAGGTCCGGCGTAATCGACGCCAGAGCGTTCGAAAGGTGACGACTGACAAACACGAGCTTTGGGTAATTCGCCCATTAATTGGGAGGGCATTCGCGCAGCATAGCGAGAGCATATAAGTACATGCTCTGATGACTCTTTTAACTTCCGCTCGTCCCTTAACAATCCAGTATCGTCGTCTGAGTGTAGCAAGGGTTAACTGAACACCACCATGAAACGTACGTTGGTGAGCGTCCCTGATTAATAAAGTAGTAAAGTGACTCTTAGCAGGTAAAATAAGAGGATGCTTAGCATCTTCTTCGAGAAGAGAGTGAGAGAGTCGACCGCCCACCCTGAGCAAATGATTTTTTATCATGGGGTTTAGCGGTGACAGAGGGCTTTTAGCCGAAAGTTTACCTGTCCTTGCTAACTGATAAATATCAAACTTAAAATAGGCTTTCTGAATTAGGTAGATCAAACAAAGTTTGCTGTTCTCAATCTCACTAGCGCTGACCTCTTTTGAACTCGAAGAGTCTTGGCATAGTAGGGATTGAAGAACAGAGATAAAGCTAACACCTAAATTTGAAGATGTCGCACGCTCCATTTTCGAGCAGACTCGATTAATGAAACGAAAGCAATACGAAGCCATCCGTAACAATTTATCTAACGAAGAGTAATTATTAATAAGGCTCCAAATTTCTAGAGTGGTCTCAACAGAATTTGGAGTGCTCTTATTTGCGCCTAGAGTGTAATTAGGTTGAAAATTCAAACTATTTACGGTAAAGTTGAGCTCGTCATGAGAGCTCGACCAAGGTTCATGATTATCAGAGAGCCAGGAGGGGTCTTGCCACCATAAGCGATGAGAGGCTAGTTTTGAAGGCTCAATACCTCGTGATATAACGTCAGCGGGGTTATCGGCTGATCGCACATGGTGCCAATAGGCTTCAGGTAATAGAGTGTGAATTTCCGAACACCTGTTAGCTACACCCCATCGAGATGGGTGATCCTTTAACCAAAAGAGGACATCTGCCGAGTCTGACCATAGATGAATACTTGCGATCTTAATAGGGAATGATTCGATGAAAGTTTGCACCAAACGAGCAAGTAGCAACGCAGCGCACAGTTCTAAGCGAGGTATGCTTAGAGTTTTAAGCGGGGCTACTCGCGTTTTAGCCACTTGAAGGGTGACAAGTACCTTTTGGTCTTGAATTAAGCGCAGGTAGACTACTGCACCATACGCAAATTTGGATGCGTCTGCGAATCCGTGTATTTCGAGAAGTTCACACTGAAGTATGTATCCACTCCAGCGAGGGATTTTGATCTCTGAGATCGAAGGAAGATCTTGTAACCAGTTTTGCCAACGATTAGAAGTTTCCGAAGGAAGATCCTCATCCCAACTACCCTTTAGAATCCATAGCGATTGCATAATAATTTTTGCAGTGATCACTACAGGCGCTAACCATCCCAAAGGATCAAAGATCCGAGCAATTCTCGAAAGAACTGAACGTTTAGTAAATGGTAGTTCCAAGGGGGAATTCTCGATGTGAAAACTAAAATAGTCTGTGTTAGGTTGCCAATCTATACCTAGAATAGGTCCAGATGTTTCTGAAGCAAATAAAGAGATCGTATCTGCAGCTAACATATTCGAGGGTAGGAAGGAAAGCACTTCAGAGTTATTCGAAGTCCACTTTCGTAGATTAAGATGACCCTGCTTAAAGAGTTGAATCAGCTCATCTTGTTTCTGCAGTGCTTCTTCAAGAGAGTGTGCTCCAGACAACACATTATCAGAATACATTTCTGAACGAACAGCTTCAGCGGCGATCGGGTGATTTTTGCCATAATCTTCGGCTAATTTCAGTAGCGTGCGTATGGCTAGAAAAGGCGAACATGCCAAGCCATACGTCACTGTTGTCAATCGATAAGTTTGAATGGGTTCACTCTTGTCAAAACGCCATAAAATCGACTGGAAGGGTTGATCACATTGCTCGACACCAATCTGCCTGAACATTTTCTCCACGTCAGCTGATAGAGCGATCTTATACCTACGCCAGGCACAGATCAAAGCGACGGGATTTTGAAGTAGATTTGGTCCAACGTGTAGAAGATCGTTGACCGAGACACCTGACTTGGTTTTACTCGAGCCATTAAACACAGTACGTAATTTGGTAGTCGTACTAGTTTCCTTCCAAACACCATGATGTGGTAAGAAGGCTTGAGAGTTGTTCCAAAATGAATCAGAATTTGAAGAGAGAGACATGTGACCTAAGTCAATGTATTCCTTCATGAATTCTGTATAAGCTATTTTGAGTTTCTCGTCTTTAGCGAAGTTTGATTCTAGACGAGTGAGTGCGCGTAATGCGGCTGAATGAGATTTCTCGAGATGAGCAGAGCTCAACTGGTCACGATTTTTCCAGGGTAGGCTTACAATATATTGCCCTGTTTCATCTTGACGAGTTGATTTTTGATAAAATTCCTCGCAGACTTGTTCGTCTGGCGAGTAAGATTTTTTGTCATTGACTATCTCCTCCGCCCTCCAAAAATCTTGTACGAGCTCCAATAGTTTGGCTTCTTGCTCGCAGGTATTTGAGCAATGAAGGGATATTGAATCTAGCCCTATTTCTGGAGTTGTGGATGCGAGATTACCTGTCAAGAGCCATCCAAGTTTGGAACTAAGTGCTATCGGCTGAAGACTTTGGCCCTTAACAATTTGATTTTGAATGATTTGCGCATAAGCGCTAGCACCGAGTAGAATATCGATACGTGAAGGTTCGAGATACTTGGGGTCTGCTAGTTGCAGCCCTCTTAAGTATTCGAAATTTGTATTACCCCTTACGACGGGAGGCTTATACGACGAGAGTTTTGGCAAAACAATGCCATCAACTTCCAAGGAAAAAGTTGAATCGAAATGCGGTTGTATAGTAAGACGAGCAACTTTAGAAGAAACAGCAGCTGTCTTTTCACCTATACCTTGGATGTGCGTGTGACTGGTTCTACAATTTAGAGATAGCAAGTTACACATAGCTTGTGTAACAAGTGAGATTTGAGATCCAGGGTCAATCAGCGCACGCAGTTGAATTTTGATTCCGTTAGGACCAAGGGCGTTAACCCTAGCGGTAGCTAAAAGTACTCCTGTACAATTAGTACTGTCTCCACTATTGAGGGAGACTGCTTGAGAAGCAGGTTTATCATCAACTTTTGTGATGAATGCTTGAGAAGTAGGTTTATCATCAACTTTTGTGATGACGAAATTGCCACAGTTTGGGCTAGAGGTGCTGGTCGCTGAGTCAATCTGATCAGTCTGCAACGAACTGATTGCTTGATTGTTGTCAGAGTGCACCAGAGTGTGATGCTTAGCTTTACAAAGAAAGCATCGGTAGTTGGAAGTACAATTTTTAACGTTGTGCGTCCCTAGACAATTGTAACAAAGGTTTGAAGATTTAATTAATCCCTTTCGTTCAGGAACCGTTTTATTGAGAAACCGTTCACATCGATTTGTAAAATGAGATTGATTACAAAATGAACATTTCTTCTTTGAGGGATTCGTCGGAGAAGTCTGATGAGAATAAACCGACTGAGCATTGTCATGCTCTGATTTGCGAGGTTTTGAATTAGAGGTTTGAGCTTTGGGGTTAGTATTAGAAGACGATCTAGTACCTGCTTCGATGGCCTCTAAGGTGAGGGTTTGACTTCGAAGAAAGGCTTGAAGTTGTTCTATTGTGGGTGGATCGACGCTATCCCCTAAGTGCCTTTCCCATTCCTTTCTTGTATTTAAATCAAGCCGATTCAACGTAAAATGAACAATTAAATCATTACCTAACGAAGCCGCTCTATTTAGAGAGGTCAGACTAGCGATGGGATTGAAAATTTCCCTATAAATCCGTTTGATTTCTGATGAAATATCTGACTTCATAGATTTTACTGCGAAGATTTCCGAGATATGAGAGCTAACAATACGCCGCTGATTTTCGTAATACTCGGTTAGAGTTGTCCATGCACTTTCATAATTGTCACCAGCAATGGGAAGAGATTTGATTTTCTCAAGTGCCTCACCTGTAAGGTGAGTGCGAAGATAATGCAATTTTAGAACAGGCGTTAAGTCTTCGCGACGATGTATGACCGAACGAAAGACATCCCTAAAGTTCTCCGAATCTGAGAATTTCCCCGAAAACTTTGGTAAATCTACCTTCGGTAAAGATTGAAACGAAACGTTAGTTACATGAGCAGGATTTGTCGCAACTGGGGCAACATTCGAGTTGGAGGGGCCTTGATTGGCAACTCTTGTTCTAATAGTTTTTAAGTAATCAAGAAATTCTCCTCGGCGGACATAAAAACTATCCTCAACCAAATCACAGAGCTTAGTTGAGAAATAGGCATGATTTATATCAAGAGCCTCGAGTTTCAGAATTGACTCGTGATGTAACTGAAAGGTCGCATAATTCGCTTCAAGGCCGGCGAGACATGATTCCGCGTAACCTTCCGTCATGTTATCTTTACCCTTAGATTTGAAATTTTTAAAGGAGTTTGTAATTTTAGCTTGGAGTAACAACTGTCTAGTATGTAGTCCCTCCATTTTGAGATCAAGTTAATTAGACTAGTAACGAATTTGACTATTTGAGCTTAGGTTTAAGTAAACTACTCTTACCCACTCGAGAGTAAAGTAAGAAGTAGTGAGAGTAATTACATCTAAGTCTTAACCTAGGTTATAATACTTATGCTACAGTGAAAGTTGAGATGCGCTTGACGACGCGACGTTGACTGCGTCTGCTTTCGTTCCCACAATGAATCAGCTGATGATCCGTAACGTTGATGTGAAGAACTTGAAGTGAAGTTACTGCAGTCGTTGTGATCGCAGCTAGCTCCGCAACGTAGTCAGCTGTTGAAGATGCGTCCAGGTGCGGGTCAACAGTCGAAGTTGCAGTCCAAATTTGAATCAACAGGCAGCAGTATAACTGCAAGGTGCAAGTAAAATAAGTATTTGCTAGGTCGAAATTGCATTCAATTTCTCAAGACTAGTTAGATATTACAATAAATTTTATAATAAACTCAAACTCAATCAAATTGTATTAATCTCAAATTAAATTTAAATTTTCATTAAATGAAAAAAAACACTAATTTGACTAGACAATAGTTGAAAAGTATTTTTAAATAAACAAATTGGAACGATACGTGTGTCCAAGTATTAGGACGAAGTATCCAAGCGCAATCGGATCGACGATAGATGCGAAGAAGATGGACTCGTCCGAGAACAGCTCTGATCCGTTGATGTGCGCGACCCCTGTGGCGAAGTTGGACTCGTCCTCCTCCTAATCCTCTTGGTGAAGACGTATTCGATGTCCTGGACGTAGCGCGCCCTGTTCTTCGTCTTCTTGTATACGTCTCTCCTTCCCTCGTGGAAAGCACGCTATATGCACGGCAAGCACCGCGCAGCTTGATGGAGAGGCAGCGAGCAGGCTCCACGTGGGTAGACCCTGACTTGATGTGTGTAGACCCCGTAGCGTGTACGCTGCACGCGTGTACTACGTGACTTGGCTTATGTGAGCCCCGTAGCGTGTACGCTGCACGCGGGTACTCCGTAGAGAAATGCTGTGGACCCCGAGCGTGTACAATGCACGCTGGTTGTCCGAGTCTTGTGGTCTGCCGGTCACCGTACGAGCGCGGTGACTCGAGAGCTGGCTTTACAGCGCACGCTCTTGGCTACAAGACAAGATGGCTGCCGGTCACCGTACGAACGCGGTGACTCGAGAGCTGGCTTTACAGCGCACGCTCTTGGCAATGTCTTGGAGTCGTTAGCGACGCACTCCAAGGCGTTTTTAGAGATGGGGAGAATAGCAATTGAGAATGCTATTTCCCCAAGTAAGCCTTAGTAATAGGCTTATTCGCGCGCGACGGCGTGATAACGAGAGAGAGAGAGACAGCAACGTACGCGCGAAGTTGGCATGCGGGCACATGCGACTTATTCGGCACTCACGACCATGAACACTTTTGATGCGTACCTGTATGGGAGAAAGGTCGCTTTCCCTATGCCACTCGAGAGTAGACATAGAAGAAAGAAAGACTTTTCCTCCTTGATGTGGCCATTGCTGCAGATTTCCTCCCACGATCCGGCTCGAAGGACCAAATGTTTTGTGTTGAATGTGATTGGATCGTTGATTGTAGAGGTTCAGAAAGGGAAGGCGTTTCGTG
The DNA here is from genome assembly GCA_036365515.1 of Torymus aiolomorphi. Taxonomy (NCBI): domain Eukaryota; kingdom Metazoa; phylum Arthropoda; class Insecta; order Hymenoptera; family Torymidae; genus Torymus; species Torymus aiolomorphi. Next base: position 87,630,278 of record CM070876.1, read on the forward strand.
TGGAGACAAGTGACTTTATTGATGCGTGTCCGTTGTGCCTCGTAGCGTACATTGATGTTGCTGCTCTCTCTCTCGGTCGTTGCGCGTGATACTGTCTGAATGAGCCGGCCGGCGCGGCGAGGCACCGTCGGCAGGCGTCTTGGTAGATGGAGGGGCGGTAGAGAGAGACACGTGGAGAGCGCCGAGTGGCGCGACTCTCTCGCGTGTGTGTCTGTGGCCGGAATAGGGGGGCGCTCTCGCTGAGTCGTGAACAGTGACATAATCGAAGGAAGGTCGGAGCGGCTTGGTAAGTTTAAAATATTTCAAAATATTTCAAAATATTTCAAAATATTTCAAAATATTTCAAAATATTTATAAAATTTATAATCATTGACATGCTATTTTTCAGCTCTGGAGAGTCTACTAAATGACGACGATTCGAGCGATGCTACATATTTTTCCGGCGCGGAAGACAGCACGCCTACACACTCGCGTCGCGCCGCGGGGACGTTTAATCCAGTCGCACGCACCCTGAGTTTTGATACCAGTGATGATGATGATGATGATGATGAGCCTGCTGTTATTATAGCCGATGTTCATGCTGGCACCGAGGAGAGTGAAGAACCTCCACGAGAGGTAGAAAGTCCTGAACTAATTGTAGGGGATATCCCTAATCGCATGGAGGAGGAGGAGGAGGAGTTGGAGGAGGAGAAGGAGGAGGCTGTAAGAGAAGCGCGAGAAGTAGCGAACGAGATCGAGCTTCAAGAAGAAGCCATAGGCGAGTATCTTGCTGCGTACGATCGTCTACCTCTCATCGATGATGACTTTCGGCTTCTGGAAAGTCAACCACCTGGTGTAGAGGCTGACGACCATTCCACCACTGCTGAGAGTGCGCGCAGGGAAAGACGGCACATACTGGGTGTGCTGTGTGCCACCGCCAACCAATCGGCTCCAGGGTACAACACACGGGAGCGCCTCGACCGTGTGGTCAACGAATGTAAGTAAATATTTATTCTTATATTTTAAAATATGTGCCCTTTTTAAAAATATTTTTCCGTGCGTAGTTGTGCGAAGTCGCGATCGGTCTTTAACGCAGATTGTGGCATCGATCCCCGAGCTTGCTCGTTTGCGGAAGGTATACGAGCGGGTATCAGACAATCGCCAAGCACGGCTCCAGCGATGGTTTCGCGACCAAGCCGAAGACGAATCCTCGCCTTTGTATACAGAAAGCAATCTGCGGGATTTGGTGAATAGAGTATTAGAAAGCTTTGCGGGTATCGCAGAACCTTAAAGTAAATCCCTCACCGTAAAACCTTTAATCTATTTTAATATATTTTAATAAAAGGCATCATTTGTTTTGTTACAGCTGAGGTTCGCTCACCCGTGCAGGTAGGCGGTGGTGGCAGTGAGGACGTTTATGATGCCGAAGACTACGACAGCATACGGCCCCCCGGCGTGCGCTTCACTGCTGTGGTTGAGGGACAGCATTACCTGCGACGCTTCGGAGTGCAGGGCCATAGAGTAAGATTTTCAATTATAGAGCCACGCGCAGATATAAATCCCGTATTATGGGTAGAGGCCGCGATTAGGGACATGCACGATTATATAACGACACGCGTTCCAAGACATACATTAATCGGGATTACAATTTGTAATGAGCGATTTTCACGTGGTACGGGCGGGCTGTCGTTCTGACCTGTTGCGAACTTTAATTACTCTGATTTATGGAATTTAATAAGTTCCATAAGACAGAGTAACGAAATTTTGGGTATCGGAGAGGGACTCCAGTTAAAGGTGTGCTATGTATTAATGCCCGTAGGTGCGGGTGGTGGCTTAAAGTTGAACGATTTGCGAATGCGCTCAATCGTTGTTATTAACAATGCCGATAATTTATGTTTACCGCGTGCGCTTGCGGTCGGAAGGGTATACATGGCTCTCAAGTCGCAGCCTTGCGATGAGGTGCGCGCAGAATGGCACGAGATTCGCGACGGGCGTCGAAAATTGCAAAAAAAAGCGCGCGGAAAGTCTCGTGGACGCCGCTGGGGTAAATATTTCAGGTGATGGCTGTGGTTTTGAAGAGCTCGTGAGCTTTCAAAATTTTTTTCTCGCAAGTGGCGTAGCACTCGTTGTTTTCGAGAAACAAAATTTTGGAAGCGGCGAACCCCCGCTTCTTGATGGACGAAACACTCTCCGGGAATTAAATGTCCCACTAGCCGGTATTATTTATTTGATGTTTGGAGAGCGTGCACGACATTTTAATTTAATTACTAATTTATTCGGAGCGGCGGAATCGCGTTTTTTCTGTTCTTATTGTAATAAGGCATTCCGTTGCGTAAATCAGCACAAATGTACGCGAACATGCGCGTGCTGTTACCTTTCACCGCCATGCAGAAGCGATCAAGTCGAAATGATAGAGTGCGTGGATTGTGGGCGACAATTTTTCGGTCACGAGTGTTTCGCGAATCACAAGCGTGCAGGCTCTTACAAAAAAAAATAATAAAAAAGTGTGCGACGTTGTGCGGTTGTGTGAGAATTGCATGCACATTGTAAACGTGTATCAGCGGAAACACGAGTGTGGTATCAGTTTTTGTAGGCACTGTCAAAAGCACCATGCCTTTAACGACTTGTGCTTCATGCAACCAATCAGCGTTGTCGCCCCGGGTAAAAAAAAGAAATATCTTTATATTTTTTATGATTTCGAGACAACACAAGACACTCCGTATGGCGAAAATGCGCGCGTTCACGTACCTAATTTGTGCGTTGCGCACCAAGTATGCTCGGATTGCATCGGCGTGGACGACATACAAATAGAATGCCCCACTTGCGGGGTGCGCGAATTCATTTTCACTCGCGATCCCGTTAAACAACTCTTGGAGCTAGGTGTGCGAGAAAAGACAGATTTTGCCGAAATTATGAGTATAGCGCACAATGCTCGGGCATTCGACTCTCAATTTATATTGAAAGAGTTGGCGGAAAGTTCCAAGTGTGGCACGCCGCGCGTAATATTAAATGGCCGCAATATTACGCAGCTAAAGTACGGGAGCACAAAGTTTATTGATAGTATCAATTACTTTCAATTGAAACTGAGTGCTTTTCCTGCAACATTTGGACTGCCCGAGAGCGCTAAGAAAGGTTATTTCCCCCACCTTTTCAATACCAGTGAGAATGAGCACTACAGGGGCCCTCTACCCGCACCCGAGTTTTATTGCCCAGGTACTATGTCTGTGGCTGAACGTGCCGCTTTTCTCGTGTGGTATGAGAATACAGCCCCAAACTACGTATTCGACTTTCAAAAAGAGATTGTCGAATACTGTAAAATGGATGTGGAAATATTGAGACGCGCGTGGATGCGGTTTCGCGAAATTTGCATAGAAGTCGCTCAAACAGACCCGTTCGTCTCCGCGTGTACAATTGCGTCCACATGTATGTATGTTTTTAAAAAAAATTTTTTGCAACCAAAAACTATTGTCCTAATTCCGCCAAACGGATATAGGCGCGGGGATAAGCACTCGCAGCAATCTATAGAGTGGCTGCTATACTGCGAGCGCGAGTTCGGGCGTGAAATTATATACGCGGGGCGATCGCACGAGTTTCGTTTACGCGAGGGGTTTCTCGTAGACGGGTATCTACCGCCCATCGGGGGAGGAGAGCCTGCCTCAACAGCCAAAGGAATTGTTTTTGAATATCAAGGCTGTTGCGTGCATGGCTGTCCGCGCTGTTTCAGCGATAATCTTACTGTGAGAAAAAATAAATATGGCCAAACATACGCACAGGCGTACGAGGGCACTGTGGCAAAAGTCGCAGCAATGAGGCGGTTCGGATACGACGTGCGTGAGATGTGGGAATGCGATTTCGCGCGCGTAAAAAGTCAGCAACCGGAAATTACGCAATATTTAGCGACTCATCGGGTCATGAGCAAAATATCCTTAAACCCGCGTGACGCTTTTTTCGGTGGCCGCACGGAAAATATCGTCACTTCTCGGAGTACCGCGCCGGACGAAGAGACCAAATATACCGATATTTGCTCTCTTTACCCATATATCTGCAAGAGGGGACGTTATTCCATTGGGCACCCGCGCATTTACATCGGCGGAGAATGCACGGAGTTGACTGGCGGTCGAAACAATGATCTCTCGCGCGTGGAAGGGCTGATAAAGTGCAAGGTTTTACCACCTCGTAGTTTGATGCTGCCTGTGTTACCCATAAAAATGCACTCTCGGCTGATTTTCGAGCTCTGTCGCTCGTGCTGCGAGGAATTGCCAGAGGGGGACTGTAATCACGACCAGCGGGAGTGTGAATTTACAGGCACATTGGTTGTCTGCGAGTTACAGAAGGCGATCGAACTTGGCTACTGCGTCACAGAAATATTTTTTATTTGGTAGTATGAGACCACGCAGTTCGATCCTGTCACGGGTGCGGGTGGGCTGTTTGCCCCGTATGTCAATACCTTTCTCCGATTGGAGCAGCAGGCAAGCGGTTGGCCTGCTTGGTGTACAGACGAAGAGAGTAGAAAACGGTATGTCGACGAGTACGAGCGTGACGAGGGGATAAGGTTAGACTCGGAAAAAATAGAAAAAAATCCGGGGCTGCGTTCTGTAGCGAAATTGTGTTTGAATTCGCTATGGGAAAAATTCGGCCAACGCTCAAATATGAAACAAACGACTATTATAAAAACGCGTGAGGGACTATTAAAACTTCTTACAGCGGCGGAAAAAGAAGTATTCGATGTTCTTATGGTCAACGAGAACCTTTTATACACGAATTGGCGCTTTCGCGAAGATGTCGTCGATGTTTCGGGTAATACAAATGTGGCAATAGCTGCGTATACAACCGCGCAGGCGCGTCTCGAGTTGTATTCTTATATTGAAAAACTCACCGCAGCGCGTGTTCTATACATGGACACAGACTCGTGTATTTTCACATGTAAGAAAAACGACCCTACTGAGTATACTCCGTCTCTGGGTGCTTTACTCGGCAACATGACAGACGAGCTAAAGGCCTACAGCGAGGGTACCTATATTACAAAGTTTCTCTCAGCGGGTCCAAAATTTTATGGCTTCCAAGCTGTCGTACGCTCTACCGGGGAAACTGTCGAGTGCTGTAAGATTAAGGGTATTAGTCTCAATAGCGCCAATTCGTGTATAATAAATTTCGAGAGCATCGTACGTTTGATCGCAGCGTATTTTGAAAATGAAAGAGAACCCATCGTTTTGAAATATAAACCGATCAGGCGCACTCGCACGCACGAAGTCATCACTCGCGACGAAAAAAAGTCGTGTTCCGTAGTACTTAAGAAGTGTAGATACTTTCGCGATGCAGCATCACAACCTTTTGGTTATAAGAGCGACGCATAGTATGTATATTTTATAAAAAACTTGTAACTGCGTGTATTTATGGAAAATAAACATTGTCCTTTTTAATAAAAATTATTTACCTGTCAAAATTATTTCTACCTATATCCATCACTTTCCTCGCATTAGTACGCTCAAAAAAAAGCATACTGTGATAATAGGCCGTTATATTTTCTTAACAAAGTAATATACAGAGTGTTTTATAGCATTTTCATGTTAAATATTCTAAGGAGGTATTGTAGTTACAAAGTCGCGTCATGTTTCATAGTTAACTATATCGCCGGCTTGTGCATGCTAGTCGTCGCGGTAGTCCTGCTCATTCTCGCGGCGGGGGACAGCCTAGTCAACGCGCGCGCGTGAATCAGCTAGTTACCGCGGATCAGCCCATCCCCCCGCACGACCAGCTTATCGCCACGTCAGCTCATCACCGCGGTAAAGATGCTAGTCCCCGCGCGCGCGCCGCCGCCGCCGCCGCCCCGTCCGCGCGTCATGCAGACGATAATGTTTCGCGCGAATGGGAAAAAGGGTATAAAGTGATTGGGAAAGCGTGGGACAGTCTCATTCGGTGGCTAGAGGTCGTAAAAAAAATGGATACACGCTTGAAACATCCGTTTACCTGCTGTGTGTGTGGACCCACAGACTGTGGAAAAACACGCTTTGTTCAGCGCTTTCTCGCCCATTTACCGGTCATGTGTACCGCACGCTTCGACCGTTTACTGTTTTATTTCGCTGAATGGCAAGAGGCTTACAGAACAGCTTTTAAGTCCAATGGACCTATCATTGAGTTTCAAGAGGGACTCCCGCAGGTCGGCGACTATTCCTCGGACAACGAGAAGAAAAAATTACTCATTCTCGATGATCTTATGTGAGAATCCTCGAGCGACGTTATTTTAGACTTATTTACGAAAGGTAGTCATCACAAAAATATCAGCGTGATATTCATAACGCAAAATGTTTTCCACAAGGGAAAGGCGCAGCGTGACATAAGTTTAAATACAAAGTACCTAGTGCTGTTCAAAAATCCGCGCGACAAGGCACAAATACAGCATCTCGCGCGCCAAATCCATCCCGAAGACTCGGATTTTCTCCGCGCAGCCTACATAGACGCTACGCGAGCGCCACACTCTTATCTCTTTATAGATCTCTCGCAAGACTGTCTTGAAGAGTTTAGATTTCGCGCAAACATATTTCCCGCTGACAGTGCGCAATACGCATACGTGCCCAAATACTTTAAATCACGCTGATTTGCCCGCCGAACGTCAGTTGGGAAATAACTATGGCCCCGTACGGACGAACTACCTCTTGTCGCGGCACGTTACCGCGCGGTAAACATTTTTCCAAGAAAAATCTCGCGCTACTCGGCGTGCTCTGCCACGGCGATAAGAAAAATCGCACAACCATAGCCCGAGCGGCTGACAAACCCCTTGTCAAGTGCATATGCGAGTGCGTGTTGAACGTTTTACATGGGGTCGTAAAATTATCGGATAGCGAGAAGAGACGATTGAGCAAGCATAAACACACGTTGCGCAAGTTATCTCACCCGAGTGGTAACACCGATTGGTGCACAAAGAAACGAGCGATTATTCAGAACGGGGGATCATTCTTGCCTATCTTATTAGCTCCAATCGTGAGTACTCTCGTTTCGAAAATATTTGGCTCGCGTGATACGCAATAAGATGGAACACGTGCGTAAAATGATTCTCGTGCCAGAAGGTTCGATGGCCACGAGCCCGACCGCGGATGTCGAGGAAGAAAGTTTACAAATGCATGGCGATAATTTTTCTCGCTTGGACAGCGAAATGTACGACGTTTTACGCTCGAAGGCAGCGCGCGATGATTACGAAAAATGTCTGAATTATTTGCAGATTTTACGTCGCTATCTTTTTTTCCGCGACAACGAGCGTATCGCCGAGCGGCGCGAGACGAATCACGAGGTAGACGAAATCAAAAAGAGTCTCGCGCCGCTCAGCGAGGAGACTATTCTCCTTGGTATACCCAAAGTACTCGCGCCAAAAGCGCGACTCTTGCTTCGGCACTGGAGGGCAACGGTTCCCGAGCGTCTAAAGTGGGACAATGCAGGTACTGTGAGCATCGATGGCCGACAAGTGGCGCGCTCGAGCATAATCGAGTTACTTCTCGACACACTGCAAAAGAGCCCGCGTGTGGAGGAGGAAGAACCGCCTGTCGGGCGCTTTGAGTTTGCAAAATTTCTCAAAACTAGCGAGACGCCCGTTAATCTCATCGAAAATCCCAAAGTTTTAAAAATTGGGCGGATTTTGACTGCAACAGCGAATACGGCCAAACGACGTTTGCCGCGGCAATAGACTATAGAGGGCGGAGAAAATAATGCACCCTCGCCCATGCTAACTCGCAGTAAAAAGCAGACCAAGAAAAAGTGGATGCACTTTGATATATAAGCGATAAGATACTACAAGGAAAACAATACTATGATCTCCAGCATGTGGCGAGTTACGCGGGTGCACGAAACGTTCTTCGCGTAAATGCCAAGAAGGAGAAGAAAAAAATTTACGGATTCTTTTACAACGAACAGCTCGTTTTGGTCGGGCACGATCGACTGACTGGCGATAAGAGCTTCAAAATCGAGCGTATTGTGCGCACGAAAGGTCGTGGCGCCAACAAACAAGTGCTCGTCAAGTGGCCAGGCTATCCCGATAAATTTAATTCTTGGATGAAAGCGAGTCAACTCGAGAGCATTTCGTAGAAAACCACGAGCAGACATGGACGCGAACGAAGATTTTTACATGGTACTGTCTAGCAACAGCAGTATGGCATACTTTCCCGATAACACAACCAGCTATTTCACCACCCACTTGCCACGCGAGATCAAATTACACGGAGAGTGGCACGTCGGACTGGTGGAAATTCACGTACCATATAGCATCGTGCATTTTCAAGACAATGATGCCTTTTACACTTTTAGTTTGTTCGCCATGAACGACGACGAACATAGTGAGAAATCATTCTGCCATTTTCCAGTCGGCTTTTACGACTCTATTCAACAGCTGGCAGACGCCATAAATAACTCGAATGACACTTATAAGCATCACATGATTGAACCCGTAATGGAGAGCAATAGCTATTATGCGATCGCAAGTGCGCCTGTCAAGAGCCACATGCGACTCATTTTAACGAAAAAATTCTACGCATTTTTGGGTTCGATGACGAGCCCGGGAAAAAATTCTGTTTACGACCTTTAACCGTGGCGCGCTGCGGGAAATTGTAACCGAGAGACCAGCCTCGCTCTCTCGTGCCATTCCCGACCTACTATACGTTTATACAGATATTTGTGAACCGTACACAGTGGGGGACACACATGCCCCGGTCTTGCGCATCGTTTCCTTGGATAACTCAAAATTCACATACGGCTGCAGTGCTGTGCAGCGTTTCACGCCCGCCGACTACCTACCGCTTCTCTATCACAATTTTCACAATATTATCATCGATATAATAGACCAGCTTGGTCAGCGCATTCCATTCGAGTACGGTACGCTGACCGTGACACTCCATTTCAGACGAAGTCACTGAGATGTCTCATTATACTAGATACTACGATGAGCAGATAGGTGGCGGGAGTGGGGTAAGAAGCGTTTTCACTGGCTCGGCCTTTCAGAGAGGGCGCGGTTTGGCTCTTGGTTGGGGGGTCTCTTTCGTCGCATTCTGCCATACGTCAGGAGTGGCGCTAAGGCCGTCGGGAAAGAGACCTTGCGTGCAGGCATGAAAATCATAGACGATGTCACAAACAATGGTGTCAATTTCAAGGAGGCCATAAAATCGAGAGCCGGAGAATCGGGACGTCATCTCAAAAGAAAAGCGGCAGAGAAAATTAGCGAAATCATGAAGGGGTCAGGGTATAAAACTACCAGGCGCGTCAAACGGCAACGGCAGTCGACAAAGGCACGTGCAAGCGCCCGTACCTCGCGGACCAAGCGTAAGAAAAAATTGACAGCCGTACCGCGCAAGACTCGTAAAGCGAGCAGGAGAACGCGGAAAACCCCCGCTTTTCGGGACATTAACGATATTTTCGGTCCAAAATAAATCTTGAAAATGTCTTTCTTGCACTCTCACTCGTCAGAGTATATGTCGAGCGAACTCGATCTTTTCTCCCACCCATCTACTTAAACCTCCATCGAGGGCAGCAGGTTTTTGAACTATAAGCCCGTCTCTTCGATCAGCGACGAGGGCGATGCGCCCATCGACTTCGTCGTGCCTAGTGCCAGCGGGCATTACATCGATCTCGCACCCACCATGCTCTTTATCAAGGCACAAATACTCCCCAACGACGATGTCGACGCAAATCTAAAAGTTGGCCCTGTAAACAATCTTCTTCATTCAATGTTCAATCAAATCGATATTTTTCTCAATCAAAAGCTCGCCTCACCGCCCAACAACATGTACGCGTACAGAGTTTACATAGAGTCACTGCTGAGCTATTCCCCCGCTGCCAAAGAATCTCATCTCACCGCGAGCCTCTGGTACGATGATACACCCGGCTGTGTGGAGGGCGTGGCGGAAAATCAAGCAATTGGTTCGAACAAAGGCCTCGTTCAGAGGTAATATTTTACGAAAGAGGGTCGTGCATTCGATATGATTGGACATCTGCACTGCGACTTGTTTAATCAGGATTTTCTTCCCTATTACCTCGTTGGTTATAAATCCTTAAAGCTGAAAAATACCCACAAAGGATACAAATCTTTTTAAAAAATTATTCCAAATTGTACTCAAAATATTTATACTTATCTGATAGATATGGCACCTCCAACTCTTGGCAATACAGAGTTCAATTTATAACCCTTTGTAAGTATTCTATTTTCCAGAGAAATTTTATATACTTGTTCATCTTTTCCTTTTTATTATCTATTTTTATGCTAAATTTTAATTAATCACAGATTAAACATTATTCGTATTTGGAGTATTATATACGAATTCTTCTGCTATACGCTAAGAGCATAGAATTCGTATAAGTATCACCCTATAATACCTATACGATCGTAAAATTAGTATTTTTTCTAGCGCATTATTTGTTCCAAGGCTCCATGACGGTGGACAGTGTGAATACGGGCTATTGCTCTATTGCAGAGATGAAAGTATATTGTGGAATGGGAATAAGAGCTCTTGCACAATAGGGAACACCGAGGAATAACACTTAACAGCTAGTCACAAAGAAGCTTTAAAAAGATCTGTTCTTTTTAGTGAGGAACAAGAAGAATCAATCTTATTAAATCTCGCTTTCTATTGGCTGACAGGCGGTATTCCTCAGTGTATTTTCATTTGTGCAAGGGTCCCAAGTTCTAAAACCCAACCAGATGCAAGCTTCAAAAAGACTTGTGCCTTCTACTGATTTAGGCATAAGCACGAACAAGAAAGAATAGCCAAATAAATCATTTCATTTTAAATAAAATACGAAAACAACACATGATTCAATTTTTCGGTAAATGAAATTTTTCATTAATTCCGAACGCACCTGCTCTTACCGCTAATGTATGAGGTGACTACATCTTGTGTAAGCACCTTGAATATTCATACCGTCTTCATATCGTCTTGTGACCCCACCCTAAATAACATTTAAACTTTTTTATGTTGCCGTTGGTGTTTGAATTTGATAACGTAGTGAGAGCAGTATACTTTGACAGGATTTCAATTTAAATATTAATATAAGTTATCATCAAAAATCAAACATCGTGACATTCGTGATGGAACAGAAGAAAAGAACCTTTTCAGACGAAAGTGGAGAGGCTGATGGAGCTAGCATATCTAAAATACAATGGTTGGAGACGCATAGCTATAATCGATGTAGAAAACCATTTGCTGGCAGTGAAAAGTGCTCAGCTAAGAGTTTGAGAAAAGTATCTGAAAATAAAATTGATTTATTTAATTCTAAGTTCTCTATTATCCCACCTTTGTCAAGTTCTGACAAAGTTTGTTATAGATGTAGAATGAAGATTGATGAATTATGCAAAACACCAGAATCTTCAGAAAGTAAATTTTTTCAATTAATATAATTATATTTTTATATTTTTTTCATATAGTGACTAAAACATTTTTTTTCGACAGCCTTAGATGAATCAGAAAACATAGGGAGCAGTTCTTCAGATATTCTAGATAAAATAGATAATTTGGTCGCAAATGAGGAAACAACAATTGAAATTGATATTAGTGAGTTACAAAAATTTCAAACTTTAATTGAAAATATGAAAATCAAGTTTCATGATGTAAATACATCCACAAATGAAAAGTTTGAAATATTAACTCTGATACCAAAGAGTTGGTCTTATGAAGATATACGGAAACATTTCCAAGTATCAAAGTACATGTTTACCTTAGCAAGAAAATTACAAGATAAAAAGGGTATTTTATCTGTGCCGAATGCAAGTCACAAAGGTATTATAGAGAAAATTCTAAATGTTAAATCATTACAGTATAAAAAAATTATGTTACTATAGTTTTGAATATCTTACCAAAAAGTGCCTGATTTTACTCTGTAAAAAGTACTGTATAAATTTTCAATATAATTATATATTCAGTATAGTATATGCATTTCAGGGAAAACAATTTCAGATGCAAGCAGAGATATTGTAATTGACGTTTATAAAGATGAGTCTAATGTTTATATACTGCCTGGTATGAAAGATTGTGTGACATATAGAAGTGACAATGGAGAAAAAAAAAACAGAACAAAAATGTCTACTGTTCAGTACTTCGAAAGAGTTGTACATCTCTTTCAAAGAACAACATCCAGATATTATTGTAGGATTTTCGAGTTTTGTGAGACTGAAACCAAAATGTTGCTTATTAGCTGGTAGTAGTGGCACGCACATGGTCTGTGTCTGTTCAATCCATCAGAATGTGAAGTTGTTGATAATAGGTAATGTATTTATTGCTTTCGTCAAAAGGAAAGTTTGAAAGAGTAAAAAGCTGCTGTTCTGATTGATTGGCACAGGTTTTCCTCAAATCATACGTATTTTTGTTTAAATAATGACAAAGAAAATAATTATATTGATATGAATATTTTTAATTTTCATTTTTTTCAGGATGTTCTCTAGATAAAATTACTGATAGCTACGTTCATCAGTTGAAAGATTATAAAGATCTCCTGAACTTCGTTGTTTGTGATAAAAACAAAACTTACGTATGTCCAGAATGTTTCTTGGCGCAGTGCAAAGACTGTTATGGGATAGAAAGGCTGCGTACATACTTGAAAACGATTATGGAAGAAAGTATGATTGATGAAGTGACTTATTCACAGTGGATTTCGAATCCAGTTACTACTTTAAAGACTATCACAGATAATGCAGATGAGTTTGTAGAAGAATTATGTACTTCTTAATGTAGATTTTGCAGAGAACTATGCATTTGTTGTACAGAATGCACCACAAGGATTTCATTGAAACAATAATCAGGCAACAGTATTTGTAGCCTTTGCCCATTACTTGAAAGATAGCGAAATTAAACATAAAGGATTTGTTGTTATATCTGATAATCTTAATCACGATGTTATAGCAGTTCATACGTATCAACAATTAATAATAGACACCCTAAAGAAAGACATGTCAGTACATAAAATTTCCTACTTTAGGGATGGAGTACCTCAACAATTTAAGAATTTTAAAAACGTATTGAATTTATATTACCACAATATTGATTTTCAAATTACGGCAGATTGGCATTTTTTCCGACCGCACATGGTAAAGGCGCCTGCGACGGGATTGGCGGTTCGATAAAAAGAACTGCTGCAAAGGCAAGTTTGAGACTTTCTCCCAACAAACAGATATTAACCGCTGTTTCATTATACGAATGGTTAAAAAATTATGGGAATTTTACTAATGTTGAATTCTTCTACGCATCATCGACCGAATACAACAAGAATGTTAGAAAATTAAAGAAAAGATTTGAAAATCAGAGCCGGGTGAAAAATGTTCAAAAACAGCATTCTATATGTCCTCTAGATAATGGTAAAGTCCGATGCAGAATATTTTCAGGAAGCCAAGAATTCATCGATACGAAAGTTGTCGACTAAGAATCTTCAATTTACCTTTGTAAGCATGATGTATAGCGTAAAATAGCTGAACCAAAAAAAGCGACTGCAGATTCAATATGGCACATGGATTTCTCAAAATCGATTTGTTAACTAATTTTATCAATTTTCTATTCTAATAAAAGGTATAATAAAGTGTTAATAAATGTAAGAAAATGTTAAAACACTATAATCAAATGTTACTAAGTATTAAAAAAATGTACTAAAATATTAATAAATGTGAAAAAGTCTAAAAAACTGTAAAAGAATTTTTTAATCGTGAGTATCAAAAAAAGTGTAACAAAATATAAAAAAAACTGTAAGATTATATAAAAAAATGTAAAAAAGTGTAAAAAAATCTGGAAAACGGTAAAAGAATGTAACAAATGTCCGAAGTATTTTACACTTTTTTTTACACTTTTTTTACACTGTTTTACATTTTTTTACACTTTTTTTACATTTTTTTACATTTTTTTACATTTATTTACATTTATTAAATTTTAATTTTGTTCCTAGGGTAATTACAATTATATTATAGCTTATATACTATAATTACAATTATATTATAGCTTATATTACGATTATATTATAACTTATATTATAGCTGATATTACAATTATATTATAACTTATATTATATGCTATAATACAATTATATTATAGCTTATATGCCATAATATAATTGTAATTACCCTAGCAAAAAATTTAAAATGAGGGACTCTTACACAAATGAAAATACACTGAGGAATACCGCCTGTCAGCCAATAGAAAGCGAGATTTAATAAGATTGATTCTTCTTGTTCCTCACTAAAAAGAACAGGTCTTTTTAAAGCTTCTTTGTGACTAGCTGTTAAGTGTTATTCCTCGGTGTTCCATATTGTGCAAGAGCCCTTATTCCCATTCCACAATATACTTTCATCTCTGCAATAGTGCAATAGGTCGTATTCACACTGTTCACCGTCATGGAGCCTTAGAACAAATAATGCGCTAGAAAAAATACTCATTTTACGATCGTATAGGTATTATAGGCTGATACTTATACGTATTCTATGATCTTAGCGTATAGTAGAAGAATTCGTATATAATACTCCAAATACGAATAATGTTTAATCTGTGATTAATTAAAATTTAGCATAAAAATAGATAATAAAAAGGAAAAGATGAACAATTAAAAATATATTACTTATGTCGACTGTACTTTATTATTAACTGATAAGAATTTTTCATCAGTCTTAAGGGCAATCTGACTGCCTCAAATATTAATTATTTTAATTTATATGACTGTAAGACTGATGAAAAATTCTTATCAGTTAAAAGATGAACAAGTATATAAAATTTCTCTGGAAAATAGAAACCTTACAAAGGGTTATAAATTGAACTCTGTATTGCCAAGAGTTGGAGGTGCCATATCTATCAGATAAGTATAAATATTTTGAGTAAAATTTGGAATAATTTTTTAAAAAGATTTGTATCCTTTGTGTGTATTTTTTCAGCTTCAAGGATTTATAACCAAGGAGGTAATAGGGAAGAAAAAAAAACAATTATGATCAATAGTAGCTAATCAAATGTTCCGTACATACAGATCTTCTAGTGTTGTTTCACTATGTCAATTCATCAATGTAAACAAGCAAATGGAACATTAATCGGCTGGTATTTTTTTAAGATCTCTTAAAGTTTATAATATGTAAATGCGTACAGAAAATTTGAGTGCCTGCATGGATGAAGTTTTCATAATGTTTATTTTTATAAAATAAATTAATGTTATTCATAGTATCAGTGAATTAAAGTGACATGTTAGAGTAAATCTGTGAGTTAAAAGAATAATTGCTTCGTAATATTACAACTTAATATACTTATTTAGTCAAAGGTCAAAGCAAAACAATATATGGGAGCGTCCAGCAGAAACGGGCCACCGAGCGCGCGCGGTGCCTTTTTTCGCGTAAAAGGCGCTCTGTTTAACTCGTTCATAATCGTATGCTGCGTCTTTGAAAAAAAAACCAAGCACCTATATCGATAGATTTTTTCGTGCTCTTTCCAATGGTGCCATTGTTTTTATTGCGAAACGCTTTCTTCCGGACGAAAACTCGAGTTCAATATTGAAAGCCATTTTTTTCAAAGTATATCATGTTTTTTTTCAAAATAAACTACACCATTGGAAAGTACAACTCTGAAGCTTCAAAACCCTATCTTGGAGAAGTCGGAGAAATAAAGGGTTTAAAAGTAACAACATGAAAAAGACAGCGCCGAGGGTCCGCGCGAGCCCCTCGCGCCCGTGCGTACGGCACGTTTAAGTGCACGCTCAATTCAATTCGCTAATAATCATGTACCAAGTCTCTGAAAAAAGAACTAAGGACATATATCGATAGATTTTTTCCTGCTCTTTCCAATGGTGCTATTATTTTTATTCCGAAATGCTTTCTTCTAGTTGAAAATTCCATTTGAATGTTTAAACTCTATTTTTTCAATAAAATATCAGTCTTTTCTTCAAAATGAATTATATTCTTCAAAGGT
Source organism: Torymus aiolomorphi (assembly GCA_036365515.1). Taxonomy (NCBI): domain Eukaryota; kingdom Metazoa; phylum Arthropoda; class Insecta; order Hymenoptera; family Torymidae; genus Torymus; species Torymus aiolomorphi. The sequence continues at coordinate 87,646,150 of CM070876.1, forward strand.
ACAATTCTTAAACTATAAAATATTATATTTTTAAGTTGAAACATGAAATGTTCAAAAATAGTAAGATCAAAACGACAGCGGCTGCTCGAACTTTTTACGCTATGATCAAGGGCGGATTAATACACGCGATGTGCTATTTCGCCCTTTCTTTTTTGTAAATATAAAATGTTTTGTAACTTACAATGCCAATGCGTGGACATAATAGCATTAGATTTTATTCGACAAGAATCGCATATTTTGTCTCTATCAGTTAAATGCGGATAACAAGCTCTAAGTTTATCGGAAACAAACCTAAGTTTCGATGAATGCTTTATTTCATCAAGTGGACTACAGCAACGATTTAAAATGTTAGACATTTTATTAAGCTTTTTTTTATTAAGGCAATAAGACAAAGGGGCAAGGTAATAAGGCATATGCATAAAGCACCTGGCTAGTGGGTGACGCAGGCCTCTATTTAAGCCCGCGGGGTGATGTTTTTCATTGAAGGTAGCGCGCTTGGTGGTTGCCATCTAGCGGGCACTTCGGGTACTAATCCCAAACAGAAGCATTTCGGAATAAAAATAATAGCACCATTGGAAAGAGCAGGAAAAAATCTATCGTTATATGTCCTTAGTTCTTTTTTCAGAGACTTGGTACGCGATTATTAGCGAATTGAATAGAGCGTGCACTTAAACGTGCCGTACGCACGGGCGCGAGGGGCTCGCGCGGACCCTCGGCGCTGTCTTTTTCATGTTGTTACTTTTAAACCCTTTATTTCTCCAACTTCTCCAAGGTAGGGTTTTGAAGCTTAAGAGTTGTACTTTCCAATGGTATAGTTTATTTTGAAAAAAAACATGATATACTTTGAGAAAAATGGCTTTCAATATTCAACTCGAGTTTTCGTCCGGAAGAACGCGTTTCGCAATAAAAACAATGGCGCAATTGGAAAGAGCAGAAAAAAATCTATCGATATAGGTCCTTGGTTTTTTTTTCAAAGTCGCAGCATACGATTATGAGCGAGTTAAACAGAGCGCCTTTTACGCGAAAAAAGGCACCGCGCGCGCTCGGTGGCTCGTTTCTGCTGGACGCTCCCATATATACAATACATATATAATGTGTATAATTTGATATATTCAAGAAAAATTAAATGGTTTTTAATATTGTTGGCGTTTAATCACAAGATACTACATTAACTTTTATATTATATTTTTCAACATCCTTTAAAGAAAGCCAGAGACTTGTTATTATTAAAAAGTTATTAGAGCATATAATATAAGTATGTAAGAATGTTTGAAACAATATTCCATTTTAGAAAAAAAAGTTTTTCATGAATAGTTTTTCAGATTTCATATTTTGAAATATACACACGTTGAAAAATTAAATGCAGTTGAAGAAGAAATAGAATAAATAGTTTATGAATTTTGATGTTAATAATGTTGGGAAGCTTTTTTATTATATTTAAAGTCTTAATGTATTCAAAAACCCATGGAACCAAAAATTGCAACCAATCAAGTTTTGAAAAACAGGTTATGATTCATTAAACAAAATTAAAAATAGAAAAATAATATTATTAATACTTTTAATATTAACAAAATCAAAGAAATGTCTATAGTGGATATTACAGACTTCGAATTGGAAATACAGGAATTCTATACTGCCTTAAATTGTATTTGTAGTTTTATGTATGCTTTTTCACTATATAAACTTACTTTTATATACCGATACCTACAAAAAATATCTGACTCATTATACTTGAACTTATTATGCATCGATCAACTTGGGAAGCATTAATATACCTACTTTAGTGTTATTTTTATTGATAAAATGAATTTCTACAAGGAAATAACTTCTCGCACTATTTTGACACTGGTACAGCTCTGTATTCTGGCATATTTGACTTCTACTATTCATTAAACAAAATCAAAAGTAGGAAAAAAATATTAGAAATAATCATAAAATTAACACAATCAATGAAATATCTATAGCCGCTATCAAAGCCTTCGAATTGGAAATGCAGGAATTCTATATACCTTAATTTGCTGTTCTAGGTATGCGTTTCCATTATGTGAACTTGTATTCTTATACAGATACCAAAAAGAAATGTGTGGCCTGTTGTACTTGAATTTATTGTGCGTCAACTTGGGAAGCATTATATACCTATTTTAGTGTTTTTTATTGTTAAAATGAATTTCTGCACTAGAATAACTTCTTGCAACATTCTGACACATGTACAGCTGTATTCTGGCATATTTTACACTACTTTTCTGACCACTCGTATGATGTTTATCCGGATCGAATGTTTTCAAAAGTCAATTTCAAGGCTTAAAATGATATAAATGGTCACTTAATTTGCTCGAATGATTTTGGAATAGGTTTTTTCTGAAAATTGAGGAAATTTGCAAGAAAAAATGTATTTATCAATTTTTATAAAAATGGCATGATTTTTGAGTTATTTAGGCTTGAAAATAGGTAAAAAAGCTAAAAATGCTTGATCTGGCCATATGTATGGTGCTACAGTATTTTTTGGGGGGCTCCAAAAAATCTGAAAAAATTCTGGGGCACTCGTGGGGTGCCCAGGAACACATTTAAATGGTTAATAAGAAATTTAAAATTTTTTGCGCACGATCTCTCCGAGAACGACCCAAATATATATATATATATATATATATATATATATATATATATATATATATATATATATATATTTTTCTTTTACCAGATTTATGGAGCCCTTTTATACACATGAGCATATTTATGGAGCCCGTTTTCTTTTATGGAGCCCGGGTCCCATAAAATATTCTTATACGGCATTTATGGAGCCCGATCTAGAGTTTCTATACCCAGAGAGGGATTATTTCTTTGGTCACTTGTATACGGGAACTCTGGGCGTGGGTACTAATATACAGGGATGGGCTCCATAATAGGGTTAAGTGATAATTATATATATATATGTAGATATATAGATATATATAATAATTTTGTAAGTCGTCCTCATACGTGTATGTATACATCCATATACGAACGTATATCATCATATAGAACTATGCAGAACCGTATATAACCGTACATGGACGTACATGAATTAAATAGATTTAATCATATATGTCTATATATCATCATATATATTCATATATGACTATATTTGCTTATATACAACCTTATATATTTATATACCCAGTACAAAATGATTTAAAATCTTGAATTGGGATATATAAGCATACTTGATTATATATAATTACATGTCGATTTTGTCTCTATATAAACGTATAAGGTCGTATATTAGCAAATATAGTCATATATGAATATATTGAATTGAAGTTTTTTTCACCTTCCATGGTTGATATGTGTAAGTGATGCTTTTCTCGATCAGACGGGTGTCATGTATGAAATAAAACACCTTATTTCATGTAAGTTTTTTTTAAAGCGACGTTTCGTTGACTGGTGTGTCAACCTCTTCAGGCTAAAAGTTTTTTATTGTGAAACAAATTGTACAATGTCAAATATTTTAATTTTTTAACAAACAGTCAAATATTCTAATTATTTAACAAAAAATAGTAAAACGTAATGTTACCTCTTAAAAGTTGTGTATGTTAACGCATGTTAACAAGTCGAACGACCGACATTATTTCGCCGAATTTTCGATTTCGGAAATGCGATGGATAAGCCGTACAATTCGCACTTATATATCTGACAGCGAAACGAGTATAGATGCGAAACCAAAACAATAACATCAGATCGTTAGCATTTGAATTTCCTTAATACCGGAAAATATGACTTATTCAGAGTGAATATGTCTTCTTTTTTATTTATGTTATTGTTATGACATTTTATGTGCATCATTTCGGACATTAATCTTTTTTTATAATTGCTCTCATTATCCAGAATTACCGCTCCCTCCCAATCAAATTGATGGTTAAACGAGTTTTGGTGCATGGTAACTACCGAATCTTCGTTTTTGTTATTTCGGTGTTCATTGATTCGTTTTTTTAGAGTTCTTTTTGTTTCTCCTATGTACGCCGCCGGACAATTTTTACATGTAAATTTGTATACAATGTTAGTTCGATCCCATTTTTTAGTTACATCCTTGCCTAATTTTATAATCGAGTTAAGACTCTTTTTCACTAACGGGATGGAAATAATATTGTATTGTTTCAAAATTGCCGATAATTTTTTATAAGTATTCTTTATATATGGTAGCTGCATTTTTGGAAGAATTTTAAAATTGTCTTGGTATTTTTTGCGTTTGTGTTTCAAAGATATTTTACGGTATCGGATGTTTTTTTGGATAAAGCCCCATGGGTAATTATTGTTTAGTAACGTCCTTTGGATTTTTCGCAAGTTGTTCTTATGGAATCTTTGGCATGGTGTGGTTTGTGCACATAAGAATTATGCACATATTTATTGTGCACACTTTAGCATTGGAGTATACACATAGATATAGATATACACCAATGCTAAAGTGTGCACAATAAATATGTGCATAATTCTTATGTGCACAAACCACACCATGCCGAATCTTTTGTGTGACAAAAGTATTGCTCGGTCGACTAGGTTATAAATAATGTTTTTCTTCTGCTGTATTGGATGATTTGAAGAAAAGTTGATTACTCTCCCCGATGATGTTGATTTTTGAAACCAATTTGTGATGAATCTATTATTCTTTTTGATGATCGTTATATCCAAAAAGTTAATACTATTATTTTGTTCTAATCCATATGTGAACTGTAGATTTTTATTATATAAGTTGAAAGTGTTAATGACATCCTCTATGTGTTCTTTTTTTACACAAATAATTGTATCATCTACATATCTGTAGTAAAAAAGAGGGGTGCAATTATGTCTGTTTTTTAATGTCTCTAAATACGGCTTTTCTAAATCAACCATTACAATGTCAGCAAATAACGGAGAAATCGGAGAACCCATCGGTATACCAAAAATTTGTCTATAATATTCATTGTTGAAAGTGAAACAAGTATTGTTGTATAAAAAGTGTATGCATTTCTTAATTTCATCTAGCGGAATGGTACAATTCGGAACGATCGATTGTGCTCGCCTATCAATACTCTCACACACAAGATCTACCGGGATGTTTGTAAACAAAGATTTAACGTCTAAAGAAAGTAATACATAGTCGCTATTTAACTGAATATTTTTGAGTTTGTCTTTTAATTCAAAACTGATATTGATATGAGAATGCGGAAGTGTTATGCAATTCTTTAATTGTTTATAAATAATGTTCGCTAAGATATAAGTGGGGCTATTAACAAGAGAGATAATCGGTCATAAGGGTGCACCTTCTTTGTGTATTTTTGGTAGTCCGTAACATTTGACTAAAACTGTGTCTGTCAACGATAATTGATTGTTATGAAATCGTTTATGTAGGAAATCATTAGTATTCAGGGATTTCAAAATTTTTGAGGTTTCCTTTATCAATGAATCTAACGGATTCTTTTTTATTTTTTCATATGTATTATTGTCCGAAAGAAGTTCTAACATTTTGTTGTTGTAGTCTGATTTGTTGAGACACACTGTTACGTTGCCTTTGTCGCCTTTGGTGAAAAAGATATTGGGATTATTTTTTAAAAAAGATTTTGTTATACTGAGTTTTTTGTGAAAGATCTTTCTTCTTTTGAAATGTAACTGACTTTTTTAAGTGTCATGATGATATTATCCGTAATTTTTTCCCTTATATCATTTTTTACCGTGTTGTTTACGTCTAAGAATTGCAAACAATTTTCCGCATTCTTAACAATAGTAAACACATCGTCTCTGGTTATGTTCGATACGTTACTGAAGCTAGGCCCTAAAGATACAACGTCTATAACCTCAGGCGGGATATCCGTGTCGCTGAGGTTTTTTATCCATTGATTTTTATTTACCGGATTGTGAACTTTTGGTCGCAAAACTGAGAATTATTTGAAATGTAAACTATCATATTTTTTTCCTCGACGATTTGAATTTTGATTCCGATTAGTGAAAAAAAGTATTTAAAACTACTTGATCTAAACTGGAATTTTCAATTAGATTTCTAATTTTGTTGCATTTATTTGTGATAAAATTAATATGTAAGTTGATATCTTGTATCTCTAGCTTAAGTAATTTGTATGAAAAATAACTATTCAAACTGCTAAACATCTTCTTACAAGAAGATCAATGGATAAAAAAACCTCAGCGACACGGATATCCCGCCTGAGGTTATAGACGTTGTATCTTTAGGGCCTAGCTTCAGTAACGTATCGAACATAACCAGAGACGATGTGTTTACTATTGTTAAGAATACGGAAAATTGTTTGCAATTCTTAGATGTAAACAACACGGTAAAAAATGATATAAGGGAAAAAATTACGGATAATATCAACATAACACTTAAAAAAGTCAGTTACATTTCAAAAGAAGAAAGATCTTTCACAAAAAAACTCAGTATAACAAAATCTTTTTTAAAAAATAATCCCAATATCTTTTTCACCGAAGCCGACAAAGGCAACGTAACAGTGTGTCTCAACAAATCAGACTACAACAACAAAATGTTAGAACTTCTTTCGGGCAATAATACATATGAAAAAATAAAAAAGAATCCGTCAGATTCATTGATAAAGGAAACCTCCAAAATTTTGAAATCCCTGAATACTAATGATTTCCTACATAAACGATTTCATAACAATCAATTAACGTTGACAGATACAGTTTTACCCAAATGTTACGGACTACCAAAAATACACAAAGAAGGTCCACCCTTACAACCGATTATCTCTCTTGTTAATAGCCCCACTTATATCTTAGCGAACATTATTTATAAACAATTAAAGAATTGCATAATACTTCCGCATTCTCATATCAATAACAGTTTCGAATTAAAAGACAAACTCAAAAATATTCGGTTAAATAGCGACTATGTATTAATTTCTTTAGACGTTAAATCTTTGTTTACAAACATCCCGGTAGATCTTGTGTGTGAGAGTATTGATAGGCGAGCACAATCGATCGTTCCGAATTGTACCATTCCGCTAGATGAAATTAAGAAATGCATACACTTTTTATACAACAATACTTGTTTCACTTTCAACAATGAATATTATAGACAAATTTTTGGTATACCGATGGGTTCTCCGATTTCTCGGTTATTTGCTGACATTGTAAAGGTTGATTTAGAAAAGCCGTATTTAGAGACATTAAAAAACAGACATAATTGCACCCCTCTTTTTTACTACAGATATGTAGATGATACAATTTGTTTGTGTAAAAAAGAACACATAGAGGATCTCATTAACACTTTCAACTTATATCATAAAAATCTACAGTTCACATATGGATTAGAACAAAATAATAGCATTAACTTTTTGGATATAACGATCATCAAAAAGAATAATAGATTAATCACAAATTGGTTTCAAAAATCAACATCATCGGGGAGAGTAATCAACTTTTCTTCAAATCATCCAATACAGCAAAAGAAAAACATTATTTATAACCTAGTCGACCGAGCAATACTTTTGTCACACAAAAGATTCCATAAGAACAACTTGCGAAAAATCCAAAGGACGTTACTAAACAATAATTACCCAGGAAATTCTTCCAAAAATGCAGCTACCATGTATAAAGAATAATTATAAAAAATTATCCGCAATTTTGAAACAATACAATATTATTTCCATCCCGTTAGTGAAAAAGAGTCTTAACTCGATTATAAAATTAGGCAAGGATGTAACTAAAAAATGGGACCGAACTAACATTGTATACAAATTTACATGTAAAAATTGTCCGGCGGCGTACATAGGAGAAACAAAAAGAACTCTAAAAAAACGAATCAATGAACACAGAAATAACAAAAACGAAGATTCGGTAGTTACCATGCACCAAAACTCGTTTAACCATCAATCTGATTGGGAGGGAGCGGTAATTCTGGATAATGAGAGCAGTTATAAAAAAAGGTTAATGTCCGAAATGATGCACATAAAATGTCATAACAATAACATAAATAAAAAAGAAGACATATTCACTCTGAATAAGTCATATTTTCCGGTATTAAGGAAATTCAAATGCTAACGATCTGATGTTATTGTTTTGGTTTCGCATCTATACTCGTTTCGCTGTCAGATATATAAGTGCGAATTGTACGGCTTATCCATCGCATTTCCGAAATCGAAAATTCGGCGAAATAATGTCGGTCGTTCGACTTGTGAACATGCGTTAACATACACAACTTTTAAGAGGTAACATTACGTTTTACTATTTTTTGTTAAAAAATTAGAATATTTGGCTGTTTGTTAAAAAATTAAAATATTTGACCTTGTACAATTTGTTTCACAATAAAACTCTTTTAGCCTGAAGAGGTTGACACACCAGTCAACGAAACGTCGCTTTAGAAAAAACTTACATGAAATAAGGTGTTTTATTTCATACATGACCCCCGCCTGATCGACAAAAGCATCACTTACACATATATGAATATATATGATGATATATAGAAATATATGATTAATTCTATATAATTCATGTACGTCCATGTACGGTTATATACGGTTCTGCATAGTTGTATATGATGATATACGTTCATATATGGATGTATACGGACAAGTATGAGGACGACTTACAAAATTATATATATGTATATATATATATATATATATATATATATATATATATATATATATATATATATATATATATATATATATATATATATATATATACGCGGCGCGGGATTGCTCTCTCTCTCTCTCTCTCTCTCTCTCTCTCTCTCTCTCTCTCTCTCTCTCTCTCTCTCTCTCTATATATATATATCTATGTGTGTGTATATATATATATATATATATATATATATATATATATATACCGGGTGTCCCATTTTAAAACCACCAGGCAAATATCTCGAAAACTGAGGGAGATGGAAAAAAACTTTTAATACAAAAGTCGTAGGGTTCAGAGGGGCCCAACTGATCGTGACCTTTGGTTATGACCTTGAGGTCAATGATCAAGTTCATTTGAAGGTCAAATCGATTTTTTCAAATGGGAACCCCCACTTTTGACCTCGTAAATGGAAAGAGCGGAAAATTTTACGTTCAGATATCTCCTTGAGTCAAGGTCATGGTCATGGTTATGGTCATGTTTAAAATCAAAATCAATAAACGCACCAAAACATTCCCATAATTAGGTATACGAGACAAATTGTTTAATACAAAAGTTGTAGGGTTCAGAGGGGCCCAACTGATCGTAACCTTGATTATGACCTTAGGTCAATGATCAAGGTCATTTGAAGGTCAAATCGATTTTTTCAAATGGGAACCCCCACTTTTGACCTCGTAAATGGAAAGAGCCGGAATATTTTACGTTTAGATATGTCCTTGAGTCAAGGCCATGGTCATGGTCATGGCCATGTTTAAAATCAAAATCAATCAACGCATCCAAACATTCCCATAATTTCGCATACGAGTGTTAAATACAGAAGTTGTAGTGTTTGGAGGGGCCCAACTGATCGTTACCTTGACCATGAACTTGAGGTCAAGGATGATGTCGTTTGAAGGTTAAATCAATTTTGTTTAACGGTAACCCTCACTTTTGACCTCGTAAATAGAAAAACCGAAAAATTCTGATATGACCTTGGGTCAAGGTCATGGTCAAAGTTATGGTCAGTTTCCGTGCAGTTAAGAGCAAAGTCGGAGATGACCCGGTCACCTAAGGCAAGGTCGGAGATTACCCGGCCAGTTAAGGCAAGGTCGGAGATGACCCGGCCAGTTAATGCAAGGTCGGAGATGACCCGGCCAGTTAACGCAAGGTCGGAGATGACACGGCCAGTTAAGGCAAGGTCGGAGATGACCCGGTCAGTTAAGGCAAGGTCGGAGATGACCCGGCCAGTTAAGGCAAGGTCGGAGATGATCAGGCCAGCTAAAAATTCATTGGAAAATTCCACGTTCATGTGTATTTAGTCATAGGATCCAAGTGTTTCGGTCACCATTTACTGAAGAAGATGCTCAAAAGTTGCACCATTTACTTGTTGACAACATTCTATTCTCCTTTTAAAGTTTCTAACAGTATTTAATAATACTTGACGTGGAATACTTAAGCAGATTTGTGTAATCCTTTGAATCATGTCATCTCTTGTAGTTGGCCTGTTGCGGTAGACTGTATTTTTTGGGAAGCCCCATAAATAAAAATCTAGAGATGTCAGATCTGGAGATCTTGGTGGCCATGCTACGGAACCTCCTCTACCAATCCATCGACCGTTAAACCTTTCATTAAGAAAATCTCTGACAATTCTGGCATAATGTGGAGGAGCACCATCTTGTTGTAGCCACATTCTGGCCCTTGTATGGAGATCAACGTTTTCTAGAAAGAGTGGCAGCTCGTCTCTCAGCAACTGTAAATAAGTATGTTGAGTTACGTGACCTTCAAAAAAATAAGGTCCAATCAGACATCCGTTAATAATACCACACCATACCGTTACATTCCAGCGATGCTGATGATCAACTTCTCGCATCCAATGAGGATTAACAGGAGACCAGTAGTGGCAATTATAGCGATTAAACATACCAGTACTCTGAAATGTAGCCTCGTCGCTAAAAAGAACATTGCTAAAGAAATTTTCATCATCAGTAATTTGTTGTATTGCCCATTGGCAAAATGTTATTCTCCGTCGATAATCTTCCACAGTTAAAGCTTGATTTAGAGTATTGTGGTAAGGATGGTAACGCGCATATCGTAAATATCTACTGGCCGTAGATCTTGGAATACCCATTGTTAACTCGATTTCGCGTAAACTGACATGAACATTTAAATGTACCATGGCTAGAACAGCAAGAAAGAAAGGATTATTTTCATAATCGTGTTCATTCCGTGTCCTCCTTCTTCGAACGAAGTTTCCTTGTCGACCGCGCAGTTCAATGTCACGTATTACCGTATGATCAGGATGTTGTCGTTGAGGGAACCGAGCACGATACAATCTGCTTGCCTCTCGATAGTTTCGTCGACATTCTTCTAAAATAAGAAGAATGTCAACTATTTCATTAGCAGAATAGTCAGGCATTCTTTTTTAGTTGTAAATGCAATTATTTATCAAAACACATCACAAAAGAAATAATATGTTATTATACTATACAATATTTTAAAACGAAAAAGTTTAATTTTCTGTACCAATATAAGTGTACTCAATTTGAAAACAATTTGATGTAAACCGTAATAATTATTGACTATTACCGATCAATGCTGAATACTACCGGTAACTATTGGATACAGGTGGTCAACACTTATTAACTTTTGTTATTATTTGATATAAGTGGTTAACCCTGGTAAATATTGATAATAGTAAAAATAGTAAAATTTTCCGCTCTTTCCATTTACGAGGTCAAAAATAGGGGTTCCCATTTGAAAAAATCGATTTGACCTTCAAATGACCTTGATCATTGACCACAAGGTCAGAACCAAGGTTGCGATCAGTTGGGCCCCTCTGAACCCTACAACTTTTGTATTTAACAATTTGTCTCGTATGCCTAATTATGGGAATGTTTTGATGCGTTGATTGATTTTGATTTTAAACATGACCATGACCATGACCATGACCTTGACTCAAGGACATATCTGAACGTAAAATTTACCGCTCTTTCCATTTACGAGGTCAAAAGTGGGGATTCCCATTTGAAAAAATCGATTTGCCTTCAAATGACCTTGATCATTGACCTCAAGGTCATAACCAAGGTCACGATTAGTTGGGCCCCTCTGAACCCTACAACTTTTGTATTAAAAGTTTTTTTCCATCTCCTTTAGTTTTCGAGATATTTGCCTGGTGGTTTTAAAATGGGACACCCGGTATATATATATATATATATATATATATATATATATATATATATATATATATATATATATATATATATATATATATATGTATATCTCTTACTCGCACGCTCACTGGTCGGTACCTCCACTTCTCTCACACACGAAATATCAAGACCGCGCGGACGCGGCAAAACGTGAGAGAATGAACACGCGATATGTACGGCACGGTATTATTACGACGACGGGTATTATTACGCGTTGCGAGACCGATCTGATACGTGCGGCGAGCAAGCGCGCTCACTTACTGCCTTCGTGCGGCAGATCGAATCGCGACTGGTGTACGCATTACAAACTAGCATGGTTTACCTCGCCCGCTCACACTCGCTCGGTTAATATTTTTTTTTTCTTAAATAATATTTGCAAAAAATTTTAAGGTTAATGTGTTATTTTTCAATATCGTTTTTATCAAAAAATCACTTAAGACTTCATTTAATTAATATAATAACATCTTCTATTTTTAACTTTTATAATTCAATCTTCATCATAGAAACTTGGTAGATGCTGTTGTTAAGACTTTTGAATTGAAGATGCTAAAAAAATTAAAAGGAAAGGTGAAGAGTATAAGGGTTCGTAGGATAGGAGAGGGATAATGAACGTTCGGAGTCACCTAAGTGCAATGGTGATTACAATATATATATATATATATATATATATATATGATAATCTTGATTCTCGTCGGTGAAATCAATGCCGCTGTCCTTAGTCGTAATCTGGAACTGCTTCCATATAGGCACTTTAACGCCAGGTAATTTGTTTATTGTTCTTATTTAACAATTAATGTAAAGAATAGTTAATAAAAATATAATTCTAGTTAATAAATTATTAAATGATCAAAATTGCAAAATAAACTTATGAAAGTGCAAATCTTTGATTAATGCTCGGAAAGAAATTTGTAAAATTAGATAAATTCAATAATAATAAATTACTTAATTATTTGTAATTAAATAATGTGAAAATGTGAGGAGATAGGATTGGTGTTGGAAAACGACCAGGTAAATAATAATAATAATAATAATAATTAATATTTAAAGAAAAGTTTAGTTTATTCCACATACCTTTCCTTGGGTATGTGAAAGATATCAATGATATAAGGCCCATTCTAAATGGATTCAACGAGCAAAAAAAATTAAAGTCTTTGATTTTTTTGAAACTCTGAGATCATATTCTACATTAAATTTCATTAGACCAGTGTTTTTTCTTTTTGTCGAAAAATAATTTTGGAACCCTGTAGCGCGATATCAAATATTACATTGTGAAAGCGTTATTTTGAGAATGAAAATTCGCATTTTTTTCAAATGGCCGTAGTTTTGGCCCAAGTTATCGTATCGGGACGTTTTTTTTTTTGAAATTGTGCGGATTTTTACCAGCTTTCATGTGATTTTTTCAGATTTTAAATAACTTGAATAGTTTTTCAGATAAATTGAAAAAACTGAAAGAAGTATTTTTTTTCAAAATTGAATTTCTCAAAAACATCACCTTTTTTTCGTGAAATTTGGATATGTTTTTCATGGCCAAATAAGCTAGCTTTCTACCAAACGGCAGCGTGCCATCTTTCTTCGTTCGGAAGATACACCCTTATAAAGATAATTGCGATTTCTACACGTTTAAGCCTCATATGCCGTATGTATAAGCTCGTAATGTAATGTTTTAGATAACTTTAAACATAGATAATAGTATATTATGCACCAAGGGAATAAGGTGAGCTGTGTGCTCCCTGCGTGAGAGTTGTTGCCCGAGAGAAGCAAGGGCGACAAACGGGCAGTTTCGCACAGCCTTACTATATTCACGAGTGCAATATACATTTTTTTTAACACAACTATCGTAATATTCTTTCTCATTTTTCGCCGAACAGGGGAAAAGTCTGTACATTCATTCCCTAATCTCACTCTCATTTCCGGCGCAACACACATTTTGTACCCGAGCTGAAGGCGAGCGTACATGTGCGTGGCGCTGGAAACTAGAGTGGTGGTAGGGAATTAACGTAGCACTTTTTTCCACCTCGGCGAGAATGAATTACTAACTTTACGATGTGGTGTGTTAAAAATTATTTTTAAAGTAGTGTCATAAGTAGAAGAGTCGGTATAAATTAACGTCCAATATAAATAGAAGTAAAAAAAGTACATTTATTTATTTGATATATTACACTTTTAAATTCGGTATAATAGTTAGTAATAATATAAGAGAGTCTATCATACATATTGATCAACATTGAACAGTGAGCCATTCGTGGTTGTTTGTTTTTCTCATTCGCCTTTCAACATTCACAATTTCTGCATCATCAGTCTCTCGGATAACTTGCCAAATATGACTATCGCGAATGCCATTAATCGATCGAAATTTTTCCCATTCCTCGGTTTTTTGAGTGCGAAAATTTTGCAATTCTTCGGTTTTCAAAAGTATAATTCTTATTTTGCTGGTATACTCACTAACATATTTTACAAAATCGTCAGCATTTTTAATACGTTCGCTGGGTGGTGCAGACAAGTTGTGAGTTGTAGCAAAATGTTTTAATAAGCCACCGATGCCATCGCACGCACCTTTTCCATGCCCAGTTGCAGAAAAAATCCATTTCACTTTATGGAATTCTTTTCCCAATTCATAAAATTGAAATCTGTTCCTGAAATGACTGGCAGCACCGTTAGATATTATGGTAATATCATTTTTCCCATCTGCAGTTAGTTTCATACACTCATCTGTTATCAATTTCATAGCTGCTAAAGCGAACGCTGAATCGTGTTTTCTATTGTCACTCACTATGCCAAAACTTGTAGTAATCTTCCGGACATAACACACCGATGTAAAAATAGAAATTTGTGTATTAGTCCAGTGATACCAGAGATGAATAGAGAGATTGCCAGCGCCCCGGAAAAAAGTGAGGCAAACTTCTGCGCGCGGCGCGCTGCTGCCTCTCGCGGCGAAAGTAGCGAAGCATGTCCACAATTTCGTGATTGGTCGTTGAGACGTGTACACGCGGCGCGGGGCGTGGAAAGCGGGAGACGACGGCTCGGCGGCTCAGTGCGCGTGCACCGGTCATGTGTATAGACGAACGACCCAGCGGCGCGCCCCGCGCTCGCCGTCTGTTTACTTCTCCCGCAACAATCCGACTTCGGCCGAGCGGCCTGACAACCGCCGCTCGGTCGTGCATTTGTATATTGTATACACGCAAATTAATGAAATTATAAACTTTAAACTGTAAAACTCAAATTCTAATTCACAACCTAAGCCCGAAGGGGAGAAGATGAACATAAACGATTTCAGTGTTAGACATTGACATCGTAACGGTAGCCGTGGTGGCAAAGGCGTGCGGCTAGTTTTGCCGTAATCTTTTGGATCCACGTTCAATCCCGACTCAATATATATTTTTTTTTCTCGTGCATAATTTTTTTCATTACATTATTGTAACACAACATACAGAATTTTCACCTTTTTATCATTTAATTATCATTCTCTAGTAGAATTGATGTTTTAATTTATATTTTAAAGAAAATTTTATATTCTGAATAAATTAATTCACCAAGAGTAAACTCATTAAAAATATCGCTATATTTGTTTTTTACAATAATATCCCTATCGAATTTATATGTAAAATGTAATCAATTACGGTCAAGATAAACTTTTTTAAGGATTAAGCAGGATAAAAAAGTATCGTTGACCAATCAAGTTCAATTTCAGAAATACATATTATATTCTCATTCCCATTCTCTAATCCCTATAAAACATACGTTATTTGTTCTAAAAGTAAGTTTTTATTAATATTATTTATTAAGTGGTAATCAACAAGTAAGCATAGAATATAAAAAGCATTTTTAATCGGCCGAAAATGCATAAAGGCTATTCTCAAAAAATGTGCATGTGCTTCAAATTGTTTTATTTAAGCCTCAAAGATAACCCTGCATAAGATTTGCATTTACATTTGGGACTTAATTGAAACACCATTTTCCTCTGAATTATAATCAATAATAGTGTATAACATAAAAAAATGGTATTATATTATACCCATTTTTTACTCTAGTAGAGTTGAAATTTAATAATTCGAAAAAATCATATTTTATTCAATGTAACAACTCTTCTGTAAAACAAATAATTATGTACATGTTTTTACAGCGATTTCGTCATTTACTCGGTTTTCCATACTCTATTTTTTAATCTATTTAAAATATAAGTAATCGCCAAGACTTCTGACTTTTCCATATAAATTCTTCAAAATATTTAAATGTAAAAAGTTATTAAATGGCGTTAATCATATAAGAGAAGGCAAACTTTTTAACATTCTTTCGAAAAATCTCTTATATTGAAATTTTCGTACTTCTCAAAATGGTGCAAACAATTTAGAAAATTCCGATAATCTCTTAAATAATGTCGTGCGAACCATTAAATATTTTTTGAAGCTGCGTTTCTTATTTTCAAAGCGATATTTTAGTAGAGAAATAATCAATCCAGCTGCATTGAAAGCTAATGAATAATATTAGTTGAAATTTCAATTAATTACTCAGTTTAATTTAAAATTAAAATTTCAATCGTTATTTAAACCCCAGTTTAATTAATAACTAAAAATTCAATCGTTAACTATACCTGCGTTCAATTCAGAATTAAAATTTCAATCATTAATTAAACGAGCATCTAATTAAGAATTAAAGTTTGAATCGTTTATTAAACCAGTATTTAATTAAGTTTCTTCGGACCTGATTCTGCAGTAAAAGCGTAGTCCTAAATTCAATTATTTAAGATACGAAAACGGTGAAACAAATCTCTAAAAGTAGACAGTAAAAGCTAAAATTTAAGCCCTGATTCGTTACAAAATTTTGATTTTTCAGGAAGTTAAAATCAATCAAAGATAACGTAAGAAAATATTTAAAATGTATGTTTAGTTTAACTGATTAAATGGATTGCATTTTTAGCTTTTTTTTTTACTCGACGATCGTGACACATAGACGTAAATTCGTGTTTTCGGCCGTGATTCTTTACAAGGACTTTACAATTACTGCTCGGGGATATCGCATTCGACTTCAAAATCCATTAAACGATTAAAATGAATTCTTAATTAAACGCTGCCTTAATTAACGATTGAAATTTTAATTATTAATTAACCGATATGAACTTAATTAACGGCTTATTTAACAATTGAAATTTTTATTATTAATTAAACCCGGGGTTTTATTAATGATTGAAATTTCAATTTTGAATTAATAATGGTATAATTTACAACCCCGGGTATTATATTATCTCGATCAGAATATTAGATTAGTCCAATTACATTTTTTCTTTTTTATTTCTGCTTTAAAGTATTTGGCTATCTTTAGTTGCTCTGTTTATCTGTCTTTTCACAAATCAGATTTTAAATGTAAAAAGATTTTTATAAAAAATAAATGATAAATTTCATTAACATTTTACATTGAGCAGAATGATTTTAAAAATAATTCATTGGCTGTTTGGCCAAAGGAACTTATTGTATTGCATTTATCAATTACAATAAGTCCATTTGTTTTCCGGGGGCACGAACGGGAAGGCAACCAATACCACCCCCCATCTGAAAATAAAATTATCTGAAAACGATAATACCTTATTAGCTACAGGAATGCTAAATTATTTTTTATTTTCTTATAATATCCTATTTTACCTTGATAATATTATTTTCTAATCAATTTTATAGTATAATATACCTGAAAAGTATCCTGAAAAGGATAACAATTATATTATTTACAAACTTTATACATTATAATTACAAAACAATACGGAAAATTGAGTCGCAAAATATTAATAATTTAGAACAGGATCAACGTATTTACATCAGAACATATATTACAATGTTATTATTATTATTATTAAAAAACGGGAACTCAGTTACTATCATTAGAAAAAGCACGCTCTAGATTTAATAATTAAAAAATTCACGTATTATATTTTTTAAACAAGTGAAGTTATAAGTTTTAGCAATTTTTTTCCAATAATTTACAAAAAAATGTTACTACCAAATTTATACATTTTGAACAATCTTCAGCTTTCTACATTTTGTCGCAATCGGTCTTTTAGACGCAGTTTTCCTATTATTGTTACGTTCCCTAGTTTTCGCATAAATTTTAACTAACAAAAGAAATTTAAGCATTTGTACTCTGTGCTCATAACAGACATTCTCTTGATCAAACCAATCAGGGAACTGTTTACGAGTGTACGCTTCTACGTTTTTAGCTAACTTAAGTAAAAGATCATGCTCATGCCAAAATTTTAAATAAATTTTGTCAAAGGCTTCTAATTGACAATTAACTACTTTTGCAAACTGTTCCGTTGGTCTGACTAAGAACATTACTGATGGAACTTCTCGATCAGAATGAGGGTACTCTCTCAAGTTGATGTATGTTTCATTACTGGTTCCAGATTCTGATGCATCTTTCATTAAATCTTTTTCGCATGTCAGACAATGATTTTTTTCTAATGATTTACGCGCCACGTAACCAGAAAAGTATGTTATAGCGTCTTGTTCATAACTAAATTTAGTGTCCATATCTGACATGTTAGAAGACTGTAACTCTAGATGGAAATCCAGTAAATTGTCTGCAGCATCTGTAATTTCTTGGAGCTCTTGCATTTCCTTGGAATTATATTCAGGTAGTGCAACTAACTCTGTGGTCTCTTTTTCAACGTCATTTTGAGGAAGTAACGAATGGCTCTCTTCGCAACTTGTGTTACCTTTTTTACTCGTATGAATAAAATCGGTTGACATTATGTGCCTAAGAGTTAAACGTTACGTCCTACAGGTAGGATTCGGATTGAATCCACCTCTGCCACGCAACTTGGAGTGAGCATGTTCCACAGAATCTTGGTTGCACAGACCTGTTGCTAATTGAAAGTCGGGGAATGAAGATTTTATTTCCAAATACAGACTTACTAAAGCACGAGCAGTCAGAGGTAACCCCAAAAAACAAGGTGGCTTGTTGTCGTTCCCTTTTTTCTTTACATTCCATTTCTCTGACCACTCGATAAAACTTTCAAGTCGCTGCTGGATTTCTGGATTTCTGTCAGATAATGGTCGCTTCAATGCATGGCGATTTTTCAAACTATATACATTACATGCATCGATGACAGCATCCATTGTTTCAACGAAATTGGCTGAATTTTGCCATGTATTCGAAGACAACCCTGATAAAACATCTTCGCCGGCTAATTTAATTGCACAGGCCATGCGACGGCTTAAAACAGTTGAAAAGCAAGCTTTACTTTCATAGCATCAAAACTATTAGTATTAAAGTGATTTTCTGATAAAAAGCCTAATAAATTTGATGTACCATGAGAGCGGTCAAGCTCCCAGGTTTGCTTTAAATCGGTAAAAGAAATAATTTTTTCGTTATCGACATAAATGCAATCGTGGGCTCTTAGCTGTGCTATCAATCTCTTAATAAGGTGTGGCCAATCAAAAGTTGCAAAAATCTTAACAGAATCTAAAATAAAATAAGGCTTTTCTGGACATACATCCAATAATTTAAATAACTTTTGATTGTTGCTACCTTGGTCACATACAATCACACGAATATCTGCTCCTATTTTTCGAAGTTCTGTTACGATTTGGGGAACAATCTCAAAGAGCTCTTCTGCACTGGCGCCATTTTCGTTAAACCCGAAAGATACTATTTGACGCCATGAATTTTTTGCATTTATGCTGTCAATACAAAATAGCAACGCGTGTTTCGCGACTTTACAATCTCTGCGATCTTTTCCCATATCGACCAGACCTTCAATTACATCATATTTCTTAGAATATTCTTCCGCTGCTCTGATGGACATTTCATCAAATTTCAACGCACACAGTCGCTCTTGTGGCGGAAGCAGCATCAAATATTCTCCTATCTTCTTCAAAATTGCGTCATTGATCCCTGGGACGATTTCACATTCTGCCACCCACGATCTAACCGTTGATTCAGCTGGCAAAACTAACCCTCCCGCCCTTAATCGAGAATAGCAAGCTGCTGAATGAAAATAAATTTGTTTTGCCAAGTCTTTCTCTTCGGTTGTGTATGGCGTGTTGGGCTTGTGCAATTGCAATTTCATCATCGTCTTAGCCATATCAGGGATGTTTTTTTCTTTTAAAAGATCATTAATATCAGAACATTTTTTGGACACTTTTTGATGTAAACGTCTAGTCAAACGACTGTTTTTATTTTTCTCAGTTTTGAGGGATCTCTGTAACTGCTTAACCTTTGATTCTGCAGCTAATAATTTACTTTTTAATTTACAAATATAAACTTTACTACGAGCCATCGTATCAACAACGCGTTTTCTCAATGGTGAAGCAATTGGAGCAGAGTCCTCAGTTGTGGAGCTAACGTTTACTTTAACAATTTTATCATCAT